>QCXZ01000003.1:49011182-49026075 GCA_025024175.1 Rhyzopertha dominica
GGATTCAGTAACATAAGATTAGAGAAGCTTACAGGTAAGTTTGGCAAACGTAACAGGCGAAATAAAAAACATTAAGCAATTGTAGATTTTTTTCATGTTTTTAAACGTTTAGATCAATTTCCTTTTTAAATAAAACTGTGTATAGCATTGGAAGTGGATGACTGTTTTAGCAGAGTTACAAAATTCATACCTAATTTAATTTGCCTAATATTTTAGAAGGTAAACATATGGAAAATACCGCGATGCGACTCAACGCTAACCAAATTCGTCGAAAAAGAAAAACTCGATTAGCTCCAAAGGAGTATAACGAGAAGGTATTCTTGTCGGTCGTACCAGAGCGTATCGGCGTATCAATTTCCCAACATAATTCATCTTTTCTATCACAGAAAGTTTATCGCTACATCGTTATGTTAATAACTTGCTTGATAATATAATACGTTAGTAAATTACAATATTTAAAACGGAAACAAAAAGCGAACACCTGTAAGATCGTCGATGCTCGGGTCGTAAAATGTAAAAACACTATTAAACCACACAAGAAGAATGTATAATGTATACCTTTCAAAATATTTAGGGGTTACGCATTCTTGTTTGGCCGGCTAACGGATTCATTTAACATCCGCATAGCCCAGCAGCTATAGCTATAACTAATTGCATCGTAACATGTGAGCCGTTTAGCAACAGAATTATTGTAATACTTAATGCCGATTGGGTTTACTCTAAAAGTACTGCAAATCTGAAAAATGCGCAGTAGACCACTATCAACTACACCATACACACCTACAGCGGGTGAATATTTAAAAATAGAACAAATAATATAGTTCAAAATACCAAAATGGTCCAGAAATAAAAAATATCTGTCATACAAAAAATTGTCAGCATAATCGTATAACATTTATTATAGGTTTTAAACTCTAAAATACAGGGTAAATATGGAAGAATGCCATCCTCTTTGGGGATAATATACTACTTTGAATTTTAATAAAAGTGATTTTTTTATCAACAATGAATTCAATTTTGTTTTACTCACAAATATATAGTGCTTTATTTGGCAGTTATTATGTTATTGTTTCACTTCTCTATGAATTACAAAAATTGTGTCGAAAGCATGAATAATAAAATATGAGATCTTCTATGTAGATGACATTAAAATAATTTAGAAGAAAGCTCGCATTACATGGTAAAGTGTCATCAAATAGTGATACACCGCAAAAAAGCGAGCGGGACCATAAGCGAGACTTGCAGTAGTAAATCATACCCAAAACGTGTTAATATTATAGTGAGGCATACAGCAATGAAAATCAAAGCAGTAAAACTAAGATTTAAAATAAATATTGTACAGGAATGCGAGCTGTTAACTAAACTAGTATTCTCTATAAAACAGACCAAATAGTTCATAAATATGTATTTTAATAAAGTTTTTCTGTCAGATTTATAGCACAATCTCTGTCAGGTTAATAAAACAATCAAGGATTTTATTGCCTATCACGAACGAGTTTGAAAATTTATAGATCTATATCTGACTCGTGCTTTCGCATACCGATCCTACTTTAACTATTGGCAAAAATCGTTATTTCAGCCTTAGATTAAGCAGCTACTATTAAAATCAACCAGCATGTTTTCTGTTAATGTATAGATTCCGAATAGGCACACTTTCTACAAAGTATCGACTTTGTTGAAGTCAACGGACCCGCAGCTAAATACGGATGTCTTAGATTCATGGGGAAGGCGCATCAGGACAAACAGAAAAGAAATTAGAACCGAACCTCAAGCGAAAAGCAAATACAAATTTTTGTCTCTCACATTGGTTCGACCGAGTTCGGCACGAGCAGGACCCAGTTCCCAATGTTTGGAAAGCTCGCTCGGACTGCGACGTTGCCGAGTTGTAAATGATCAAATTTCTCTTGGAACCCCATCAATGGAACTTGAAAAGTATATACGATATGCCAGTTTTCTTTAGATTACATATTAAACCTTTAAACAAGGGAAGAACAAAACGACGAGAGTGCTAGGGCACTAACACATTTCTTCTATTTGATAAGACTGTTCATCAATTAGCAGCCTAAAAATAATGTACTGTTGCAAAAATAACAGAACTGTAGTCTTTATGTCAAACAAATTTGGCGTTGATTTGTGGATATTCTTAATTTTTTCTGTTGTAAGGTTTCAACAGTTGGCCATTAAGTAATTTTTCATAACTGCAGTAATTCTGATGAACATCTACTTCGTTTTTTGTTATTCATAGTTCAACTGACTTTATTTATCAACATAGTTACTTATTAGTAGTATCCGTTAAGGCAGTTAGGTGGCTTTGTAATCATGTCAGTGTAATGCTGACAGATGGCATTGCCATCTAAATTCTTACTTATAGTTATTTATATCTTAACACTTTAATTAAACAGATATGAAAGACTTCTGCTTCTCCAGCCATGTAGTACTAGTAATACTCAATACTTTTTTTTTAATATCTGCAAATCAATCATCAAATGATGAACCATTTCCACTCATAATATGCACAATTAAAGTTATATATTTAACTTGGTTAAATAACAGAAATTTACTGTTATATGTTAAAAGCGTCATAAGTGCACGCCTACCTWTTGTGGTAAGTATTAGATCCCAAATGAATACTACCCTTTAACGACCTTTATAAAAAAAAGATACAGTTTATAATCTGTACTCTCCGCAATGGAATCCGTTGGAATAGTTAGTATGCATTACCTCGTTACGAGATCATTTTATCGACTTTTAAATTATAGTGAGTGATGTCTGCATATTATGGCTGAATTACAGTTTCGTCAATCTCACCTATTAGTATTAAAGTATTAATATTAGCCTCACGGTATGTCTAGGATTTCAACCGTTTTCCTCAACCCTTTGAGAGTCCGAACTGGTATTTCGAAGATAGTAATTATGGGCAGATTCGTCTAAAGTTGAACCTTTCTTCCCAATTTGTGACCCTATAGTTTTATGTACTTTATATTAAAGATATATTCATGGCACATATTTCCATTTCACCTTAGTCGAAACAATACAGATGTAACCACCACTTCTCTAAAACTAATTCTCTAAAACAACTTCGATCGCTTACAAGCGAGTAGAGCTGCGAAAATGGGCTATTAAATTTAAATTTCGAGATGTTAACAGATTTAAGTATGCGGGTCAGATTAACACATGCAAATAAGTGAATGTATGCTTGCCAAAAAGGCCACTAAAGCACTAGTAGCTCGATACACAAAATTCATACATGGATGTATCTGAATTAGTTTTATATGCAATTGTAGCACTAAAGTTACATAGCCGACGCGGGGAATTTTCTGTTTTAATTAGGTACAATTTTGAAAGATGATTGATACTACGTGAGTATACAAGAAATGATCGTTATGTTGTAAAACGACTATCCGCAGTATGGGAAATAGTTTCCCTACGGAATGAAGCTTAGCACGACCACTCTATCAGAAAATATAGACCCAGTAGAATAACTCGAAGTGTAGACAGTCATGTGTAATATTAATACCAAGCAGGCAGAAGGGATACTGAGGATCGGTGGAAGTACCTGCGAATTATAAAATGGTAAATAAACATTTAAAAGTTAGAAAGGTGTTTCGCTAAAGTCTCCAATTATGTTACACTAAAAAAGTTTTAGTTTAAGATATAAGATGCAGGAGGCAAACGGAATAAGTCAGTAACTTAGAAGGTACAAAACAGATACCTTTTACCTAAACACTAATCTGCTGTTACAGAATACAGACAATACGGCCTGAATAAATTAATAATATTAAACTATTTAGCTCTATATAGCCTACCTCTTCACAATTTTAAAAATATGTACAATGTGATCTTCTATTTTTGTACTATACTGGCTGTAATGAAATATGCCTTTTAAAAATTCATTCTTGATTTTTTTAACTGTATTTGTTACAGAAATGATAGAACCGATTGAATACAATGTTTTACATCAACTGGCTTTACTGTATTATTGGTTACGAAAGAGTAAGTTTTTCTATAAATGAAGTTAAAAAAATCGAAAAACTGGATTAGGTAGCGATCTGAGGTATTAAATGTAGCGCTTATCAATATTATCCATGAATAAACATATCTCTTTTCATAGCAACATAGTCTGCGAACAGATAAGTACCTAGTACAAATGACACGTGGAAAAGCTCTAAGCAAATACTTGGAAAACTAGTGAGATTTTATTGCAAAAAAGGAATCATCAATCGTAAAGCAACTGCTGATTCCTGGAGGGACAATGCGTTTGCGACCAAAAACCTCAAAACTAGTTGAGAATTCAAAAGCAAAAAAGAGGTCAGAAGCATTTGGTGGAGGCGTTTCAAGAGACACTTGCTTCCAAAATATAAATAATTGAGATATGGGATCTATATGGTGAATATGGTATGAACTAAAGCTTCATAAATTGGAGCGACTATAGCAAATTAGAAATTTGCGTTATTGATAGTGAGACTAAAAGTCTACTAGTGCTGGAGGAAGCTTTCCATGAAATGTCGCATTAAATCTTCTACATCTTTGATGATATGGGGCTAATATGTCTCTTACAAAAATGGGGCGATTGTTTCATTTATTGCACGGTGAACACATAAAATATTCAACAATACAGGAAGAAGAATTTCTGCCATCTTAAATCAGAAAACCAAAACTTCATGTTGAACCAAGAAATTAAGAAAGTGTTGTACACAACTCCTGTTAAAGTATTTCTCCGGTTAAAGGACAAACTACTTGAAATAAAAAATGGTTACTGTACAACGTTAGCAGAGGTACGATGGCTTAAGACGTACTGATGATGTGAAGGTGAAGGTGGTTACAAGGAATGGTAACTTATTAATCATATTTATAGTTTAGTTCAAATGCATCAAAGCTCAAATTACTTATTAGTAAGTAGCAATACATTATAATAAAACTTTGATATATTTTTTATCTCTAACAGCTTTGTACCTTAGTTTATAAACTACACAATAAACAGCTAAATCAATACGATTTACGCGACTTTTTGTGTCACTTCCAAGCTGGGTAATCAACTCTGAGATGTATTGCGAACTACATGGTCCAATTAAAATGCGTCAGGGCTCGTATACAGGTATTTCAGCTATGCATTACCTAATCAAATGTAAATATAAAATTTATTAAATGTCATCCTAAAATATCCGTCTATAGAAAATATTGCAGACCAATCAATTTTTTTTTAGAAAATGGCAACATAGCCCACCAACCACACGTGCGAACGTCACCGCAAACAAGGACGGTATTCGGGTCGACGAGATATTCCAGCAGACTGCGAGGCTCCTGAGGAAGACGGCCTTTGTCTGGCCTCACACTACCGACAAAGACGGCCACAATTAAAAATCGTGTAATAAATATAGATGCATACCGGTCGGATTTCGCGAGAGTGAAAGGCACCCATACGTGACCACTGTGAGCGACTGAGACGATGGCAAGCAGGTTATCAAGCGGGGTGGGGAAAGGGGGGCTCCGACGGCCGCAAGTCTTTATTAATGAGCTAATTGACATAGAATAAGGCACAGCACACTTCAAATCGGTTAGTAACACCGGTGAACGGCATTTTCTCGAATGCCCGTGCATTCTCGGTCGAAATTTCGTACGCCCCTGGCCAAAACGGGAGATTCTCCTTCGGAGGCCTTGCATGCCGTAAGGAGGAAGTTGGGAATCTCCAGCGCATGCCGGAAACCGTTTGGAAATTAGATAACTGGGCAGGAATGCTGTTAATTTTGAACGGGGGCAGTTGGAAGTTCCTCTAGGCGTCATAAATTAATCAATGCCTACGAAGGGAAGCAGTCTGATATTTCACATTTTATTGTCTGTGTTTAAAAAACACGTTTTCACTACTTGAAAGAACCATGATGACTATCTATGATTACATACACCGTRGTATAAGTTTGGTAAAATCCATCAAACCTAAGAAATTGATCGTACTGCAAGACTGGTAAAAGTGATTTGAATACCCTGGAAGAAAAATTCTTTGGAAAGACTACTACACAACAATATTGTAATACTGTAAGAAACGATAAGATGTAAGTAATAAATAATAATAAATAGGGCGAAATACTGACAGATCAGAACAAACTAATAAGTAGATTAAGTGATTATCTTGAAGAACCCTTGAACCAGTATGGAGATACAGGCAGGGCACAAATAACTACCTTCTGCATTGTCATAGAGAACGTCTGAGGAACAAGAACACAAGACGGTAGGCTCTGAAAAACATGGAACTTAGGAGAAGTGCCAAAGGACTGGAAAATGGATGTTATTGTACGAACACCAAGAAATGACATATAAAGAATGAGAAACCAATTGAGTAATTACCATACAAAGTGCTGTAGCATAATATAGGAAATATTGCTAGATGCACGACCTAAATACAAACTAGAACTGCAGGAAATACATAACGGATTCACCTGAACAAAGTACATAAAATTAAGTTATTTACTTTTACAACCTATCGGAAAGAGTAGCAAGTACAGAATTTTTTTTTAGCGTTTTCCGTTTCAACAGTGTGTCTGGTATTATTTATTTGGAGGTATGCTTGCTGTTAGAAAGTCGACTGATTACAAGATTTCATACTGCTAAGCAAACTTTTTCATCCTTTTAAATTAGTTCGAGTTAGATATTGGTGTTCATATGGCTAGACGCTGGGTTGTGACGTATAATTTACTTCAACTCTTTAAGTATTTTTTTTTATACATAAACAATTAAATCCTTACAAATCTCTCTTTGAATGTAAAGAGCGTAAACTACTCGTATGTAAACGACGAAGAGATTACATTTATTATTTTATTTTTTTAAGCGAAAGACGAGACAAGGAATGCTAGAAGCGCATTAATGAAGGTTTATTTAAATGGGTACCGTCATAAAACAAATGTAGTAATAACGTAGCGCCATAAGGCCATGGTGAAGGGTTTGTAATAGACATACAGTGAGATCACTAACTTGTACTCCTATAAGGTAGTTTAAAATCCAGTACTGATATTAATCCACCCTAGTTATTACTTAAATAAAACATACATCCTTTACGCGCCTTGGGCTGTATTTTTGTGTGTGACTGTTAAAGATTAAAAGAAATTCATAGGACTGCGTAAGATATATATTTCTTAATTTTTCATAACATTTAACAAAGGCATGTTGGCAAACTTCAGTGAAAACCCGAAGAAGTGGCGACTCCAAACAGAGAATAGCCCGCAATAGCATACGTAGCCTCACTTTTAATTTTTGTGATACGAAGGCGTAAATATTTTTTTTGCTCGCTACTAAAAAAATAAATAAGAATGACGAAGATGACAGTTCTCCAAAGCAATTTTATAAACAAATTAAAAAACAAGTTGCAAGCAGCAGAAATTTGCGTGTCAAAGGTGTAACAAGCAAGGACAGTATAAAAAATTAAGGGATTCAAGACAAGTTATAAGCTGGCAACACGACAAACAGTAAAAGAAAATCCGCTACACAGCAAGACAGCGGGGGTATCTCGAAGAAGGAAAACAAAACAAAGGACAGTAAAGCACAGAAATATCAGATCAATCATTATTTCTTTACATCCAAAAACGCTAAATGACTATTCAATATTCACGCTTAAACTCCTATAGGAAATTTTGACTCCTGGTTTTCAGGTTTTTTCTTCTGAGTCAGATTTCCTTTTAAATTATAAATATTTAAATCGAATCAAGTGCACTAACCTCTGCTGTACACCTGACACAAAGATAATGTAAAGCACAAAAGGTTGAAGGACTTTCCCGTTTCGTTTTTTCCAGACGAAATTGTACAGGTGAAGACCTACCAGCTGTCACGTACAGTATTTGCAAGTCATCCTTAATCGAATGCAAATCAGGAAAATTTTTGGCGTGCTCAGAAGATAACCGGTTCCTGCGGAAACTGTTAATTATACCCTCGGTTTGTGCAATAAATAATAACTTATAAGGCAGATGATTAATAATTAATGTAACAAAGCATCGGAGAGGAAAGAAATGCGGCAGGTGTGCAAATATTAATTCAGGGCCTCACATGTCGTACCCAGCATGGAATCTACTGCTCGTCRACCACATTATTATTTATTTGTTTTAACAGAAGCGGCAAACTCTAATAGTTGGTAATCATTAATGAGAAAATATTTAAACCCACAAATTTCCACATGAATAAGGATTAAGAAGTTTCAGCTAACTWGATTGCTGGATATGGCATACTGGCTATGAGAATATTAAATAAAATCACATGATTCAAAAAATTAAATGTTTATAGTGAAAATACATTACATTACATTAAATAAAACATATGGAAGCTGAGAAGTAGTTTGGAAGAAACTGTGGAAGAAATACGACCAAAATATAGTTCGTGGAACAAGATGGTTTCTGGGGAAGAAAAAATAAAACAGCGGTTATAATAGAAAATGTGGGACATAATAATATTAGAACCAGGCAAAAAACTGAGAACGAAATAGAATTTGTCTCGAATGGGATGTTTAAAACACCGTAGTGCGGCAACTATAGTGCAAAATGACTAATAAACCTATATTATTAATTAATCTGAAAGTGAACAACAACTACTAACATCACTTTAGTTGTTATTTAATATAGATTTGTTCTTTATATTAATTCGTATAGATACCACTAGGGTATGACCCCGATTTGGACGAACACGAACTTGAACTTATCAAAGCCCGTGTTTCGGTTTTATAAAGAAGCTATCACATTCCAGGAGGCGTTGATCCCACACTCTCTCGAATGCTAGCGACACGGTTTACAACTGGAATTACACGCGCTTCTTAGATGATCTAGAAATGTCAATTGAGAAACAAAAGAATGCAATAAGTAAGCGTTTTTGTGTGAGTTTCGCCGTCGACATACTTGAGGTAGGAAGCCGTGATCCTGTCACTGTAGCACCGTTCTTGCTGTCTTCTTAGTCGTTGACTGTTAATTTTGAATTGCTCCTGTCCCAATTGGTAGGAATATAGAAAGGCAATCCAAAAAAGTGGAAGTAATTGTGAAAAGAACAAATTTTGTAAGTGGCCGTGGCCGCCTTATTGCTCTCCAAACATTTTTGGAAAATTTCCAATCCAGGAGCGAAGTATTTTTTACATTCAGTAATAATTCATAACTTCATTCAACAGCCTCGAGTTTTAGTATCTTTTAGCAACCCTTATCGATATACAGCGCGAGTCTGCGACTAAATTCATTACCTACATCAAATGTCGAAGCACATTAATTAGTATTTTACCGTGGTAGTTTTCCTTGTTGAAAAAAATGTATATAGTGAGTCCCAAGTTAGTGGCAACGTTGTTTTTTTATTATTAAATATTGTTGAAGTACATATCAAGTTATAAATAGCTATAAATTTCAAACTTTTTATTACTTGTGGTAGACAAGATTTTTGAAAAATAAAAATAAAGCAATTTTCCATAATACTTTTTTCCAATAAAATGCTCAAAATCTTTTGAAGTTACACTATTTTATTTGGAATTGTTGTCGATACAAAATCGATATAAAGGTGTTGTTGTGGGTTGAAGCACAACCTACCTTAAACGTTTGTTGTGGTTGTAGTAACAAATTTACATAAAATTTCGATATAAGTCTCTGAGCAAAGCAACGTAGTTTTTGGCGTCCATTCTCAAAGTGATATCTGACTGAATTAACACTTTTTGATCAACACTAAATCGTATTTGAACTTTTGAACGGCTCATCTCGAGCGAAGGCAAAGCCCTTGAGTGGATGCACTTAAAGTTTCCATTAAAATAAGTTATTCAACTGAAAGTCGCACGATTGCAATATTGATGATGATTCGATACGGAATAGAGCAAGAAGACAAAATATAATTTATTTGATTGATTGAATCAGCGTGTGGTAGGCATTTCTGTCGCTCCCGGGTATACCACCGAGCCGCCCGTCTAAGTAGGTTGGGAGGGGTGACACGCTTACTTCCCCGTAGCGCAGTTACGGAACACAACCGGTAAATGTTTTTTCTTTAGATATTTCTGTTTGTGATGTTGACTTAACTCCGCTGCATTATTCTTCCTCGGATTATCTGACTACAATAGTGCACATATTTAGGACCTTTTGTTGTCTTTCGCAAGTGACAGTGTGGTGCACACATAGGAATTAATTTACGAAAGTCTGAGAAATGACCGGAAATCAAGGAAAATCTTCAAGGGTAATTAGGAAATTTATGAAAACTGTAAGGAAGCTGTAGGGACTTCAACAATAAAAAAATCTGAAGTATAATAAAATATAGGTTGAGGAATACAATTTCAAGTTATGCCAAAATTTATCAATTGGTAAAAAAATAGCGCAATAATATGCCTAATTGTGTTCAAACCACCAATACCAACGCTTTGTTATGAGGAAATATTTTGTTCCATCCTTAGATAAAGCCAAATAACCATGTTCATGTACAAATTCAAATCTCCAAACAAACCATGAATTCTGAATAATAAGAGGTAAGTATTTAACACTTCTAACCACAGAAAACCTGATGAACATGAGTTCATGATGACTGGCTGACACTCACACGTCCTTTTTCTTATGAGAAACGCAGTAAGCTGTAAATATGATCATTTTCCCAATAAACAAATAAACCGTATATTAACATGATACAAAACGGAAAGCTCTCAATCAATTGTAGCTTAAAATAAGAAAGAAAGGAATTTTGTGAGCTGTTAGGACAGCCTGAACCGTAGAAGGGATCGCAGATATCGACCTACTGCAGGAAATGTGACCAAGTATTTTACGCTGTATAAATATCCATTCATTTTTTCTATTTGTATTGTAAACATCGCCCCTAAGTGAAACGTAGAATTCTTAGAAGCCCTGTCTCTACTGCGTCGTCGCATTATCCTCTTCCATTCAAGAGTAGAATAAATATAGATAGATCATAGTACGTCGTGCGCCGTCGTAGGTATGTGACCAAACGTCCTTTTTAGCTGCCGGTTACCAACCTCTTATCACTACCACTTCCGGTACACAGAAGAAGGTCCCATTGTGTTGCGTGCCTGATGAAAAAATCGAAACAACCGGGCACTTATACGAACAATAAGGCAATAAAGCGTGAATTGCATTTTCCGTCATAAATACATAGATATTTTAGTACTGCCGCGGCATACCTTCATACATGTAAGTGACGGCAGCGATGTTTGTATACCACTCGGTTGTACGCAACTGTTACCAGCTAGTTACGCATGAGGGTTATAAACATTTCTAAAAATCACTGATGAGGCTACGTCCAGCACGTTCAACGACCTTTTTGTATTTCATTAGCTTGCAATGGCATAGTAAATGAAATGAAAAGGCAAGTTTCACAACAATCTCATAAATAAGATTTAATACATTGATAAGTTTAAGAACATTAAGGAAACAGTGGGCTACTACTAAAGTACAAATACTTAGGAAAAATGTATTCTGTCGTAAAATACAAATTAATCTGATTGTCATAGCAATAAAAAAATACCTCGATAACTTTATGACATATGTATTTTCTTCTACAGATGAAGTGCTTTACTTTATCTATATTTGAATGAGAGAAATTCGTTTTAAGTATCTACAGAGTGTTAAAAACCAGTTCTGTTAAATTCACGGAATGTCACGTTCTTTCAACATTTTTACGTTAGTGTTTTACTATGGAGCGACAAGAAATTTGAATCGTAATGAATGTGTAAAATTGGTTAGGTAATAAGTACATTGGCTGACGAAGAAATAAACTATCGTTCTATAGCTCAGAAGCAGGGACGTTCACCGTACAACAATATCTTGCGTTGTTTAACATTCTGAATAAATAAACAATCACAACCGGCGTCATGGACAAGCAAGGCCTTGAGGAACGAGATAGCGATCCACGGTAGTTTTATTTTATTGTACAGCCTCAAATCTCCAAATACAACTTGATGGTTCTCATAATACTGTCCAAACAAGCCACTGTCACTGCAAGAAAGCGTGTTAAGGAGCAGAATTTGGATTTTGCAAGAACCAGTCGTACAGCGAGCCTGTGGTTTAGTGGATAACATGTCGAATGGCAGCTTGAGGATTGAAAAGGTGCCTTATTCATAAACGAATCCAGGTTTGCGAGAATTACAGTGTGGATGACACCATGCCATCTAGTGGCAATACGGTATCATCCACTCGACTCTGTGCGAGAACGAATCTGAAGGACAGCCCCACTATCTTGCGGGCGTTTAAAAGCCGGCAGACGTTCTCCAACGACGATTTCTGCAAAGAATGGCAGTTCTCAAGTATAATAATTACGGCTACGCCATGTCGCCTGCGTCAAAACAATCTGTGGATAGCTATTTCTGCTTATATAGCTTCCTCAGCACAGTTTAAAATCTGTTTTTCAACGCAAATTTGGATACACTAGTGGCAGACAATATACCATACAATTCATTTAAAATGAAAAAGTTTGCAAAATAAAACAGTTTTGGAATAATTACTAGTAGCCCTAGATATCCGCGTAGCAATGGGTTTGCTGAGAGCGGCGTCAAAATAGGAAAAGTATGCTGAGAAAGGAATGTGACTTTTAGTATTCATTGCTTACGTACAGATCAATTCCAATTGAAAAGTGGGATTGTCGCTAGCTCAGCTGCTCATGAATAGAAAGTCAAAAAACAAAAACTTATTATTAATAGTGTAATTAGTAACACTTAGATTAAATGAAACAGACGAAACACATGAAAAACTTTTGGAAAAACAGATATTGGCTAAACAATATTACGATCTGAGAAGTAGAGAAAAGTCAGTGTTTGAAGAGGGTATCTTATGTGATAAGAATTCAGGCGTAATAGCTTTCACATCGTCAGTTAACTATAAATCTAGTAAAACTTTTGTTGGTAATTAGTAATAATGGAGACGGGTTAGTTGGCAGAGAAAATTTAGTAAATCGAGATAGTGGAAAGAAGAGTGTATAATCACCATCTCGATTTAAAGAGTACATTATGTAATGTGTATAAAAAAGGGAGATGTTGCAGTAGACTTAATAGATTAGTTGGCAACAAGAGTTTAGTTTAGGGTTCTAGTAGTCCTAGAATAAAAAAATAGGTATATAGCAAACGTCAGTTGAATAGATTGTAGCAAAACTTAAGTTTAATAAACCACAATATAAATTAATGTACCAACTGTTTAATTTATATAAAATGAGAAACAGAACAGCAATGAAACATAATCATGGAAATATGTTTCCATTTTTCCTTCCTGTTATCACATTTCTTGTTACCTATACTGTTCTTGTTTTTGTTACTTAAATTTTTTGGTTGTATTGTTCTTAGATAAAAGAAAACGCAAAATGTTCAGAAAAGATTGGGCTAAAGTTAATGATTTCCAGTCGACATCTTCAGCTGTATAGCTGGTGCAGTCTCCCTCGGGAGCTGCAAATTATGCTGAATACCCTATAGGTACCGAAAACTGAAATTGAAACCAAAAGATCATCGAAGTCATGGAAAGATAAGAACTTTATAGCACTCGTAGTTATTGGGTGTTTTGACACCTACGATAGGTTAAAGAAACCAAAATATCACTGTCCTTATTTTAGTTTTAAGTAGAGTACTCAAAAGTTGAGAACCTGTTAAAAAATGACTATCGTAACAAAATCTTTAAACCGAATATTTCGTCTGAAATCGAAAAAACTTTTCTGTATTTCAGAAAAAAAGTAATTTTGCAAGTGCCTAAAATTCTGAAATTCCCAGTTCTGGGTTACGAACTCCGCGCAATCCATGAATGAGCGCTCGACAAAGAAACCCAACTATCGTCCGGAATTCCACGAACCACGAGATACTTTCAAAGGGGCGTTCTTTCTATCGGCCCGGTTTTTAAAAGCATCAGATTTGTCAAACTAGTCCGTTCGCTGAAAAAGAGCCTATGGAGTGTTGTACCGTCTTTCATTTCAACAAAAATAGTTTATCCGAAGACATGAAGAATGCTATGCCCGTTTTAACAACTAAGGAGCGTATAAAGAGCGAGGCAACGGCAAAGACGGAGAGCCATAATAGAAGCAGAGGAGAGAGGGCTGCGCGAGGTCAGACGTCTTGCGCCTTGGAATGTCGGCGCCTCGGGCGTAGAGTTGGATTCCTAGCTCCCTTGTCGAGCCCCCGCCAGGCCGATCCGTTCATTCATTCACAAGACCAGACCTCCTACCAGGATACCTACGTGACTGCATTGCGATGCTGCCGCAGTGCCTCGTTATCATTGAGGACACTGTATTTTTTAACAATATGCTATATCTGGGTAGTCATGGCCATGACGAAGTCGGTAATAAATCTTACTCTTAATGACTAATGGTAAGCTTTACAAACATTGATTGACCAACAATCGTAGAATGGAGCCCAAGCTAAACCAATGTAGTAATTAGAATATTTTCATTCAAGCGCACAGCTTAAGGTAACATGCCACTGATGAGCTCGTCATTTAAAAACCATCTCACATTCGTCAGAATGTAATAATAAATTTAAGTTACAACGATATCGTATCAATAAAGCAAACATGATAAGCAGCACACTCATAAAATAGTTAAAGCGACACTATCATCGCATTACACAAAAATGATTTCAGCAAAACTACTAGTTATTCTAATTATTGATTCACATTACTATTATTTTGTAAATTACAATGGCAACACCGACTGGCAATCTCTAATACTACTACTGGTGCCCTCTGTTAACTGACTACATGAGTTTAAAACAGCGATACGTTGAGCCTGGTTTTGAAATAGAAGAGCTACTATAATCATCATCGAGGCGCTCTCTGTTGGCCAACTGAGTACATATACAATAAAGCAAACTGCAACATTACTACACTGAGAAGCAGCATTTACTACAATCTGTTTACATGTCTTCTTGAAGCACGAAGTAGGTGAGCAAAATGTAACGACAGAGACAGTACCTAACATTCATTGGCAT
>QCXZ01000003.1:49026175-49056038 GCA_025024175.1 Rhyzopertha dominica
TATAATAACAGAAATAATTGTAGCAAAAAGATTACAAAAAATGATATTTTGTTCCTACATTGCTTAAATTGGGAAATCTGAGGGTTTTGATTTCAAGACAAATATTAGCCATTACTTTCCTCAGTTTGCAATGAGTTTTGCGTTCACATAACACGGTACCGGTGGTTAAAGAAATTGCTTTGTTAAAACTCATAGTACCATTTAAATATGCAAATATTACCCTAATAAATCATCTGGTAGACCGTTGCCCTGATTGTTTGTTCTTCTGTGTTTAGGGAAACTACTCTACCGCTTCTAGCGGAGGAAGGCGTAATGCCGTTTATCGGCTTTGTAACGAATTGGTTACCGCCATCTACCGTTGCCCAATTCGTGTGCCAAAGCTAGGCGTTTCTTCAACTAAGTCTTTAAGTGTACGCATCACAGGAGCGTACTTGAAATTTTTCAACCGTTACAATGAAATTTAAGGAATAAATAAACACAAAATGGAATAATAAATAACAAAGCTTATATTTCTTTAAAGTATAATTTTTTCTTTTTTTTTCTTCTTTATCACATGATGCACACAGTTTTAGACCATCTATTTGCTGTGATTTACGCAACCTGTTCTTGGATAGTTTGTATGGTGCTATCACTAAATTATGTTGCAGTATTCTGCCTCCTTACATGACTCATAAGTTTATGCTAAATCATTTCAATTTTCAACGCTATCAATTTGTCATAT
Organism: Rhyzopertha dominica; assembly: GCA_025024175.1. Taxonomy (NCBI): domain Eukaryota; kingdom Metazoa; phylum Arthropoda; class Insecta; order Coleoptera; family Bostrichidae; genus Rhyzopertha; species Rhyzopertha dominica. Next base: position 49,026,897 of record QCXZ01000003.1, read on the forward strand.
AAGTCATTTTTAAACGAAAATATTTGCTTTCTTCTTTATTTCAAGACATATTTGGAATCTTTTCAATCTGGGCAGAATGATAAGACGCATTGTCTAATACAATTATTAATTAGTGATGCCCACGATATTCTCATTTGCGAGAGTCTCGTTTCGCCTCGCTCCGTTTTCGAGACGAGACTCTCGAAAAGTCTCCTCTCGAATCTCGTACGAGAATCTTTCAAGTCGGCACAACAAAGTCGTGGTCGTTATCTACTAGCATCTACGAAAAGCAAGCCTACAAATTACAGGGAAAAACTATTCGGCAGCTGTTTTCGGTATCAGCACTTTCTACAAAAGAAATCCATGTCGAGTTACAAATACGTAGATGGCTTTAAATGAAATGCGTTTTCCTGTCGCTTTTCGCTTCAGTTGTAATTTGCTGTTGCTACTGGGATGTTGAAGTGTATAGGAGGTATTTATCTACGAGCGATAAATTTTAGATATTGTATTCGTTTTTCTTGGCAGCTAAATAATAATTATTTGTTTTTGTTTGTAGCAATCAAATCTCGAATTAATGTTATATTCATTTCATGTACATCATGAAAATTTGGCGAGAGTCTCGAACGAGACACAAGACGAAACGAGAATTTTAGTTGCGAGACGAGACTCGAGACGAGACTTTTCAATTTCCTTGCAAGACAAGACGAGATTTTTCAAAGTTTCGTCTCGTGAGCATCACTAAATACAATTACTGCATTGGCCGGAAGCTTTGGCAGCAGTTTATTCTCAAATTATTCATTCCTGTAAGCAGTGGCGGCTCCTCGGGGTAGGCAAGGTAGGCACCGCCTACCTTGCAATTTCAATCAACAGTGCCATAAAAATAACTAATATTAAGCTAGAAATTTATAATTTTTTAATGCAATTTTGTTTTTATACCAGTGTTATTTAATATTTCATCTCAAGTTACCCATAACGCTCAAAAATTACGAACCGCGTTATTACGGCGAACGTTTAAATTGGGAATAGGCGACACAACTTGACCAACTGAAATTCATTTGTATTTGTGTTCACGTCCTTCAGAATCTGCACCGTTAACGACCGCAGTTGACTGTTAACGTGGTAAAATCTTCGCGCATATAGATGCGTCTCAGGCGGAATGATCGGTCGCCTACGACAAACTTTGTATGGACTCGAGCTATTCGCATTGCGAAACAGGGCGATAGAGGTTTTAATGACACCAGTAGATGGCAGCAACTTGCAAGTGTAAGATTTTTACATTTTTATCGTCTTATTCAAAATGAAACGTCATAATAATTATGCAATAGGAAGACGTGACATAGTAATATGTTATATAAACTTTTAATATGGTCTGAACAGTTACAACACGGATAAGATGAGGTGCTCTTTTTATTTAAATTAAGTACTGTTTCACAAGTTTCCTTTACTTTTTTTTAGCGTTTTTGAGCTGATTATAGTTTGAGTTTTGCTTAATTTTTTTGTTTAACATTCGATTTGGAGAAATTTAAGATCGCTGATAGCAGAAAACGGTGGTATACGAATAAAAATAAATGATTGGCATGACCATTAAAATACACATATTCCAAGATCGAAGACAATAATTATAATTGCTTATACTATATACGAGTATAAGGTGTCGCCTACCCTACTTGGAAGTTCACGAGCCGCCATTGCCTATAAGATTCCCCAAAAATGTACACCATGTCAACCATTTTTTCTTAAGTTTGAAGCAATTATTAGAAAACAGTGATGATGTCTGCACTTCTTTTGTTTTATCATAACAGACTTGGGTACGAAAAGGACATCTTTCAACAAATTGGAGTTTCAACTTGTTTTTCCGAGGTTTTTCTATTAAATTTTGTTATGGAATGTATGTTTTATTTTGGTACCAATGAAAAGTTTTGAGTTTCGGCTATCCAGAGCTGTATTTTTTTAGTGGAAGGATGCCATTGAATATAACATTTTGCGATCAATCAAAAATTTTCTTCTTTCGATAAGGTACTGAAAAAAGTTATGTGAAGATAGAAGCGGTCTTATCCATTCTCTCAATTAAAAACGTAACCATGCACGGGTGCGTTTTAGTTTCTCTAAAAAAAAAATTCAAGGATGGTCAGATTTCGAGGCGAAAAGTTTATACAGCGAGACTGCTAAAGTTAGGTATATAACATGTTATACAAAGAAGTAAATACTTTCAAATGCTTTCCAAACCTGCAGTAAAATATAGGGTTCGATACACCACTGTAATACAGCACACCCGAAGGCACGCCAGTGATGACCAGAAATATTTTATGAACATGGCGACGATCATTGTTCATAATTTTGTTCTTAGACCTTTTCTGATATCTTCTATGGCAAAAGAGCTATTGTCCGAGGGGTGTTTGTAACAATACAGGGTAGTATAGAATTCTGGAATGATTTGTTTAGAGCCAAACGATGTGATGAATAGAACTTTTACCAGAAATAATTCTTTTTGAAATCTTTTAACTCATGATGCTTCAGTAACGTAGATATGTAATAGATAAAATAAAATTTATATCGATATACTTAATTATTCTGTATTTTTTGAAAATGCTATCTTGTTACCCGTTTGAACGATGTACTACTTTGTGCGCTTAGCGTGAGGTAATTTATGTCGTACACTTGTTTAAGATAATGCAATAAAGTACAAAGGCGAAACTATAATATTTTCATTCCTTCTCAGCATTACAGCCCTTTAAGCATTTTCCTCGATACGATGTTGATTTAATGAAAAAAAACAGAACGTACGGGAAACTTTACAGATTTAACGTTTAATAGTTGACTTTACATGTAGAGATATTAATTACAGCTTAGTATACTGATGCTGCATTACACCTTATGCCAGCTTTATAACTTAACAGGAAGTAAGAATTTCCTTTGAATTTATTCCACCAAACATCGATTTAGAAAACTATAAAAGAGAAACAGAAAGACGTATATTTTGTATCACTACAGGCTAACCTAGTCATTTATACAAACGATGGCATTATGAAATTTATATTTCGCGTAGATTTGCGTCGACGCTTGATTCATTATTTATGTAACTACCTACTGTTTCGAGTTTATATCGAGGCAAGAGCAAAATTAGCTAATTTATCTGAAGCACAATGGGTATCTAATTAAAGAAACATAATCCAATAAAGCAAAGGTCAGTGTATTTCTGTGAATGGAACCGTCTACTTGAATGGTGCCTTCGTAAAAGAATTAGTCACTACAGATATTTAATTATTAATAAACCAAATTTTCAAGCAGCTTAACTCTTTCATTCCTTACTTGCATACCTATTTTTAGTAAGACTGTGATATCACACACACACACACACACACACACACACACACACACACATTTGGGGACAAATATTCATACAAGAATTCGGTATGTTTGTTCTTGGCTTTGAAACAATTACATCCGTTGCACAAGGCACGAGAGACAGTAGGAAATTTCTGGTTCATAAACGCAGATGCACATCAAACACAATAAATCAGTTTTATCTGCTGCACCAAGTTTGCGGAAAATTATTTAGGTGTATACGCGTTTTAAGCAAATTCTAAACGGCTTTTGTTCCTTGGGGCGTTCCAAGATGCTAGTCCCGTAATATGATGAGGAACATCATTACAATAGAAATCAATGTTCAGATGTGACAGGTACGACAGTAAGTGACGTATTTATTTCTTATCTCTGACGTTTTGAATCATTAATGCCACAAAAGCGTTCGCCCGCTTGTGTTTTCACGACTGTTTCTCAAACGCCACTAGCAAACAAAATCCGATCGAACGTATTAATATTCATTGTAGCTTGCAAGAACGGAACAGAATTCCAGCACAATTACCCGCAACTTTGTTTTGGACCTCAGTTTTTCGCGTGTCAGGATTTTCGCAGTTTCATTAAGTAACGTAGCACAAAGCGGATATAATGTTTCATTTTAAGGTATACGTTCCTACTCGGTTATTTTTAACTTCAATAAATAGTCGACTATTTATACATGTGCTGGTGTGCTGCGTTCTGACGCAATATTTACGTGCAATCCCTAAAACTAAAATCGTATACAATTATGCTAGAAAAAAAATTTAAACTATATTTTACAATGCAAATTGGATTATAATAATTAAGAAAAAAATTTGCGTTTCTTTTCACATTTACAGAAAATACTTAATCACAAAATTTGGCGATAGATTAAAATAAACCCTGACCTCACAAATTGTGATAAATGCTTAGAATACATTCATGTTTCCGCTAAATGAACTTATTGCAGTTGTGGTGAATTTAGACAAATATATTATGTATAAATTAACTCATAGTGCAATTTCTGCAGTAAAGTTTACACCGGCACAACAAATTAAAAATTAATTGAAAAACATACAATTTATTAAACATAATCAAAAATTGTGATCTGATCCATATGTGTGGAGTCTTATTGTGATATAATATTTACAATAATTCGAGGTTTTCTCGACTTTATTAAAAAAACCGCTGCAAATTGAATCAATACTTCCACATCCAATTGTCAAAATGACATTTACATTATTATTTATTATACTATACGATGAAGAATCAGGTTTTGAGCATTTTTTTCTAACATAGACAAAACAGTCCTCGTGATATTAGGAAAAATATATAAATTTTTAAAATCGTTTTTTTTTCCAAATAACTCGAAAATTATCAACTTAACAAAATTACAAAAGTGCTTTCTGATCAGAAATTTGATTTTCTATATAACACCAAAATTTAAAAAAAATCGTACGTGCAGGGTCCAAAATAGGTTTTTTGGAAATATTTTGAAAACGTCAAAATTTTGGATAAATTTTTTAAGATACTTTTTGTGAGAAATTTTATTTCGTATCTGATGGTATTTTCATTTTTTGAATATATTACATATATTCGGAGATATTTAGGAAAAACAGTTTTCTTTAAGTGACTTTTTTTGCTAATATCTTCTAAACAGTTTGCTGCACCGAAAATTTATAAGAACGAATAGTACTCGCAGTTATACTACTAATCACATACTAAAACGAAACAAAAATAAAAATTTGCAAAAATGGTAGTTACCCCCCAAATTCGCCTCCTTCCCGATACCCTACTTACCCCACAAACAATAGGCCACTTTGGGTAGTTGAGGTTTTTTATACGTTTGCCAAATTTCAAGTTCATATATTAAGTCTTTCGAAAGTTATCCTGTCCACAAACAAAACCACAGACAAGAAATTTGTTTTTTGCTCAAATTTTGATTTTTTGCGTTTTCGACCATTTTAAGGCGAATGAGCAAATAAAAATTTTTGAAAATTTTTTTCACCATACAATACTTTCCATCCGTTGGATGTGGAAGTAAAATGTGAATGTGACAGAGCGCTGTCGGTCTTAAGCGGCTATCCTTAGCGTTAAGTACAAAGTTTAAAAGTTTTTCGGGGAAAAGATGTATTAATTTCATAAAATACCGTACCTAAAACTTAAAATTTAAATGGGGGGGGGGGGCTAAGTTCCAGGGACCAAGGACATGTTGATCATGGTCACTTATCCAATTAGCCATCAACAAGCCCGATTCGTTGAGGCGTTCTCGAGCTATGAGTGTCAGATATCAAGACGCACAATGGCGCCTTTTCTTCATAAATAAAGTGGGCAGTGTGCTAAACATACACAAACTATTGGAAGCAACTATTAATCTTTTAAAGAACGTAACTTTTGGTGATTCGTTACAAAATCTTTACAATTATAACATTATCTAAACTCAAACTCGTAGAGTGCTTATTAGGTTTTAAATGGTTGGCAAAAAATTAATTTGTCGTAACTATGTCAGTATTTTATAGTTTTTGTAGTTGTTTGATGTGCCCCTTAGCTCTAACCATTAAAGATCTCCAAGTTTGTACCACACAAATCGCAGTAATATAATTGCAAGAGAAACTGTATATGCTAGAAACGGTTGAGTTTTATTTTGATTAAGGACTAACTGAATCCCACGCTACATGTGGTTGAAAAAGAAATATGAATTCCGTGGGACAAATATTTATTGTAACTGGGCCAACAAGCTTTAAGCGAATGCCATATGTTTTCTTTCTGATGTGAAGCAACGGTATTAAAAAAATATTTTTGTTAATTATTTAAGATATAATTTTTCTATTAAATTATTTATAAAATGATCGTCATAAACAATTTGTAAAGTCACAACAAGTCCTTTTTTCAAAAGTTACGTAGGAAATAAAGAATGAAAGCAGCTAATGTATGTTAGTAAGGATTTTAACTCTCCCATTTTTAGTAATTTTTTCAGCTTTTAATGACAATTAGTTGACGAATTCTGCAATTGCTCAACCATTATCAAAACTTAATAATTGCTTCCAATAGTTTATAATTTTTAAAAATTTATAAAAGTGTAGCACTTAAGATGGCCATTAAAGACCGAAAGTGCGTTTTTTAATGAAATTATTGCATAAAATTGTATTAAATAATTCCTTTTAACCCGGATTGTACTAGTGTATACCATATATATGTACCGTAATTTTCTTTATTAGTATGTGGTGTCAAAAAGCTTTCAAATCTAACATGTTAAAAAATGCGAAGGAGCGGAGTTTTTCGTTCGTCAGACAAAAGTTCAGTCTTTTAGGCTGTACACATACAGCTGGACTATTTTCATTTCTGTTCTTATCATAATGTGAAGATTCAAAGGTAGAAGACAATTTCTAAATTATTAATTTCATTTTTTAATAAATCGCTTACATAGCTAAATACTTTAATTTTATGAGAATGAAGTTGAATGTCAAAAAGTAAAAGCATTTAATGGAACTTTGTAAACGTAACTTATTCAGAAGTTAAAAAGCTTTTTTCAAAGGGCAGGGGCAAATTCCGTGAAATTAGCAAATGGACTTAACATATTAAGTGCCACTGAAAATAAATTTATTCCTTAATCTAATGAAGCTGAAGTAAGCTTACCACAGTTTTATGTGAAAAATCAAAATATCCATGTATGAAGTCAGCCAAGTTAGAACATTCTCATTAAAGAAATATTTGGAAAGAAAATAATCTAACTCTGAGACACTGTAATCGAATGGAAGAAAACAAGATTACTTTTAACTTTAGAGTTAGTGAGTTTAGCAAACGTTGAAAATGTCATTTTGCGGCCAAATTCTAACTATGCTTATATTGTCCAATTTAGACCACATGCGTCAAACATGTTACATATTTTCTTTTTATCTCTTTAAAATAAAGTTAAAAAGCATGTTTGGTATAAACGGAGGTATGCTTAAATTTTATTTTTTTTATAAAAGCTCAATAGAAATACAATAGGTTTTATATAAAACATTTTGTTATATATCTTACGATATAAATTAGTTACAAACAAAATTTTAGTCTTGTCTTAGCTTAGTGTGATTTCAGTCAAGTAAAACAATACTTGATAATAAAATCACATGAGATGGAACACGCAAAAATATGTATAAGACTATTAATCTAATCAGTAATGCGTTACTTTTGTGATTTAATGGATAGATAGATAGAGTAATCTCCATGGAATATTATGTATTGTGCAGTTAATATAGCTATGAAAGAAGCTAATGGAGAATGTTTTAGGAAAAATGCGAAAGGTACCTTGAAACCATTCAAACACACAAACAACGACAACAACAAACCACAATGAAATTTTACTTCCATATGTAACATCAGAAGCAGAGCTGTTTGTAAATATATTCTAAAACAAGCAGTCCCTTAATTAGGAAAAATGTATAGTTAATCACAAAATGCCATATGCCCAGATAGAAATAAAGATATATTTCAGTAAACCTACCTGAAACTAAGTATACTACAGGACGGGGGGCGTAGTGAATTACCTTTGGTAGCTTCTAATAGAAAAATTCACCAGGGAAATTGGTTTATTGTGACAGTACTTGTTCGACTAATAGACTTTAGTAAATTAATTAAAAAAATTGTATTACCGTAATAGAATAATTAAACTACCTCATCCTAATAATAATACTAATAACTCAGTTAACTAGATATCAATAAAAATTAAAACAAATAAATATAATTTTTTATATGCCATCATCGCCAGAGAGGATATCGCTCTGAAAAGCTTGCATATGTTATAATCACTAAACTATAAAACAGATTTACCATATATGATTCATTCTTAACTTGAAAACCGGAATCAACTATTCTTATAAGTTTTCTAGTAAGTACTTACTGAAAGCGATAGTTTTACAACGATCCATTACGAGAATGGGCAGATTAACTTTATTGGTACTGCAATTTTTATATGAGCTCATAAAGCTAATCTTCTGTCGTACACAATAATTATGTTACTAAACTACCTACATTAATGAAAAAATTTCCTGTTTAGTTTGCTTTTATCACTCGCGTCAACCTATCCTGTTGGAAATTCGTATCCTTTAAGTTGTAAATAAAGAATTGAAGACAGCATGTACACGGTATAGTAATACATACGTTGTAATTATTGCATGGCGTGCGCTTCCAATTTGCAAGTTCGTATCAAAACGTTTTCGTTTTTAAGGCAAACATCGGTACTAATTACCCATAAATATTTAGCAAGACTATAATTAAGGTGAAGGATAGCGTACGATAGTTCACAAACTTCGTATAGTTATATACCGGTAACAAGCGTTTAAAAACAGCACCGTAATATTTGATAAATAATTCGTAGTAACCGTAAAGGCAACCCAGTTAGGCGGAATGTGCTTACTGCACACACTGTATAAAATGAAGTGGAGAGTATAACTACAGCCCCATTGCATTTTCTTACTTAATATAAATTCAATTTAATGAAAACTAAAAAATATCTATTTTTAAAACGTCTTTATATGTGTTGTTCGATGCCTAATTCCATGCCTGCTGGTCGTTATATGGCCCTTCTCTAAGGTCTCTCGCATTCATAGATTTTGTTATTCCTTGTTTTTATGTTCTTGGTCTCCCTAGTTTTTTTTATGTTTTATACCTCGCATTTTTTTAATGTATTCATAGAGTTATAGTGGTAACGAGCACGCTGAACACACTGTACAGAAGAGTTATTCGCGACTTGAATATAACTGAATATAAGGCACAAAAAGAAGAAGAACAGTCAGGGTTTCGAGCCAGAGCACCATGTAATGACAAAGTACTTTGCCTGCGCCATATGACACTGCCCCATTAAATAAACTAATTTAATCCAAACACTGATTAAAGCTATAAAAAACTTGTATATGATGGGTCAAAGGTGCAAATAAAGATGGGTAATAAATCACCAGAAATTCTTGGGTAAATAAGGATTTCGTCAAAATTGCCTACTGTGTGTTGTCTACTGATTTAAGATCAATGTGTATTGCAAAAGCATTATATCAATGGAAACGAAAACGTAAAGGTATGGATATAGCTGTGTTTATACCAAGTTGCAATTTGCCCCATAAGGAATGGCAAAGATGATATAACAGTACATGGTTAGAAACATAGAAGAGGAATATCGAATATGGAGTTCGGAAGCATAAAATTTTCGGTGGGACGAGAATAACACAATTACGTTTACAAATGAATTTACTTAGCTTGGTATTTGGTAATGGAAATAAAAAAAAACAATAGTACAAGCAAGAAAGACAATTAGTTGTCTAAACGGAATATTTTGGTCTCAAGAAATAGGAAAATAAAGGAAATACAACCTAATCAAAAGCAATCTTCTGTACGGGCCCGAAATATGGATGTTGCATTATAATGTCTACAGTGAAACGAACCTTTTGTTTTCTGTTAAGCATTTGGTTTTATCCATTATCCTAATCAACATCCTGATTACATTCTGTTAAGCAAGTTTCTTCAAAAGTCTAGTTCTAAAAATGGCAATATATACGCCAAGCCAAACAAGAGAACAATTTCCGTCTGAAATCAGGTCATTATTTTCTGGATCCTTTCTTGACGAAGATCCCCATATCAGCAAAACTGCTTTTGGAAAAGTACTGAAGATTTACGTAAAATTTTACCAGTAAGCATTGGGTTTATTTTTTTTGTTTCATAGTATACCTACCTAAATTTATATTGTGGAAATAAAAAGATACAATATACTTTCACAGTTAGCTTGGTATTCAGTTGGGTAAATTTTATTCATAACTTTGTGACAGTGAAGATGACCTGAGCAGTTCTATTTTACTTGCTGCTTTTCTGCTCCAGGCAAAACTTTTCTCGGTTTTTTTATACCATAGTGGGCAGGGTTGAGACACCTACTTTTCAATTTTTGATATAAACTGGGCTTTAGTAATGATACGACAAAATAATATTTGTCGTTAACCGTTTTTTTCTCAATCAATTGACTGGCATCAAAGTTACGCACCTATGTGTGGTAAATTATTTTAGTTAATAATGAATTCATTTCCCTAATTAAGCTCAACGACATTAACTATTGTTCATTATCGTGCATTTTAATATGATTAAGCCATCACTAAATTAGAACGAAATAAGTAGGTACTTAATCTGCAATTCAATTCACATCAGCAAAATTTTGGTAATAAATATTTACATAGAAAATAGTAACCAGTTTATTATACTAACTTACTAACAGATTATAAACGGATCCAATTATTCAAATAGTAGATGTAGACAACAAAGTACAAATTATAATCACTAATCTACCTCGTTTATTATATTTTTACGCTGTCTAACTAAAGTACGCAAAAAATTATTATTAAAGTAGGTACGAGAAGCCTTTAATGCTATAGTATTGGGATCATTATCAGTGGCCTTGGGAGCCAAAGCTTTCTCAAATGCTTTCTACTATGAGAGTTTTTATATTTCGTTGTAGCCCACAAAGATTGTAATCGTTCTTTCTAGTTAAACGTCTGTTGGTCACTTCTCCTTAAGACACTATGCGAAATACCGAGTGATTAGTTTTAAAATACACTATAATGTTTACGTTATAGATTTGAACTTAAGATGTATAGAAATGTTATCAAATTGAAACACCCATTAACTTAAAACGGATGTTTGATTTCGCTTTTCTAAACGCAAACATGTAGACAATAAAAGTTGCTCTTAAACCCCCAAAGGAGCACTTGCTGTAAAAAGTAGTAATTTTTCAACATTCTTACACCCATTGTATTTATTAGAACCTTGTACGCACACTATCTAATCAGCTATATTATATACAGGGTGTACCACCAGAAATTTTGAATTACACGTTCTTGGCATAACTTAATTACGTTGTCCATAAATAATAAACAAGTTGAAATACTCTTTATTTGTACAATTTAAGCGTCTCGGAAGTAATGACTTTTAAATGTTAAGTGACAGCTTCATACATTCCTTTAGTGTTTGATTGTTGTCTTAAATTGTTGTATTAAATTGGCAGTATTTCAAAACTACATGCTTTCGGAATAGACAATCTTACACAAACTTACCCCTATTTTTAATTCTAAATAAGCAAAAATTATAAAATTTGGCGGTTTCCAATATGCCTAGAATCGAAAAATGTAATAATATATAGGGTGTTCCATTTAAAACAAGTAAGTTGATACTTACTTTCGGTATAACCGGACGTACCACCATCTTGAAAATAGTTTAGCCGTGTGTCCCCATGGACTTTAGTATGTTGCCAAATTTTCAGATTTTTCCTAATGCCAGTTTTCTATACATGTATATTAGGTCTACAATTGTTTATTGCTTAAATTTAATAATCATCTAAGATAAATGTGGCAGAATTGTCAAAAGAATTACCTAGCTGAACATAGCTGAAAAATTATTCTAAAAGACTGTTGAGTAATTGCATTAATTTTGGATCGTTGTACAGTTATAGCATGCTTTAAAGAACGTTTAACAAATTCTCTGCAAGTCAGAAAAAGAGACTTAGATGTATCCAAAAAGAGTATACACCGAGTTCTGCAAAATAACAGATAACGGCACGTTTACAAATTACAACTGGTCAACACTAACACAGTTTTGCGAGTGATTTTTATTAAATTACAGGAAAATGGTGATTGTAGTAAACAGGGCATTTAGACAAACGAAGCTAAGCTTGGAAGAAACGGTTTATTCAACAGATACAGACATTTTTGGTTCGACGATAATACTAATGCTTTTAATCTAGGAAATTGTCAAGATTTTTGGAGTTTGAAGGCATTTTGTGCAATTAAGGGTAATATGATACTTCTACGATATAAATCTAGAAGGTAAAAATACATTTTTATTTTAAGATAAGCTATCTATTCAAATTTTGGATGATGTGTATTGAAATAATGGGCCGCATAGAAATGTCCACCCCTTGGTTAACACCCCTTGGTTATTTCATTTAGAGATATTCATGTGGCCACAAAAGGTGATTTAAAAGACAGACTACGAAGATTGTTAGTACTGTGAACCGTGAAGCAGTTTTTACAAAAATCAAAAATAGTACAATTCAAAACAATGACGCTTTTTGTATATTTTGTGTAATTGTAATTGCTGCAGGTATGTTTTCTTCACTTCTGTTCCTATTCTATTTTTAATTATTGTTATTACTGCACCTTTATTTTAGCTTTAATGATTTAAAAATAACGAATTTTACATCAACTGTATGGAACGAACCCAGCTCAATTATAACTATAAACCGTAAACTATAAAGCTTCAGAAAGATGTCACGTACTCTTATCGGGTTTTAATGATATTCGCAAGGCCTTTAGTTTATTACAAAACAATCTACAAATTGGGTTTATTAGCGCAATGGCCATAGCAACACTATAATTTAAAGCATTATATGGCCCTCTCTGCACATAGTGTGCGCTCAAATTTCTGCAACAAGTTTAGGTTACAATCACTACTTTTTTGGAATTTTTGCAGTTTCTCGCTACAGTACCAAGTGTCGTTTAATAAAGTTGTTTAGAAAAGTGTTTCTGGCTACATTGCATGCCCTGCGCATAATTATCAGTCTGAAAAGTATTAACTGAGTTTGCGATTTCAAATTCAAATTGCGGCGAGACAGCGCACTGTCTGAAAATCGAACGCTACACGTGTCTGTCCTATACACTGAAACGCTACAAATTTCCCGTCTTGCTTTGGCATACTTTATTCAGATCGCGTGTTTCCGTAATACCACCGCCAATTTTCAACGTTCGACTAATCTGCCAGCCTTAATGAAGGACTACGTCCACATTTATTTAAACGTTAAAATAGTGTAAAAAAAATGACGAAATTTGCTAATGCAGCATATCGAAATTTTCTTTAATTTCCTATGTAATTAGTTTTGGTACATTGTTAAGTGTTTGCTATTTAGTATTTATTGAACTTAATACTAGTAAAAAATTAAAACAGCAATCACTAAAACAAGTCTGGTTAAGTGATATAGAGTAAAGCCATTATTATTTTCATTAGACAGTTCTTGCAGTTTTTAAGAACGAAAACCTCAATCAAGCACACAAGATTGATTTTAATTCAAGTTAAATTAGTAACGTTTGTCGATAGGGTTAATAATAAACCTTCTGTAGGCGTCTTCAAGGTCCAATTCTGATTAAAACGCTAATACCACACAGCAATTAAGAAGTGACGCAAAAACTTTGAATTTTGTTTGGAAACTTTGTAATCGCTTTCGAACCTAGAATTATAGATCGAAAACGTCACTTTACGCGGTTGAATTGAGATTACGTAAATTAATTAATAGCACGCTGACACGGGCAAATACCAGACTTACTTGACTTCAAAAGTAACGGATGTTCCAGAGCACCATATATTTCAGTCACATATTCATTTTTCTCTATAGTGGATAGCCACATATAAATAAGCAGTACCAAAACTACAATATTGCAACGTGTAACAGGAGTAATAAATAGTTTCAGTGCATTTGCAAATAATTTAAACAATTTTATCTAAGACATTCTTTTTTTATTGTAATACTTAGTTTCCACTTCATTCACAAATAACCGGGCTCTTATTTCTAATCCACTATTCTAAGATATCGACGAGTTTGTTTTACACTCACTTATTTGAGGCATCTAACAGAAAGAATTCTATGTTGAACCGAATTCTTGTTCGGCATTTGGTAAAACATTGTTAACAACTGTTATAATAAAACAACGCTTGGACTGTGTTACGACTAAAGTATTTTCCCCTCGGTGCCAGTTTTGGGTTATGTGTCCATCTTCAGGAGAACAGCAAGACCTAAAATGTACAATTTGGTGACTATTATGTATAATAAATACCCTAGTACTAGTACCGTATTTATTATTATTGGTAGTGGTGATTATGTCCTAAGTTTATTACATTTTCTAAAATAAGAGATATATTAAAATCTATTTGATCATATACAACATTTTTTATGAAACTGTGTTTTTTTAATGCCTAAATTTTCTAATAGTGTTAGCAGTTTTCCCGTGCTAGATGTATGAAGTATTTTAAAATCATCTGACGGGCTATGATTCTTTCGATAAAATGTTGAGTAATACCGGATTTACATGTTTTTGTTTTTATTGCTTTTTTGTGTTCGTTCATCCTAACTTCAAAACTTGAACCATATACATGCCTACAGGGTGTCCTCGAAATACACCGACATTGGCAGGCGTGATCTTATAAAAAAATTCAACCACAAAATTTTCCAAAAATGTTTAGTTTTTTTATACACCTACAGGGTAATAAAGTTAAATTTAAAAAATGATTTTTTTTATAAATTATTCCTGAACTATAAAAGATATCGACTTCAAATTTGGTGATTTGATTCCCATTATGACATAAATTATCATAAAACCAAGTAACCTGGAATTTTGTACAGCACCAGTGGCGTACGCTGGGGTACTGCAGACCCCCTTTTATAATAAAACTTTTAGGCATGTGGATTTTTAGACAAAACTAAAACAGTTCTTCAATCATTCCTAAAGAAAACATGTTTCTTTGATGTTTATACCGTAAAACGTGTCCTAGTCTAAATTGAAAATACGATTTTAAAATTTTTTTCAAATAAAAATATTCAAAAATGTTTTGTTTGTGATATACAGAATGTTATAATTACATTTAAAATAATATTTTTTTTAAATTTATTAACACCCTGTGTATCAAAACCAAAGCGATTCTGGAAACTTTTTTATTTGATAAGTTTTTAAAATAGCATTTTTATACCTGTCAAGCGTTGTCTGTGGCAATGACACTGTTAAATAATTTCACGATTTAATGGAGTCCCGTGTTTTCCAATAAAAACATCAATTTTTAAAGACTAGGAAGTAGTTTTACAGCAAACATCAAAGAGACATGTTTTCTTTAAAATTTTACTTTTGTCTAAATATCCACAAGCCTAAAAGTTTTATTAAAAAACGGGAGCCTGAATCACCCCCAGCGCACACCACTGGTGCTTAAAAAAATTCCAGGTTACTTGTTTTTATTATAATTCCCACCAAATTTGAAGACGATATCTTTTATAGTTCAGGAATAATTTTGAAAAAATTATTTTTAAAATTTAACTTTAACCCTTGTATATCATTTTTTTTAATTTGAAAAAAGTTTTTAAAATCGGGTTTTCTATCACATATCAAACGTGGTCGGTCTATTTCTAAGATATCCTGTATATTGGTCAAATAAAAAGCAGTTTCATAATAAAAATATTGTAAATGATAAGTTAGGTTTTATATTTTCTTTGTTTTAGAAAATGTAATGAATTTAAGATATTATCACCCGCATCAATAATAATAGATAATAAAGTACTAGTATTAAGGTATTTATAGTCACCAAATTGTACATTTTAGATAGTCTTGATGTACTCCTGAAGATGGGCTCATAACGTCGAGTCGAAAATAAATTATTTATAAAGCAGTCCAAATGTTGTGTTATTATTACAATAGAAAGAGTTATATAAACTGTAAAAATAACATTTTTGCAAGGTAGTAGGAAATACTGACCATTTGAATGTATTAAATGGAATCGTTATATTACAGCAGTAAATAAATTCACATTTGCAAATGCTATAGCTTTATTATATCGATAAACCAAGTTTTGGCCAACCATGTGTCTTGAATAACTAACTAGCTTCTAACTAATGCATTATGAATTTACGAAATATACACGTTCTAGTAATTACAAAAACGTATACAGAATGAACGAGGATATCCACTAGGATAAATATTTTATATTTTTTATTACGTGGACCCCAATTCGAAGCTGAAGCTTTTTATCTTTTCAGCAATACGGTCGTTGTGTAACGTCCTATTTAACTAACCATTAAAAAGGCTTAATTGCTTATATACTAAGTTTTCATGCAGAATTTGAACTCGCTCCTTACCGTCGTCGGTTTACCCAAATAAAGACGGTGTTATCAGCGTATGTTATCGGAATGTACAATATAGCTGCTTCGCGATAAGACATCAAAATGCATGGTATTAAAAAAGAATATGCACTTTTATCATAGTAATTATAACTTCACAATTAATATACTGAATTAGTTTTTCACCATTATAGGTACGTTGTTTTCTAATACAACAAAATTGGAGAAAATTACAATTTGTGGCTGCCAGCAGAGGCATTGCGAGCCTTTAAATGTATGGTAAGACAAGATTCTCCTCCCTCCATATGAATGTATGGACTGTACCACAGGTTTAAGGTATGCGTCCCATCAATTACTTGGTCATTCAGCCCTCTTGAAGCAAAATAACGACTGCAAGCTAATGTAAATTGTAATAATGTGGGTCGCCATGAAAAACAATGTGAGCGAATTTAGATGGCTATGAATATGAAATTGATAAATTATCGTCCTGCTCGTATTAACAAAAAATGCGGGACAAAAGCATCCTAGTCATTTTTTGCCAAATACAGACAGCTGTCTATCCTTATCAAAAACAGACATCAGACTTATATGAGTGTATATAGAAAATTACACCTCTTTTGTCAATGAAATGCTTAATATCAAGTATATCAAAAACAAATTTACAGAAATGGAAGTCTGGCAAAGCAGTCCGCAGCAAAATTGAAGCACCTATTCTACCATTTTGTTTCCTAGTTAGTTACCTACCAACATTTATAATGACCGTATCAATATTAATTTGGCAATCGCCTGGCAATATAATAACATAGTAGACTATTCTTATGTGATTATGTTGCCATGGGATTGCCAAGTCATTATATTTATTACAGAAGTAAAGATGTCTAACATTGAACCGGTCATTATAGATGTTGATAGGCAGGTAATTAGGAAACAATTTATAAATTATAATTATTAAATCATAAATGACTTTATCAATGTTTCATCATCTTTATTTCTATAATAAATGTAATGACTTGGCAATCGCATGGCAATATAATAATAATATAGTCGGCTGTGCGCTTGTCTGATTTGGTGGGGGCACTGCCAATGCCGTGCCCACAGATCATAGAAAAATTTTAATCGAAAGGAACAGTGTCAGTCTCAGAATCCATTTGTAAAATACCATTTAATGATGCTTATAAATATCACCAAAGCCTTTACAGTTCTCATTATCATGAACAAAACGTGTTAAATTTTACACTGTTGAAGAAATAATCAAGGGTTACATAAACAATGTTGGAGATGTAGGAATGTTAACAGTACAACCGTGAATGATACACTGCATGAGATATGCATAGAGCAGGAAGTAAATCTAAATCTAAAATTACTCCACGTAGGTAGGTATAAAAAAATTAATTAATAAATAAAAACACATTTGAAAACCCATACTCTCGCAGTAATTAAGATTAAAAACAGAACCTAAACGGTGTGAAAGACCCCACAAATAGCTACCAGACGCACAAAAAAATTATTCAACAAAAGAAAATAAATGAAGCATTTTGAATTTTTTAAATAGCTTGGAAACAAACAAAATTGCTTATATTTTACTTTAGGTTTTTTCATCAGATACGTCTGACGATTGTTTTCAAAGAGTATCAAATAAAGAGTATGCAGATAATATAAGTATGTATGTATGTATGTTGGTAATATAAGTATATATAAACCTTTTTGTTGCAGAAAAGAGTTATCCGAATTATTGCTCTTTTAAAAATAAAGGATTCTTGTAGGAAGAACGTTTATTACAATTGTTGTAAATTTTTTAACAAATTGCCAGGAGACATCAAAGGTTCCTCAAATATTCATGTATTTAAGCGATTTATTAGGAAATTGTTACTCAAAAATACACTGTATAATTTCGATGAGTTCTTTGTAACTTAATGAATGTGTATTATGTTTGTAAATTTTATTTGTTTAGGATTATTGTGCAAATTGTTTATCTTGTTGACGTGGTCCTGCTGTATATGGAGTTACCTAAATAAACAGTATTATTATTATTATTATTATTATTATTATTATTATTATTATTATTATTATTATTATTATTATTATTATTATTATTATTATTATTATTATTATTATTATTATTATTATTATTATTATTATTATTATTATTATTATTATTATTATTATTATTATTATTATTATTATTATTATTATTATTATTATTATTAAGTACAGAGTAAGGATAACCCACTATCTCCACTCATAGCAAATATTTTATGAGTAACCGAGAAGGGGACAAACTGGATTTTTTAGGTTCATGGCAGTTTTTTTAAAGCAGACAGGAATTAATATATAAACAGGATCAACCCTATAAAATACAGTTCATTACAATAACGCACKCTATTGTTACAGAATCAACCAGTCCATTAACCAAATAAAGCATAGTTCGCCTAATAGCTAAGTAAGCACAGGCTTATCAGGGATTAACAAATTTAAAAATATTGATTATTATTATTCCTCTATAGTTACACAAGAACTTTCTTAAAACAGCAAATGAAATATTAACTGCTTCTTACTTTTATATACCCCGCTATAGGCTGAAAATTTTGGATATTGCTCAGTAGAATTTTATGTATATTCCGGGGTCAACTAAAACTTTCGTGAGTAAAGAATAATAAAAGTAGAACGATTGTGAGTTAGTTAGTGTTTTTATTATCTTAATAGTTAAAATGCTCTACCAACTGTTATAAATTTGTTACAATTCCTTTTTAATATAAATTTTTATGATTATATTTTAGAAAAATACTAAAACAATTTTTCACTCCACCAAAACTTCTAGGTTTTTCGAATTCAACAAACACATTTGTAAGAATGGGTATATTGAAATCGTTGATTGTTACTACAAAACAATCATTACGGAGCAGTTTATGAAGAAGAATCTCAAGACTCCGGTTATCCAAAGGCCTCTGCTGGCTATGAATAAACTTCTGATACTTCATTGGTACAGATAAAGAAGTCTAGCCTTCCCGCATTTGAACACATGTTAACTACAGAATATAGTTTTTCATAAAAATGTAAATATCAATATCGACCAATCTATAATGTAAGAAACTTGGTATATGAACCCGATATGTAATGATTAGTTATCTTGTCTGTTTGATATCACATTCAAGCATTTTTCTGCAACGTGCTTTTCTTTATGCAGGTTTTCACACAAAAGAAGTTCAATTTAGGATGGTGGAACAGTCCCTTACCTATTTTCGCTAAACTGGCACAAAAGATCCACAGTCCTATGATGAAGGGAGTTTCAACCCTATGAAAATTGACCGATGCGACGGGATACCTCTCGACAACCTTCTCCTTGGCGGGCTCCTCGGTGGCACCTTCGACGGTGGTCTCCACCTCCCGCCTGGTGGGCCTCGGAGACCAGGGTCCCTGCAGCAGCACATCCAGGGGATAACTGTCGGGATCCGGTTGCTGGGGGTGCATGAGGTTGTCGGTGGCATGGTTCGGCGGCTTGGCTAGGCACAGTGAGGACCCTGCTAGCAGCAGGAGCAGCAGGCACCTGCACGCCCTCCTCGAGAGGTTCACTCCGTGCTTCAGGGAGACCATCGCATTCGATCTAGGTGCGCGGGAGGACTGCCATGGAGGCAGCCGGCTGCAGGGAGCGTACACCTGCCGAGACTGGGCGTCGGGTTCCAGCTGACGGCAGCGTCACGGTGCCGGAGGAGGGCTGCGCGCATGACGGCTGTAACATTGTTCATCCCTCGCATGCAGCGCGCGTACGCGCTCGCTGGTGTAGTGAGAGAAGAAACCGCGTAGCAGGAAATCGATAGGGCTGTTTTCTGCGGAAATGTTTGATGCAGTTTGTAAAGGTTTGGTCTAAACTGAATATCAGAACAATTTACTTCAATATAAACTTCTTGGCTTTGTATGTACCTACCCCTTATTACTTTTATTAGGGTGTACGGTCTGGTCGAACACAGGCTCCGCCACCTAAAACTCCCCAGGCTCGTATTTTCTTTATTTTTTTAGCTGCAACCTTAAGTTTTATGTCAAATTCAAGCTCTGTTGAAAAATAAATAAATAAAGTTAATTTTTGTAAATATTTTTTAACTTACCCAGTATAAGTAATATTGCTTCATTGTTGGATGCCTACTTTCGTCTTCTTCTAATTGTGTTATTACCATCTATGCCTAATTTTTACTCCTTCCTGATGAAAAACAAATAAAAACTGGACACCGCCATATTCTGTTAACGGGCCGGTTCAGTATTATTAAAGTGTTAATTTAACTGTTTATTACGATAGAAATTATGCCTGCATAGCCATCGCTGCACACAAAACCCCAAAATTTAGAGTAACTTTTAAATTAATCAAGTACAATGTTCTTTCTAAAGAGCAAGGCTAGAAATCGGGTAAAATTAGCCCTTGTCGTTCCATTTAATAAGCTGGGAAGAAACCGTTGCATCTCTTAAAAGTAAATAATTTAGTTTTCAGTACGGATTACTTACTTATACATCTACACCATTTCCAATAAGAATTTCCTTATTCCGTTTATTTGCTTTTTTGGATTTATTTAGATTAATAAATTATTAAAAAGGTAACGGCATTTTTAAATTATAAAAATAATGGGCATGTTCATGAAATTTTAATTTTTTGCCTGATATTCTCATACTGGATGTAGAAACCTACTGGCACAAAAGAAACGGAAAAAATTCAGATAGATTTTATTATATTTCTATTCTATGCGTGCCATAGGATGTTATAAGTAATCGAAGCTAGAAAAATAAAATTATTCATTTTAATACATTAAAACATGAAACAGTTGCTTTCCAGCTTATTAGATGGAACGACAAGAATCATTATCATACGATTTCCTTGAAATTTTATACTTATACCACTTTGGTTTTCTACGTCAAGTGCTAACCTCACAGCAGGGTATCGTTTTCTAGCCTCTGTCTCTCTAGAATAAAATGTATACTTGGTTTATTTATAAGTTACTCAAAATTTTGGGATTTTGTGTGCAGCCATGGTTATGTAGGCATAATTTCTACCGTAATAATCTTTTAAAACCAATACCTTAATAATTAGAGTTCGACAATGTCCGTATGCTATGCAAGTATTCATTTATTTCTAAACATGCTAGATTAACATTCTGAGAAAAATGGCACAAAAGGTAAGCGTCACCTGCTTAAGCTACACAATCCGCAAATATTGGTTTAGTTAG
Organism: Rhyzopertha dominica; assembly: GCA_025024175.1. Taxonomy (NCBI): domain Eukaryota; kingdom Metazoa; phylum Arthropoda; class Insecta; order Coleoptera; family Bostrichidae; genus Rhyzopertha; species Rhyzopertha dominica. Next base: position 49,048,284 of record QCXZ01000003.1, read on the forward strand.
CAAATCAGCGGTATAAATCACAAATAGGAAAAGGAGAGGTCCAAGAATGGACCCCTGAGGTATTCCTGAGATTTTACAGGATGGACTATAGGAACCAAATGTTTTTTAATTAAAAATAATATTTTTAGTTTTTGCTTTAGAAAAAAATTGTTGGTATAACCAAAAAAAGGGACCGCTGTTAGAAGTATTAAAATATTGATGAATGAAAAATTACATCTCGCGTGTAATATCCGTTTCGTTGATTTGCCCGAAGTCGGTTACAAAATTGGCCTCCACTTTCTTCCAGCAGGTCTCTGTTGATTGAAGTCATCTAACGTACATGGTTTGGCCTCGCAAACACGTGACTTTAAGTAACCCCCTAAAAGAAAATTGCACATGGACAAATCAGGAAACCGAGGAGGACATAAAACGTTATCAAATGTCGAGATGAAACGGTTAAGTAACAGGTGTCGAAATAGCCATATATATGTTCTGGCGTGTGTATATTGCCCAAACCACAAATCTTGAAGATCCACACCTGTTATTACTAAATAAGGTATGAAAAAGGTGTAACCCTTAGATGTTACAGTTGCAGTAACCCCACTTAAAAAAAAGGGCCAATGACACCAAATCTTCCCACCGCGCACCAAATCATTACCTTAAGGGTGCGCAGCGGTTTGACTCGCTTCACTCTTAACAACGCAACCATACGCGAATATAAGTTGCTATAACGTCCACGGCTTCGTGATGGCAATTGAAAGTGCCTTGAGTCAAAGAATGGGTTATAACATGCCGCATGCTGCTATCGACATTACGTTTATGGATACACCGGGTTATATGTCAATTATTAGTTGGGGCAAATAAAATCGTTGCTCTTGTTTTCACCTATGCACGTATTCTTGAGGATCGTCAAAACATGACCTTACAGTATTTTGCAGATCTTTGTATAGCCATAAGCACTAGCTAGAGACACACTAATAATACGTGTTAAGGATTTTAATTCTGCATCCAACCACGTAAAAATATTGGTATCGTTCTATTTTAAAAAATAAAGTTGTCCATGTTTGAATTTATCTAGACTACAATCTGTATATCATCATAGTCGCTGTAAGAAAAAAAATCAAAACTAAGTGGTAAAATAGCACGATGATAAGTATACTGCCATCTATAAATTGTATGAAATTTCAGATTGATGTACCCGTTTAACATCCACTTCCGGTATAACCGGAAATCTGCCATCTTTGAAAACATTTAAAGTACTTAATTTTGTACAACTTTCATTAGAAACATTTTTACCTAAGCTCAAATACACTTTCATTATAGACCGATTTCTGCTACGTGACTCACTCCATAACAAAAGAATCAATCCTTCACGTATTAAATTAGATAGAATTTGTATAGAGCTATTCAACAAATTTTATCATGTGTGATAATTTTACAAATATGTTTGAAAACAACAGCTGCATCAAAATTAAGTATACGATATWTAAGAAACCAAATGATGCAGAATTCTGGATTCAATACGGGATCTCAGTCAAAAGCGATATTTTGCATACTCATACAAAAAAAAATCATGTAAGACCAAGTGATGCTTATTACTGTATAACATTATTTTTGTCACGAACGGAAGGATTATTGTCGTAAACCTGAAATAAGTGCAAGCAAACTTGGAGAGCTGCTAGCACTCTCTCGGCGCGCAATTGCAATTTATGAACAATCAGAAAACATCGCCCTAAAGGCAGTTTTCTTAGTTAAAATGGGTTTCATGAAATACCGTTCCGAATATCCCAAGGAAACTATTTGGGCATGCAACTGGGTTTATTCAGGTTTTATCCGATAATAATTAAGTACATATGAATACTAATGATTGATTACATCATTGTTACTGAATAGCATTTGGGAGACTATTTTAATCTTCATAGCTATATGACGCGCGTCTTTTATGAGTTGGAAACAAGCTCACCACGTGACTGTTATGTTATGCTCCAAGTAGAGAATTTGGCCACGTGAACTAAATGCACGTTGACGGAAGTTGTCTGCAAGTTGCGTCAACAACTCGTAATTCGCAATTCTGAATATAATAATAATATGTTTATTTAGGGTTTAAGTTTACAGAAAAATAATACAGCTACCCTTTGGTACAAAATCCATATAACGCAATAAGTCTATCTATCACCTGTAAATGCAAAGTGAAACAAATAAAAATGATTTTTATTTTTCAATTTCCCGCAAATAAACACAAAATAACCACAAAAGCAAAGCTTGTGCGTGGTTAAACTGAATATATTTATAATTAAACGAATAACAAATAACAGCTGAGTATAGTATTTGTATAAAATAAATCAAACACAGAAACGAACAACTGACCTGCGACCTTGACTGTAAGCTTTTTTTATAAAAGAACTGACCCTTCAAGATGAACCAACTCTAGTAGATGAAACTATTTATCTATTCCACAATTAAATTATAAACAAAGTTTCTATTACGCTAAAACAGAAAACTTTTTACCATTGTCTTGGAAGTATGCATTGAATTTTTATGTTTTATGTCGGTGTTCAATACATTGTAGAATCTGCTCGATAAATAGGCCCAGTTTTTCTGACCTATGTTTTTACGGGCACTCAAAACCTTAACGAGGTCTTTTGCTTTCTGTCTTGTGCTATATTCATGAGTTAATGGCTCCTTTTCTTGTTTTATACTGGTGTGTTACTATGCTTAAGAAATAGTGTTGCCTAATGTCAAGCAATCTAGATTCGCTATATAATAAATTGGAGAGGTAAGTATTTTCTTTTTTTGTTAAGATCCTTATCAATTTCTTTTGTAGAACTTCTAATTTTGACAAATAGCAATTAGCCACAGCATCCCATCCTATCACCGCATAGGTGAGTCTTGACTCCACCAACGTATGGTAGACGATTTTCATATGAGGAAAGTACCTACATAATATTTGCCAAACACTTAAATTTATAAATAAGTATTTTAACCGATTCCAGCTACCTTCATCACACGAACGTCCCACCTTAAATGTTTGTGGATTTCTATACGCAAATATCTCACCGACTCTACTGACGAAATTTCTGTGTATACACCATTTTATCGATAATAAACAGATTTTTCAAAATTTACTGTGAGTAATTTATAATTGAAGTAGTCAATTATAATTTTCATGTCTGCTTCAATTTTATATTATAGATCATCCTATGTATCCGCCGAATACATTATAACAGAGTCATCAGCAAAACTAATTACAGTGCCAGAATTTCTCGAATACATCAAATTATTCAGGTACAAGGTGAAAAGTACAGGCCCCAAGACTGTTCCTTGGGGAACACCAAAATTCACGACCAGATCCCCAGTACCAATAAACCCCAAACTCACAAATTGATTCCTGTCTTTCAAATAAATATTCATTCAATCATTGGCTATATCTCTTATACCCATATTTTCCATGACCTCCAACAATTGACTGTGGCTAACCGTATCAAACGCTTTTGCTAGATCTTAAAAAAAACACACACAAGGATGGCTGACTGAAAGAGGCGAATAATAATTATCCAGACTTGCATACTATTAATACTATCATGGCATACTATCATCACCATCGCAATCGATTGCAAATGACACCGTGTCATTTACGTTGAGGAGATTTTCTGAAGAAGCCAACGGATATTCCTAACGATACGACAAGAACTACGACATACAGAATAGTACAAAATTTATAATCTTGTTCTGCTAATGTACACTTATGTACCTTAGTTTACACGGTTATCTTAAATTTCAGTTGAGTTATGTACATCTAGTGTACCATTTCTACGAAAGGCATTGTGACGACTTTCCCACCACAAGACGACAAAAACGCGTCCAATCTGCAAAAAGAGACAGAAGCAAGAATTCCACTAACATGTGTTCAGTTCAGTAAAGGAGCAATGAGTGGTGTCGTGTTCTTTATTTCAATACCAACACCGCAGTACGAGGAAGTATTAAGAAACAGGACTAAAAATAAAGTCAGCATTCAAGAGGTTACTTCACACAACGTACAATGCGAGGATGGCGTCATCCAAAGCTCGCAGGAAAATTTATTAGAATATGAATCACCAAAGGTAGCAGAGGAAATTGCAGAAGATAAAGGAGATAATGAGGACCAAAACGAATCGACAGATAGTAAAGTATCGATGGATAAGGTTAGTATTATAGAACAATAGTTTCCGCCATACGTACTGCAATTATCTGTAGAAGTAAACAAATAGCACATTACTTTTAAAATTCATTCGTTGTAGATCCTTTTGGACGTGTTAGCCAACTGGAAAGTATCGAATTATACGCGGAATACAAGTTCGAATGAGAAGTACATTCAAGTAATCTTCCCACTGGAGGTTGGTTGCAGATGTGAGGAACTTTTGGATTGCTTGAAATCAAGTGGTATTGGCAAGCTTTACAACTCTATCGTGAGTGTGGTGAATTGCAGTATTTTCTGCCAAGATGATGTTTGTAAAGAAAAGGTACACCTCCTGAAGGAATTTCTACACAGTAAGTAAGAATAAGAAAAATCTGATCACTATACGTTTACTTCTTTAATTTTAACCTTAAAATAAACCTGTTAGTTAGTTAACATAAAATTATAGTCATCTACACACATTTATAATAATTATAAAAACGTAATGGCATTTTTACTGGTAACTGCGAAAATGTTATCAAAGCTTTGCTGCTTTGACATCGCTAGAATATTTGCAAATCTGTAAATTCCTCAAGTGTAAGGTAATTGCTTTTAGTTCCTTTACCACCCGTTGCCCTAGTAATCAACCTTGTGGCACGGAGTAACTTAGTTACGATTATAAATGGAAGCTTTGCCCTTAAAGTTCAGCAAACTGAAGTTAGAACCCTTCAATTTGCGCCAAGCAACATACAGAGTTCGAGATGCTGTTGCCCACAAAAAAGTAATTTACGCTGATATCGACGAAATGCACTATACGTCTCTTGATTTTATACTAAACAAGTAATACAGCATGATAGCTTTTTACTTTATTTAATAAAATGCATAGAATTTCAGCTGCCATTATTAATACATTTTTGCAGGAAAGAACCAGCAAATGAAAAAATCTGGTTGGAATCAATTTGTTTCTTCTGTTAGATCTCGTCTTGCCGTAGCACAAGTAGTGGAAAATGTAAAACAAACGCAATGCTGACATTTTGATTGTGTGCCTTCTCATTATAGCAACGTAAGATATATCATTTTTAACCAATTATATTCATACTCTAAACACTTTATGAGTTTCAGTCTGTTTTTATATTATTTTTTTTGGTAATATTAGTCCAGGCGCTAGAGACGAAAAAAAGCAAAACAGTGGAATAATTCTAATTAAGCCAAAATTTTTAATGGCTTGATTTAACGTTAACTCCTATTCCGAGCGGAACTCGTTGCTAAACAATTGGAAGGTACGTTTTTGCTTTTTTTGAAAAATATCTGGCGTAATACTGTTCCAACGATTAAATTATGTATTATAATTTCTAATCAAAATTAAATTTTCTACAAAAAAGGTCTCTATAGTATTTTCACTTGACTTTGAGTGATCAAGCAATAAAAGGGGGGGCGGCCTTTTATACGAGCTTGTAAAATATACGATACACATTTTTGATAAGTAGGTAGTGCCGTTTAGAAATGCGTTTTCAAGTAATATTCTGCGAAACTATAATAGCCGCTCTCCATGAAAGATCTACCGTAATATAATTTGCTATATTGTGCCAATGGACCCCTAACACGCACGATAAATAATGATCATTTTTGCAATTACTTGATAGGGGTTGGGTTTCGGCTACACTTTAGTCCTTGTTCATCTATTCGTATATCAGATTTCAAAATTGTTTGATTCTAAAGACCACTCAGAGTGCTCAGAAATACGGTCAGATACAAGCAAATTTGTCTTAGTTAGTAATTTAGAAATTATTATATAACCTTTACAACAAATTTATGTAGATGAAAAAGTATCGATATTTTGATTGCAACTAGTGACACTTCGTCTAAACACATTGTAACCTAAGCTATATTTATGATAAAGGAACTGTAAGGTAAATGAAATTTAATAGAAAATCAGTGTATTTAATAAAAGAGCATATCCTTTTAAAGATTTTAAAAATTGATTTTCATTGCCACAACGAAAGTTTGTAATTGCAACCGCACTACTTTTACGCTTATCTAAAACAGTGTATGGTATGGTATATTTTTGCAGGCTGGTGTAAAGAGGCCGTCCCACTTTTTTGCTGATCACTCAAGTCAAGTGAATATACTGTACATCATCTCCACTCCGGGCCCATACATTCCGAGACAACCGCTGTATAAATCTAATGTAATCGGTGGCTACTATAACACGTATATAGGTAATCCGTAACGATTATTCACCAAAATACGTCTTAGAGTTCATTTTAAGCTACATCCATATTTGGCACACATTCAAAATCCAGAACTCATAAAAAGGACCGTCTTTCTTTTGCCTACCTATACTTCACCGCTGCTGTGTTGTGTTCTAATTTAAAACAGCTTTTTGCTGATTTTGCATTCTTTTAGTGGTTTTGATACCATATCAGCGTTCTTCTTTCGAAAAAGAAAGTTGAAAATTCCTAAAAGTGTTGGAGAAAATACTGAGTTGTAGACACCGCAATAGGTACGTGCCAAATTATACTAGATACAACTGATTAATGTATGTGCTTACTACTCAAACATTGTTCAAGTACTAAGTACTTTATATTGACCAACCAAGTACAAGTACCTACATAAGAATTGTTCATCTGTAAAAGGACCTAAGTACTACTTACAAGTACTACAAATATACTCGAAGTACCGAAAATAAGTACTTGTACTACCCAACTCCGAATGCAACAGAATCGTTGGAAAAATATCTGTATCACGCCTTTATCTCGAAAAATATGGATCGGAAGAAGAATGTACAGACTTTTTTTTGGAAACAATTGGTTACAATTTGTAAGAGATATTTGCTAAAAACGCAAAAAACGACCTTTTAATTGTTTAAYCAATGGATTTGGGCCAGAGATAGAGGATCATTTCTAATATTCCTCTTGTTAACACTATAACCATACAATTCATAATGAACTGGCTTACTTAGAATTATTTCGACCAAAAAATGCCTGGACTGTATCGGCATGCAGAAAATATTGATTTATAAATCTCTCCACAGCATACTTTGTGCGATAGCCTAGTCGAGAATAGCAACGTGTATCTTTTGTCCAGTATGCTCATTTCACCCATGATGGTAAGTGAACATTAATGATGCTATTTTGGAACCCTTGTCAAAACAGCTAGCGGTTAAAGCCTATCTGAAACTTTTTGCACTACCGTGACTTAGTGTTGCCAACCTTACCATAATTATTTATAATAATTTTATTTTATTTTAATAATTTTACTTTGTCTACAATATCTCAATAATGAATTAAAAATTATCCAATAATTTTTCATTTGAAAATGTGGCTGATTATCAAAAGACGTTTGTACGAATTTATAAGTAGTTTCCCATAAAATAAAGATCTTTCATAGGCTTAATGGGAACCTAAATCAAACGTCGATCGCAGTATGAGGCCTACTAAGGTGGAACAGTCGAATTACTAAATCAAATAAAGAGTTATTTTATTATTGAACTAATATAGACCGCTAAACCGACTATCAATAATATGTCAACATCACCAGTCATCAATCGACGACGAGAAGGAACAGGAAAGGCAGCAAAAAGTAAAAAAAAAAACGTTTTAAACAAATAAGAAATTAGATGG
>QCXZ01000003.1:49056138-49383389 GCA_025024175.1 Rhyzopertha dominica
TATCAGTCAGTTGCCTGGAGAACTTAATTAGTCAAAATACAATACATGACAGATGCTAGCTCTTTTATATTGGTAATAGACCAAGCTTTTCTTTAGATATGCAGCTTCTTCATATAATTAGCAAATTTAGTTTGCGACTGCCAAATTCCAGACATGCCGTACATCAGCTGCTGCGACATTCTTAATACCGTTTTGCAGAACTTATAAACTTCACCCAACCGGTTTACGTATGGCGTGATGACCCCGATTCCAGACACAACACCATCAAAGAGATCATAAACAGGGCCACCTCAGATCTGGATTGGCCACAAATCCTCATTTTCCCGGAAGGAACTTGCACGAATAGATCATGCCTTATCACCTTCAAGCCGGGCGCCTTTTACCCGGGGGGTACCCATTCAACCGTCTGTATCCGTTATCCCAACAAGTTGGACACGGTTAACTTGGACTTTGGGAGGGACCTAGCGCGTAAGTGTTGATGGAATGCCAACACAATGAGTTGTAAATAAAATACGAGTGTGGTTTGATTCTTACTTAGACGATATATGAAAATTCCTTGCCGCAATAATTTTTGAATATCTAAATAGATAGGCATTTCTGCTGCCATCTTCAGTAGAAAGTACGAGTATAAAGCACGCGACTGCTTTGAAAACTGGCTGGATTTTAACCGGAGGGAAATTCTTGGCCAGCCAAAGATTTCAAAAAATTCCTTAATTTGATACTTCTATTGAAGATGGCAGCTTAGCCACCTAAATACATGTGTGCGGACTATCTTAATTATTGTGGTAAGGGTTTTTCATATTATATCGCTTAAATTACATTGTTATATATCATTGTAATGAAATCGCACACTGTAATGGACGTCGTACCTACATGAATGTAATGAAATATAATTCAATGACGAACTATGAATTGTACCTAAATGAAGTCAGCATTTATTGCATTATTTTGAAACGAATGTTAAGGTATTTCAGTTTTCAATAAAAATATGCCAATTTTTAACAATTGTTGGATAGTTCTGGAGGCATTTCTCGCTACTAAGATTTATTTCTACAAAGACTGGTTTTATAAAAGTTCCGTTAAACTTTCAGGGGATGTATAGCTCATAAAACAAATATTCATATAGAATAAAATTGCGTTCGAAATCGCTTCGTTTCCATGATACACAGTGTTTAATTTCTTAGTTTTTTTATATTTCAAAAACAGTTTGGGTTACTGGCGTGAAATTTGGGACACGCTGTGTGGCAGGACAAATGTGCGCATGTTTTGGAGTAGGTAGAATATTTCCTCCACCACCAATGGCACCCATGCGACCAATTGAATGTTTTAATGAAAAAGGTGGTACGGCATTGACTTCTTTCATACCAATATTTTTTGTAATATTCCATCGTTATTGTTGCTCAAGTAGCTGTTTTCAATATAAAAATAAATACTTATTCCTGTACCTAACAAAAAACCGATATAGGTTCTTTATTTTTATCAGAAACAAATTTAATTTTCTTTTAGTAAGAGGTAAGAGGACATGAAGAGGAAAATTTCTTATGCAATAAAATATGTCGGCAAATAAGACTCATATGATAACAAAACAGAAAACACGTGATAAATATCTTATGTATAACAAATTTCCAAAGCCTCGCCCTTCTTCTAAATACATAGTTTCTACTTATGCCATTATCCCTGCAATAACGATTTGATATATCGCCGTTAAAAAAATCAAGTAGATTAGAAGTCGTAGAACGAGAGGGGCAGAAAACAGGACCTCTTTTTCCAATCCTTTGGTTGGGAAATATCTGATATAAATACTGATGAACTTTTTAACTGAAATGGGGAGGAATCCCATCGTGTTGAAATCAAATGTTTATTCTAATGTCTAAGAGAATATCATCTAATAATTCAGGAAGAACTTCACGCAGAAAATTAAGATAACTGTCGACATTTAAATTAGTGGGAAGCATATAAACTATTTACCAATAATGCCAACCCAAAAATTTATAGAAAATTGTTGTAATCTTTTCAAAACCACTGCACGAGTATTTACATGATGCCAGATATAACTGTTTTTGCCTTTAAAATACCCATCACATGTGAAACACTCCTCATCACAGAATAATGCTCTTCTTCCAAAGTGTGGTTCCATTAAATTCTGAGTCAAAGACCATTGCAAAAATGGCAATCGATGGAGATAATCATCAGAGTTTAAGGCTTGTACATTTTATACATGGTAGGGGTACAGCAGTTGTTCATGCAGTAATGCAAAGTTTTTGATCCAATTGATTAGTGATAACACAGACACAGCAGTTTGGTCTTTGTCCACAAGTCTTAAAGTCTCTTTTTCAAATTCTACACTACAAGCTGGTTGAAAAAACAGTTATTTATGGACAATCTAATACCCCATTTATTATTTAAAACAAAATTACATGGGATTTTCATGACAATGACAAAACAAGTAACTTATTGACTATAATGCAGACACAACCTTCGTAAGTTGTAGGGCAGTAGTAAAATTGAATTCATTTCTAATCATTAAAAAAATCGCAGTTTGAAACCTATACTTACCGGTTTTTTTTGGTAGATACAGGAATAAGAAATTATCTTTTATCTTGAAAACAGCTACTTGAGCAACAAAGTACTAAAGTACCTTTTGTTAAGAATTGAGTACTTATGTAAAAAATATATTGGTATGAAAAAAGTCATTGGCCTACCAATTTTTTCATTAAAGACATCTGACTGAATGGCCACAACACGAGGCCACTGGTGTAGATGAAAATATGATTACTTCCGAACATGCACATTTATCCCACCACAGTGTGTCCCGTTTTATGTCGGTATCTATTTTATGAAATACTTAAAAAATAAGAAATTAAACAGCCTGCATCTTGGAAACAAAGCGATTTCGGACCTAACTTTATTCAATCTAAATATCTGTTCTTTATGAGCTCTATATCCCCTAAAAGTTTGTCGGTATGTTTATGAAACACCCTGTATTTAAAATTTTACAAGTCAGTTTCAACAACTTTATTGTTTCTGGAAGTTGAACCATTTCAGAAAGAAATTAAATTTGAAGATTTCTTCTACTCCATATAATCAATTTGTTCTCATCTCTTTATACTGCTTATTGCTAATATTGTTACATTTGCACACTATGTTAAGAAAACTTTCTTGTTTACTGAAAGAATTGCTATTATAAATACAGCATAGGTGTAAATTTATATTTCCGTTTGCATTTTAAGATGATTAATTACTTACAAGTTTTTAATACTAAAATTTCTTTGAAAGTACTCTTCTATTAACTATTAAATACCATTATTAACAACATGATATTTTCAGATTAAAACTACTCTGGCTCACATTAACACAGGTTTATAGTTCTTGCGAGATTGAATTTTTGCCAGTCTACACACCAAGTGAGGAAGAAAAACGGGATCCTAAACTCTTTGCCAACAATGTCAGAGCAGTTATGGCAAAGTAGATATCACAATCATTTTCATACAAAATTCTTAATAGTCTTAATTACTTGCAGAGCATTAGGTGTACCTGTAGTTGATTATACATATGATGATTGCAAACTAATAACCCGCGCCAAAGAAATGAACTTACCATATGCAGCATCCCTAGTTGAAGTGCAGAAACTGCGACACCGGTTGGGGTAAGGAAACAGAAAAATAGGATTTTATAAAAACTAGGATAATAAGTATTTTTTATTGTAGACTTGATGAAAAGAATGTTGAAGAATCTATCATCAATTCGAGACAACTGATGTGCAGAGATTGTAGCGGGCTGACATTTAATGAATTTACCATTTCCCTAGGCCTTGATGCCAGTGATCATATTGCCCAACAGCTTTTCAAGATATATGATAAAGTAATAGAAAGCAATCCAAGAGCTTTTAGAAATATATGCAACTGTTTCATTTTTAGTTTGCTAAACATTAATATATTCTTTTTATTTTGTAGAAAAACACTGGCACAATAGACTTCAGAGAATATTTACTGGGTGTTTTAGCTCTTTCAAACAGACGAAGTACATTGGAAATTGTTAATTTAGCATGTAAGGTAGGTGGACTGTAGCCATATTTACGTAATAACAATATTTAATAGCTTTTTCACAGATATACGATCCCACTGGAGCAGGAAGACTTTCTGCAGAGAACTTCTCAAAAGTTCTATACCATACATTAGCAATTCAAAAAGATTATGCTTTAGATGTTTTTAATCAGATCGATACTAATAACCTGGGTTATGTGACATTCGGTAAGAAACTGCTCTTGTGAAATGTCGTTGAGTATCATTTTACATGACAAATTGCTTTTGTAGAAACGTTTAAATCTTTCGCTGAGAAGAAAGCAGAATTTGCAGGACTGTTCAGCTTGAGCAAAGAAGAAAAATTCAAACCCCGAAATGGTGAAATATGTCCAAATGATTACAAGAAAAGTGATTAATTTTTTTCTTTCCTTTCTCTATCCCAGTCATGAGAACTTCCTTCGAATCTGAGTTTAAATATTGAATTATGTATAGTACAAGTACCTACTTATGTATTCTTGAATATATTTATTTATTAACTACTTTTGTTACTAGTATTAGTACTAAAATAAAAATCTTTTTATACATTTTGGTTTTATTTGTCCCGTCTAGAGAAATATTTCTGAGAGATATTTGCAATTTCGAATGAGAATTATGTTATAATATATAATTTTATATATATATATGTTATTATTAACATACCTTTCAAGGTTTTCTCGCATAGGGTGTGAAAAGCTCCGTGCAGAGTCTGTTCCACGACGTTTCGATGAAATATCATTCATCATCTTCTAGTGGTAAATTGTAAAGTTTTTGAAATCTTTTTGACAAAGTCAAAATCTATTGCGTGTTGATTTTTTGTGTTGCAGCTGTCCTTGCTCGACTGCGGGTGACTGGCGCAGTGTATGCCGATGCATTTTGATCCTGACCTGATGTGATGTCTGTATGACGTGAAGATCCTGGAGAAGGGGCTACAGCATTGTTTGAAGATACACTCGATCCCACAGTCAACTTGTACTCTTCTAATACTGGTTTCCAAGCCGTTGGCAAGCGCAGGCTGTCATCTCTCCTATTTAGGTTTTCTTGTCTTTTCTCAATTTCTATTGCCTCCCTTGTTATTCTGAATAGGAAATTGGCCACACTAGCTATCTGTCTTGCTTCTTCAAAGTTTATCTTGTGACCCGTCGTCAGTGTATGCTGGAACAGTGCTGAGGTGGTCTGCTTCTGTTTGACTAGGTTTTTCTGTTCTTGTATTCTTGCTGATATTTTTCTATTTGTCTGGCCTACATATTGTTTCTGGCAGTCCAAACAAGGGATTTGATAGACTCCTTGGTTTTCAAGCGCAATTTTGTCTTTTGGGATTTTCAAAAAGGAGCCAATTTTGTTGCCTGCCTTATATGCCGTTCTAATGTTATGTCTCTTCAAAACAGTTTCTATTTTCGTTGAAACTCCTTTTACATAAGGAAAACCTACAGTTTTTTGTTGTTCTTCTGTTGTCTGTGTTCTTTTAGCTTGCTGTCTAAATGCTTTTTGAATTGTTTTATTTCGATAACGATTTCCTTGTAAAGCTGCAGTTATTTTTTTGTTTTTCTGTATTAATATTTTTCTTATCTGCCAGTCGTAGTGAACGTGTTACCAAAGTTTGAACAACAGAGAATAGCTGACGAGGATGGTGGTGAGAATTTGCATTTAGGTACCGGTTTGTGTGTGTTGCCTTTCTATATACCGTATGTTGGATGTTATTATGGCTTCTCTTTAAAAGAACGTCCAAAAATGGTATTTGACCGCCTTGTTCCGTTTCCATTGTGAATTGGATTTTGTTGTGTATACTATTAATGTATTGTAGAAATTTTTGAAGCTCATCTTGTCCATACCGCCAAATTACAAACGTGTCGTCAACATATCTTAGCCACAAAGCTGATTTCTTTGGTGCTGTTCGCAGTGCTTCTGTCTCAAAGTGTTCCATGTATAAGTTTGCGATGACAGGTGATAATGGTGAACCCATAAGAGCGCCTTGTACGTGTTTAAAAGCCACACCGATCGACCCGGATATACAAAATAAATTGATTCCCAGGGAAAAGTCATCTGCCTGTCCTAAGCTATATGGTTTACCAAAAATTCACAAGAAAGATGTCCCTTTAAGACCCATTGTAAGTTCAATTAACTCACCCACACAAGCTCTTGCACGATACCTTGCTCAATACCTGCAGCCTAATGTAGAAAAAGCTAGATCACATGTCAAAAACTCACTTCATTTCCTAGAAATTCTCAAGCAACAAGTAATTTCAACAGAAGATCTCTTTGTGAGTTTTGATGTGATTTCACTATTTACACAGATACCAATTGATGAAGCCGTAAATATAATTCAACAAAAATACCATACCCCACAACATATCATGGAATTAATAAAACATTGTCTCAACAATACTTATTTCATTTTCGACGGAGACCGTTATAAACAAGTACAAGGCGCTCCTATGGGTTCACCATTATCACCTGTCATCGCAAACTTATACATGGAACACTTTGAGACAGAAGCACTGCGAACAGCACCAAAGAAACCAGCTTTGTGGCTAAGATATGTTGACGACACGTTTGTAATTTGGCGGTATGGACAAGATGAGCTTCAAAAATTTCTACAACACATTAATAGTATACACAACAAAATCCAATTCACAATGGAAACGGAACAAGGCGGTCAAATACCATTTTTGGACGTTCTTTTAAAGAGAAGCCATAATAACATCGAACATACGGTATATAAAAAAGCAACACACACAAACCGGTACCTAAATGCAAATTCTCACCACCATCCTCGTCAGCTATTCTCTGTTGTTCAAACTTTGGTAACACGTTCACTACGACTGGCAGATAAGAAAAATATTAATACAGAAAAACAAAAAATAACTGCAGCTTTACAAGGAAATGGTTATCGAAATAAAACAATTCAAAAAGCATTTAGACAGTAAGCTAAAAGAACACAGACAACAGAAGAACAACAAAAAACGGTAGTTTTCCCTTATGTAAAAGGAGTTTCAACGAAAATAGAAACTGTTTTGAAGAGACATAACATTAGAATGGCATATAAGGCAGGCAACAAAATTGGCTCCTTTTTGAAAATCCCAAAAGACAAAATTGCGCTTGAAAACCAAGGAGTCTATCAAATCCCTTGTTTGGACTGCCAGAAACAATATGTAGGCCAGACAAATAGAAAAATATCAGCAAGAATACAAGAACAGAAAAACCTAGTCAAACAGAAGCAGACCACCTCAGCACTGTTCCAGCATACACTGACGACGGGTCACAAGATAAACTTTGAAGAAGCAAGACAGATAGCTAGTGTGGCCAATTTCCTATTCAGAATAACAAGGGAGGCAATAGAAATTGAGAAAAGACAAGAAAACCTAAATAGGAGAGATGACAGCCTGCGCTTGCCAACGGCTTGGAAACCAGTATTAGAAGAGTACAAGTTGACTGTGGGATCGAGTGTATCTTCAAACAATGCTGTAGCCCCTTCTCCAGGATCTTCACGTCATACAGACATCACATCAGGTCAGGATCAAAATGCATCGGCATACACTGCGCCAGTCACCCGCAGTCGAGCAAGGACAGCTGCAACACAAAAAGATTTCAAAAACTTTACAATTTACCACTAGAAGATGATGAATGATATTTCATCGAAACGTCGTGGAACAGACTCTGCACGGAGCTTTTCACACCCTATGCGAGAAAACCTTGAAAGGTATGTTAATAATAACACATTCTATACTCGCAGAAATCTTAAAGATAACATATATATATAATGTTATAAAACCTTTTTACCACAAATATGTTTAGGTTTTCAATTACCATTTATTATAACTGCAAATTATGAGGTTGAATATTTTCCTGCATTATCTTTCTAGTAAACTCTAATTAGCAAAATTTTTTCTTGGCTTCTAATAAAGCAAATACCCGTGGGTACATCTACATAACTTTTATACCTA
Source organism: Rhyzopertha dominica (assembly GCA_025024175.1). Lineage (NCBI taxonomy): Eukaryota > Metazoa > Arthropoda > Insecta > Coleoptera > Bostrichidae > Rhyzopertha > Rhyzopertha dominica. The sequence continues at coordinate 49,064,141 of QCXZ01000003.1, forward strand.
AATAAATAATAATTTTATTACAGACCTGATTATTATTTGTAACAATATAGAAAGGTGGCACAACATTTTACAATTGAGATGTGAACAGAAATAGGCCATTAAACAATGCTTAAAGATAAGGTCTGGACCATTATAAGATCTTTGAATATAGTCAAATTAGGCATTTATCACCATTTGGCGACTGTGATACAAGCTTCAGTGATAAAAGAAAAATATGTAATGGCGACAATAATCTTCAGTTTTAGCCTTTAATAGAAATGGGGCACCAAACTAAGATGGATGGGTGGTTCTCCTTTTTTCAAAGTTGATCATTCTGTATGTACTTCGTCAAAGTCTAGTGCTAATGCATTTTTGTTTTGCCAAAGAGGGACAAAATCTGATCCTACCTAACTTTTTCTTCCAAAGTTCAATAAATTTCAATAACCACTCTCCTCCTTTCAGTGGCAAAGTTACCATCAGGAGTTTAATAAATTTCAACAACCACACTCTCAGACCTTTCCTCCCGAGTTCAATAAATCTCAATAACCACTTCTTTCCCTTACAAGGCAAGCTTATTATGCATTTACTAATTTCAATGACTATAATTGGACCTTTCCTATGACTAGGATTATTGGTTGTTACTTCCTATCGTGATAACTAATATTATTTGGTGTGCTAGCCTAATTTGCCGTAKCATGCATGGGCTGTAGTCCCCACGCTCCAACAAATCCAGCGCCAAACGCAAAKGAAAAGTGGTGTCCTAAGTAATATTTCCATTTTTCATCCATTCTAAACAAAAATACTATTTTAGTCAATTAAWTATACKCCTATATAGTATATACATTTAAATTAACAAACTTTAGTGAAGCAGGTAGGTAAATTATAATAATATACTATAAATTAAACACTTTCTTATTGCTAAGAAAAAAAACGCTTACGAACAATATTTTTACTTTATACTTTAATTTCATCAAAAAAAAGTTCTGACCATCTGGCAAAAATTAAATTTACTAACCAAACTTTATTGTACCTGATTGACAAAGAAAATACTAAATCATTCAACAACTAAAGAAATTTAGTACAAATTAAATATAGGGTAACAAAATAGACAAAGCAGCAAAACTTGCTTTTCCCATTGTTTGTATAGCACATTGGGACTGTCCTGCTGCAATGTCCTAGTACATAGCAAAGTAACAAATGGGCTGTATGAGACATATAGAAAGTCTCATACCTAGAGTCCTATCTCCTACTGCAACCTAAGATAGAAATAACTGCAACTATAAATAAGAAGAAATTGAAATAAACCTGGCAACTATATCTAGTATTAATTAAAGTAACCAAAATAAACACGCAAATAGCCAATTGATTTTTAACATTTTCACAATTTAATAATTAAATATCCTAAAAACAAAACTTTGTTATACCTACCTTTTTTAATAGGTCATAGGTTCATAGGTGCTAAAACAACGGCAATATTATTAGGTATATAATATTGTATTATAAAATACTAAATTGGGTGTTATGGTCAAATGGTCATTTATTGTTAAAATTTTTGATATAATTAGATATCTCAACTTCATAAAGAGGCTGCCGTATTAAAGTGAATGCATCGTCTCAAGTAATGGGCGTTTACGCGTAAATTATAATTTTCTACGTTACACGCGTAGAAAATGTAGATAAAGCATTTTGGCGTAGATTTTGAGTAGAAAATTTAGGTAGGTACGCGATAAACCTGAATGGAAACCATTTTGTTTCTAATTTCTCTGTTTTGCTAGCTTGTTCATGTGTCGATTTCCTTTTTATAATAGTTTTCTTTGGAACATAAAAGACAAAGCATTATGTTTTCCTTCCACGACTATATTAAGTATATTCTTAAGTAGCCTATTTTTACATGATATCAAATTACAACAGCATGTTTCATATACAAGTTGATTTTTCACCAGAGAAAGGTATCTGCTGTAATCAACTATAACCTGTTACTTGCTTCTTTAGATCAATGTACCTAGTTCAGTATACATATATAGGACAATCAAACTGACCTGCAATTAAAAACGTTTGGTGAAAGAACAGGGGTGGCATATAAAATTGGCTATTTATTTCAGTTTATAGAGAATAAAGATAATAAAATTTAAAGTACGCCAAAGTGCTTATGGACAGCACACTTAGCCTGCTTACTCAGGTCTTCTGGCTATATTGACGTATACCCAAACAAGTAATTATTATTTAAACATTTATCTAGTTAAACTTAATTACAACAAAGTACTATTTTGTTTAATTAAGAATAAATATTATAAAATACAATATAATATTGGCATTTGAGGCGTTTTGAGTAGTACTGATGATGAACACCAGAACACCACTAAAAAACTATATATTTCTAGAATTCTGTTTGTCTACACAATGCTGTTTTTTACAGTAGACCTTCAAGGTAGAATATTACAAAGTTTACGCGTAGATAATAGCGTAATTTACATGGCGTATTCTACGCGCCCATCACTGATCGTCTCTAATATTGCTAGTTTGAACAATTTTGTCTTTTAATGGTCGTCTTCGCTTCTGACGAGTCTATGACGAATCCCGCCGGAATGTCGAACCAAGGAAAACGTCGAACCACAGGAAAGTCGAACAAGGGAAAAGATTAAACCAGTGCAACCAAACATGCAGCAGTGCATAGTAACAGTGTCATGTTTCATTGTGTAGAAGATGTAATAAAATATGAAAAATTGGCATTAATAATTAATATATGAATCACTAGTGAAGTTTTGTAAATCTTAAATGCGTGCGACTAGTTTTTAATATACTCTTGTTCAGAGTAATTAATTAAAAGTACCTAACGTATTACAGTGGACGTAAATCGACACTGCAGCAATGTCATTAGAGAACTTCGTGATTAATTAGTAATTTAAAGTACTCTACTTATGTGCAGTGGAGTAAAAATACTGTAATTAATTCCTTTGGTATAAAATCTCTGTAATATGTGAAAGTTAGATACCAGATAACCTGTATAGGTACTTCGGTAGGTATGACATAATATACATACAGAGTGAGCAAATAAGAGAGGTGGTCGGTCATATCTCATAAATCAGTAGCCCTGAAGCTTTGAGGTAAAAAATTTCTTAAGTAAAGTGGCCAAGAGAAATTGCTGGAAAATATTTTCGAGTTTGTAAAGTGACCGCTAAAGGGCGCTGTGGTACCTCCAAATTACAAAATTAATAAATAACAAAGGTGCTGAACCTATGCAGTATAGCGTCATTGGGAACTGCCGGCAAGGTAGTGTTCGTTTGAAACACCTTGTCAATGGAGTTCTCTTCTAGACGCACTAGCGATCCCAGACGTTTTGTTGGGGCGGCATTCATCGGCTTGCCGGTGGATATCGCTCCCTGAAACTGTTTGGCTTTGCCTACTGACATTATGTCATTGACCTCCTATAAAATTAATGTTTGTGTCATTTTTAGCCTAATAAATGTCTGCGGTATTAAACATTTTAAGATTGTTTGGACTAAAATCTACCATTTTTGTTTAGAACATTTTTTTGTTAAATGTCAAATAAAGGAGTGGGGGGCGGGTGAATGTTAATATAGAAAATCGCTTATATTTCAGGTTTGGCTTGACCGATTTTAACCAACGAGGTCTCATTTTCAAGAGCTTATGTGCCTTTATAAAAAGCAATTTTAAGTGTCGGAACATAGTTTGTGTGTTGACTGCAAGAGGGCGTTCTTTGAAGTTACTACCTAAATATCAATTTTTTTGAAATTTTCAAATGCAAAGAGGCTGTTTACTTTATTAAATGAACAATTGAATATAGACTAAAATGGTGAAAACCGTACCATTTAAAAAATTCGAGAAAACTCGATATTTAGGTAGTAAAAGGTAGTAATTTCAGAAAACGCCCTCTTGCGGTTAACGCACAAACTATGTTCAGACACTAAAAATTGCTTTTTATAAAGGCACATGAGCTCTTGAACGTGACACCTCGCTGGTTGAAATCAGTCAAGCCAAACCCATAATATTAGCAGTTTTCTATATTAATATTCACCGGCCCCCACTCCTTTATTTGACATTTAAGAATAAAATGTCCTAAACAAAAATGGTAGATTTTAGTCCAAACAATCTTAATTGCTGGAAAATATTTTCGAGTGTGTGGCACCTCTAAATTACAAAGTTAATGTTTATATCATTTTAGCGTAATAAATGTCTGCGGTATTAAAAATTTTAAGATTGCTTGGACTGAAATCTACCATTTTTATTTATAACATTTTTTTGTTAAATGTCAAATAAAGGAGCGTGGGGCGGGTAAATATTAATATAATATTTAGCTTGTCCGATTTTAACCAGCGAGGTGTCATTTTCAAGAGCTTATGTGCCTTTATAAAAAGCAATTTTAAGTGTCAGAACATAGTTTGTGTGTTGAGCGCAAGAGGGCGTTTTCTGAATTTACTACCTAAAACCGATTTTTCTCGAAATTTTTAAATGGTGCGGTTTTCACCATGTTAGTATATATTCAATTGTTCTTTTAATGAAGTAAATAGCCTTATATCCTTGCATTTAAAAATTTCGAGAAAAATTGATATTTATGTAGTAAATTCAGAAAACGCCCTCTTGCGGTCAACACACAGTTAATGTTCAGACACTTAAAATTGCTTTTTATAAAGGCGCATGAGCTCTTGAAAACGGCACCTCGTCGGTTGAAATCGGTCAAGCCAAACCTGAAATATAAGCGATTTTCTATATTAACATTCACCCGCCCCCACTCCTTTATTTGACATTTAACAAAAAAATGTTCTAAACAAAAATGATAGGTTTCAGTCCAAACAATCTTAATATGTTGAATACCGCAAGCATTTATCAGGCTAAAAATGACACAAATATTAATTTTGTAATTTGGAGGTATTACAGCGCCCTCTAGCGGTCACTTTACAAACTCGAAAATATTTTACAGCAATTTCTCTTGGCCACTTTGCTTAAGAAATTTTTTACCTACTGGCTTATGAGATATGACCGGCTACCTCTCTTATTTGCTCACCCTGTACTTGCATATTCAAACAAATCATTCATTAAAAATAAAATATTTATTCCGAATTAATAAACTTTACATAATAATAATAAAACAAAGTAAATTAATCATCACGAACAAATAATAAAAAAAAACATTATATTATATGAGGTAGTGTAAAAAATATTTGTAGAGGACAGTCTAGCAGCGGGCGCGGAGCGGTTCCCGGGCCGTCGAAATAGGCGAACTAGGCCATTATATAATAGGATGAGGATGACGAGCAGTCTGTAAAAAAAGGAAAATAAGCTTTAATAACTTGCATGAAACTGTGCACGCTATATTTACCCTTTAAGTGAAAATCTCGATGATTATCCAGGCTTCCTCCCTGCAAATTGGACATTCCATAATTTCACGTCGCATTGCTTCGTCCTTGCAGTCCCTGCATAAAACCTTGTGTCCGCATGGCACATATGCATACGAGGGAGGCTCTATGTTGCAAATTACGCACATTGCACCTTCATCCTCTTCAGGTGCATGTGCCCTTTGTGCCACAACCTCGTCTGCAGGTGGAGGTGTCTATATAAAAATATGAAAGTGAAAGACGAAGTAGGATGAAGGACTAGAATTATTTACTAAAATATAAAAAAAATATTAACAATTTTGCTAAATACCTGCGGGGCCGCTTCGGGTCGCTGATTTGGAGGCATATCGTTTGCATTATCAAGCTCTTCAACAGCATTATTGCCTTCCTCTGCATTCTGAGGTATGTTGAACTGCCTTTGGCGGTTCGCTGTAATATGCCCCCAAGTGCCTTAGAAAATGCTTTACATCAGCATCTCTCCTGACTCCTGAGCCTTTCTTTAGCATTACCTTTAAAACAATGATATTATTGAAAAAATAAAATAAAAGCAGAATAAAATTTGAAAGTAAGATTTGTTTATTTTATTACATACGTATTCTATTGTTCAACTGCACATAAACAGTTTTTGGACGCCTGGGCAGCTGGACACCGTTGCGTAGTCGAGTGAGGTCACACGACCTGCAATGTTCCATTTTCTTTAATGCAGTTAGAAACGACCACATATTGGGGTGGTTCCGACCCACTAACTGCATAAGGGAACTGTGGAACGATTCTACAGAGTTATTGGTACGCACAGTTTCCCCGTGCACAGATATATGCAATCTTTCCAACTGTCCCTCCAAGTAATTCCCAAACCATTGAATCGATTCTGTTGCCCTTTCCTCAGCCTCCTCAAGAAAAGTTTTCATTACAGCTTGCCGCCCAGCTGCCAGATGATGGTTAGGCAATAAAGGGAGTGCCATGGCCATTCCAATAGCACGTTCAGCGTTGGGAGCACCAGGTAGATTTACCAAACCCATGCAAATAAAGAAGGAGGCTTAGAATATAACATAATATTAATTTGATAATGCCACTAACATTGCATGTAAACTGCCCTGGCATAATGGAACCAGCAGCCCCTCAGATTCACCTCACCAAAAACGGTAACCACTGCACGATGCAGCGCCGACTCGTAATCTGCCATTACGTACTCTATCCTTACATCTGCAGGCATAACATCCTTGCACGCGCGTAGTACGCTAATGTATGCCTGCAGGGTTTTCTTCTCCATCAAGGAGAACGTTAGTAGAAACACCTGAAAAAACCCAAGCGTATGTATAAATACTGAAATGGAAGTGTACATTAACGGTCTTTTAATATTTATGTGTCTCTTTATTAAAATAGCAGGTACCTCATAAAATATCTTACCGAATGTTCATACAAAAGGTGCAATGAAAGAAGCTGGTACGCGCCTCGAGGAACCACCTTAAATGTTGCATCAATATGCAATGAAATGCTCCTTTGTTCTCTATGAAGCGTGTATATGACCTCCGCAACAGTTGGCGATATAAAATTAACACTTTGATGTGGAGCGGCACCTACGATGCCGCGATAAAAACGGCGACCGCCTACACCTAACTCATTTCCATATTTGTCTGTATACCTGTAAGTTCAAAAGTTGCAAGATTATGGTGGAACTTCKAGCCTGCTGTATATATCAAAAAACGTATTTCCAAAAGTACCTTGGATCCATTATGACAATGTGCAGCTCCTGAAGACTGCGGGGTATATCGGGTGTATCCCAATTGCCTTGCCCTCCTCATAACAGCTTCGACCCCCAAATACCCCGGAATCCTTAACATAGCTGCAGGGTTATATAAAGGGCGAGCTTGTTCCTCCACGAAGATTGTGTGGAGGCGACTGTCTTCTGTGGCCGCCCGACGCCTCAGAGCTTGCTTGAAGCGTAATACGTCCACTTCAATAGCATCGGTGTCGTGGTTGTGTTCCCGTATAATAATTATTACTGCATCTTGTCGCTGCACTGCCCTAATAAGAAATAAATATATAATATAATAATAATATATTATAATAATAATATAATATAATAATAATATAAATAAATATTTTAAAGCTGCTTCAAACAATTATTTATTATAAATGTACTGCGTATACACTAAGAAAATGTTTCAATCAACAATTCTGTTAAAAGTTGATATTTAAAATAATCTATTTTAGAATATTTAACTAATAATATTTTTAATCTGATAAGAATTGTCTACAGGGTGTCCCATTTTCGTTGTAATTGTAGGGTATCTCAGTAACTATTAATTAAATTGTTGTGAGTTTACCTGTAGCACGCCATTTTTATATCGTCTCTTGTTTTAAAGCTATAGCCAAATTTTGAATAATGTAACATTTCTTTAGCTCTCAATAATATCTCGCTTGGGTATGTATCGATACAAAAAAAAAGAACTAGACATTTTTATAAATATTTTTAATCCAAATCCAATAGCATATGCAGAATTTTATGAAGACTGCAATGAATTCAGAAACGAAAAACGAAATATTACAGTGGACCAGATAAGTATATTGCATTTACGAAGATATATGAATCGCTTTTTACCCCCTGGACGCGTTCCATAATGTTCACCAAAATTATAAGTCAATAAACAACTCACAAAACACACTATCACAAAATAAGTCCAACAACTCACAAAACGCACTATCACAAAAGTTAAAAAACTCACTGGAACACACTGTATCACAAAGAACAGAGATAACTTTAAGAGGCAGAATCGTAACGACGAACCAGTAACGGAAATTATTTCTTTTATAGAGATTTTAAACTTACTACCCCTATTATGAAAAGTAGTGGGATTGTCATATCATTGGCGTAGTGCTTATCGAAAGTGTTAATGAAGATACTGTTTGATAAAAATGTATAAAAGTTGATGAAGAAAACGATATTTTTAACAAGCTGTAAATATAATTTGCACATATTATTGTTATTTTCATTGTTATTATATTAATATGCCCCTAGAAATATTTCTGACAATTGACGCCTATGGCTCATCCACCCCCCCCCAAATCTGTGTAATAGGTAACCGTCATTAACGGTCTGTTGCTGATGGATTTTTGCAGGAATGTATGAGATTTTCGTTATTTCTACGAATAACTCCACTAAGGATGCTGAACAAAAAATTCGCTTAACGTCCCTGTTTTAGAACACCTAACCAATTCCGTGTTGTAACTGCTCAGAGCATATTGAAAATTTTTATAACATATTCTTATGTCACGTATTTCTACTGTATGATTATTATTATGTGGTAAACTCTAAATAAGAAATAAAAAAAATGTAAAATTCTTATAATTCTAAGTTGCTGCTTTCTACCGGTGAAATATGGAACCTCTATCTAAGAAATAGCAAGGATCGTTATTCTTTTAAGTGGAGTTATCCGTATTATTGCCTCATCATCCTGACATGAGTGCCATATTTCCCAATTTTAGTGTGACACTAGGACACTACTGATTTCTATAAAAATGACCCACATTCCGGAGAATGTTCTAAATGTTAAAAGTAGGTTCTTGCGTTGTTTTGATAATTTTTCTTATATAATAGCGTCACGGAACTAAGAAATATTGACCATAACTCCCCTCCGGGAACTGCAATAAGTATTGTTGTGGTTCACAACAAAAGTTATTGACGTTGGTAACAGTTCTGCACGTTTTCCATTGGCTATGCAAATAAGATTGGGTATAGCTAGGTAACCGTCGAAAAAGGTGCAGATATTTAAACATTGTAAATGACCCTTGCTGTGAACCCCAATAATACTTATTGCACTTCCAGGCGGGGAGTTATAGTCTTTATTTCTTAGTTCCGTGAAGCTAGTATAGTATATAGTATAGATAGTAGTAGTTTGAACTGGTAATGGTGTGTCGCTACTGTCCTTTTCCTTGTGAGATTTTGAATAGGAAGTCACATTGTAATGACTTCTGTCTAATTGTCAACGTTGCATTTGTTTCTTCCTGTTGTTTTTTACCTCGTTGTTCTGGTAAACAGAGGTTCCAGGTGTGACCGATGGGTGGCGCCAGGTCAGATGATTTTTTCATTACTTATTTAGGAAAAGTTGGATTAATAATTCAATGTTTCTCAATTAAAACGATTTAGTTGATGTTTTCCCACAAAAAATGTACACGTATGATGATTATACGAGTGACATAGTGTTTAGTAGCATGTTAAAAATCAATTCTGTGCCACCTATCGGCATTCCGCCAGAACTTGTAATCCTTCTCAGAAATAAGGACGTACGAGTACGACGTAGCCATGGATAGGAGGGGTCTGGACGTTGGTCTGAGGTTCAAGAAGAAGCTCTGCGAAATTTTGATTTAAAACAAAAAACGTGGGACGTGTCCATGAATAGGCGCCCCACGTTTTCTGGTTTGAATGTTATAAGTATTTTCATAGCTATTGAAAAATCACAATCGCGAATAAGCCGATGAAAAACAATAATGGAAGTTCATTCTATATGTATCTGTAGGGGTTTGGCTAATTTACTAAATCTCCCCCCCCCCCAGAAATGCCAGTTCAGACCAAGCTGAAAGCGAATTTTCTAGCACTATAATAATCTCCTGCACCTTCCTTACGTTTCAGCGTCGTTATTATTTATAATTACATAGCTTATTTTACCGAAAAGTTTTTGTAGGTACTAGTTGTTGTGTTTTCATTTTAAGAGGGGCGTTTACCTAGAGCGAATCGGGCCATTTTAAGCACCTACCGTTTTACATTTTACCGAGTTATTCAAAACTTTTTCTAAGTGAAATTTCGACATAGCAATGACAAAAGATGTAGCTACAACGTAGAGTTCGAGTTTTTTCTGAATTTGGTACGGTAATGTAAATATTTGTTGTTATATTTTGCTTAAAAATGCGTATTTTTGGCGAGCTATTTCTCGAAAACTAAGGCACATAAACGAAAAATTCGAACTCCACGTTGTAGCTACATATTTCTTTGTACACTACCAAAATGAGTAAAAACATTCAAAAAATCTAAAACCGCAAACCCTTTCGCACGAGTCCGTCACGAGAGCAGAATGCAAATGCCCATCCCCACCAGGTCCGTCGCGTGGTATCCACTAAACAGTGAAGCTAAGATACAATCCTGTCGGGAATGATCGAGCGGTATACGATCTGTACCCATATGACTGGATTTCTAAGATTGTATATCTAATTCGTAATTACACGGGACAAGTTTAATGTTAAAAGCTCTTTCACATTAATTTACTGTCTGCCGAAGCAATGGGGAGGCGGAAGGAAAATTGTTATAAAAGTTCCTACAGAAATCATGCAGTTAGAATGAAATGTTATATAGTTCATATTTACAGAAATAAATGGGTTATTCCATATTTTGAATAACCTGGTATAATAATAACATAGTAAATTACTAATATCATGCTTACTTTTTTATGCACACCCTACAGTTAGCAATTTTGCGAATATTAGTTTAGCCCGTATGTTGCTCGTACGATCTTTGCGCGATGTCAACCTATCGGCTGCCCTCTTACGTCCCATGTCCCGCTGGTAATATGGGTTGCATAGTTTACATTTCTGCCCGATCGCTCCAAGTAAATGCCCCTCTTAAATAGTAAGAACAGATTTTTTGAACTACCTATATGGTACTTTTGTCCATGCGGTTTCGCTACCAAAGAAAACGCAAGGAAAACAAAAGATCCTTGCACAACGTCATATATCCGCACAGCCAGGTGCCTTTTTCGTACAAGCTTAGATTAAACTGTCTGTGTAGACCTCTCTCCTAGCGTTGCAAGCCCAAATTAGGCGTAGGTCTTCCCACATGCCAAAAGGAGTTTTATTAAAATTTCCTATTCAATTCATTTTGCCTTTCCATTCGGGTTTACTCGTTGACCATCGAAAACCTGTTGATCGACTAGCTAATATTCAAGCACCGTGCCAGTCTGCTCTGCCAGTCTATTATATTCTGTGAGTCTATTCACTGGCACACGGCATGAACGCACGGCTCATTAACGGCTACAATTCCGTACCTATTCGGATTCAGATAGCAGCTTGATTATGTAGACATACGGATTCTTAGAGATAATAAATAAATAAATAAATAGTGAAAAAAAATGTTTAGTTATTGTGGTAGTATCTTGGCACGTATTTAGCAGTTGCCACTGTAAAATTAAAGAATATGAACAATACAAACATTTCCTACGGTTTTAAGGTTTAAAATATTTTTATTCAAAGTAGTGGAATAAATATTGTCTATTCTCGAATGCCAAAGCGATCTGACACTGGAATAATCATCGTACTATACTATACTATTAAGCGGGACAGTTTCTGGTGTACCCCGCGCTTTTTTTGTTGTTTTGCCTTTATTGCTGCTTAACAATTTTATTTCAACCACAACAATTATTTTTAAACGGTATGTCAGTTTCAGTTCCCAAGAATCTTTGGGGTCAACAGTTGTATCGCTGTTCGCCAAAGTTCCAGAACATGGATGGGTTATCCAGGTTAAAAGCGGAACGAGCATATTCAAGGTTGTCAGGATTGGCCGAATTAACGTTAACAACGTGGGACTTTAATCAAAAAAGCTGCAGGCGCCAGCGGTCGAAAAGCTAACACAGGAATTAAGAACTGGACGAGTGAATGGGGGGACACTTGTTATTAGCACCATTATAGATATTTTGCAATAAATGTATTAATCGAACGTTTTTTTTATCACTGTGTAATAGCTAATTACTCACTGTTCAGGGTGTTTCATTTTTTCTATCTTTTGCTGTTGAAGGCCAATGCCATCTGATATTGAAATAATTATTATATTATGCTAGGACTACTGGTATTCACCTCTCTTAATTGTTCACACTGCACATTGTAAAGTCTTTTTACTAATACCAGCTCATTAAGGGAAATACTGAATATATAGTTGTGTATTAATAATTACATATAAAAATAAGGCCGAATCAACTACGAATGAAAAGGACCTACTTATATTGAATAGAATGTCTTTAAATCATGTTTTTGGCTCTTGCTTGTATTGTAACATTAAAATATTAAAAAAATTTCAGTGCCCCTTTCTTGCTCTAGCAGTTTGCATTCTTATACTGGCCAGGCTTATCAGATTAATTTCATGTTTTTTTGTTATTGAGGTTGCCTGTAGAACCCCCATATACGGGATGCCGGAGAGGTTTCAATACACCAAAAAATTAATAAGTAGCTTTTACCTTTGTATATACGATTTAAATAATCGCATATAAGATACTGATTAAATATTGAAACGCTGTTACAGTTATGTAAATAATCTATGACTGATTTCCAGTAAAACAGATAATAATGTAACAGCCCAAACTAAAGGATTCGATTTTTTGTGGTGGAAGGTGGACCTCGGTTTATTAGAAAACATCATGGCTGGTGTAAAATTGTACATGAAGTATMTTACTGTGTATTAAACAGCATTGTCCCAATATTTGTTTTGAATCAACAAATGGTAATAACTATTTCTATCATACTTCATATTCGGCTTGTGATTTTCGCTACCTAATGTCACTAAATTTTTGGAAAAATAATGTCTCATATTGTTATAAACTTAGCAAATAAGTTAATACAAGATTATTGTAGCATATTTCACCTATGGGTAACTACTTACAAACACACTTTATTATAAAAATTCCATGATTTTGTTAGTTCCATTAATTTTACATCTTAAAGTAGCAGCTTAATTATGTCAATGAGTAGTTGTCAGATAGCTATGCAATTATGCTGCCGCTCGACCGTTACTATTACCTATTAGGTAGTAGGTACGCTATAAAACGTAATTTTTTAAAATCGATGATTAGATTCAAAACTATAACTGTATATAATGTGTATATCATTGCAGGGCGTCTGCAGAAACTAATAACTTTTGTGTTTCTCAGTATTTTAAAATGCTCTCAAACTTTATTGAGAACAGTAATACAAAAGATACTCATACTTACCCCACTTATTTAATCCACCATGGAAGTATATTTGATTCCAAGGTAGAGTCATTAACTTATTTTATTCTAAATGTGATGTCCTATATTTTGTTAAGATTTCGTATTATACTAAAAGTCTGAAGCAATATAGATATGATTGCAGTTGAATTTGTAGGCCATGGCAACTTTTAAAAAGTAATGTTAAAACAACGAAAATGAGGGTTTTCATAAAATTTGTCGCAACGTTCTAACAAGCGCCGCGTAATAGTTGTTGCACAAGTTATAATAATAATTTTAGATATAGCATACTTGTTCATATCGTTTATTTATGCACATTCCGAAGTAATATAAATATAAGAACGACTACACAGACAATTAGGTATTTTCCATGAATTTATATTTTATTAAATTGCATATTATTAGGTAGCATCTAATCCACAAAATAGCTATGACAGCTTATAAATTCGAAAAAATGGGTCGTAAGGTGTATTTTTAATATTAAAAATGTGAATATTTAAAGGGACCGCCAAAACGCGAACATATTGGCCTGACGTCAGGTGTCTTGTAAATGACCGCTTGTTTTCATCTGGGGTCAGGTCAGGTCAGGTCATAGGTATGAATTCACATTCCATTAGTGTAATACTATAACACATAAAACTTCTTCTTAGGTGTCGGTGTTAGATTAACATAACTATGTAGACGACTTAGATAAAATAAATTTTGATGTAAGTATATCAACCATTTTATTAACAAAGATGTTCATTACTTTTGCACATAAATATAGGGAGTGTGCAGTTTGACTAGTAGCGCCACCGGTGGTGAAATACCGCAAGATTATTGAGGTATACACAGCATGACAACCACYAATTCCATCGCTATAGTATTGTATGAGAAGTGCGTAATACATTGAAAAATGCCTAAATCTCAAAGAAATTGTTGTGTTGTGAACTGTAATAATACTGAAAATTCTCGTGACAGCAAAAACATACACTTTTATCGATTTCCTGGACAGGTTTGGGAAGCTGAACGATTGCGCAGAAGAACAGAATGTAGGATGGGGCGTTCTCATCTGTCGGCTACAGTTTAAAAGAAAAACATTTTGTCACTTTCGCTTGGAATTTCTTAATAGATCCAACCCTGCGTCTAATACCCAAACACGTGTAGCATGAATAACAGTAACACGATGTTTTCAGGATGGTTTAGCGCTGTTCGGTACTATGCGACAATTGACGATCTTCGAAACGAGGTCCGCCTATTTGCAGTTGCTTGACTAACAATGAATGCCATAAAACGAAGATGGAAGACTAAATTTGTAATAATTGTTATTAGTCACTATATTGAATAGCTAGTAAACAAGCTAGTTTTTGTTTGTGCTTTATTTCACACTATTTATCGAATTTACGATTAAGAAAGGTTTCTTGAAAATGACTCTCCGGTAGAAACCATCAGTAAATTATTCGATAAATAGTGCGAATCCAGCTTGTTTGTAAGCTATTCAATGTGATTATTTCGACATAGGTATTTAACAAACAGTACGCCTTCGAAACTATTATTAGTAGTAGCATTGTAGTTACTTTAGTACCTCTGATCGTCTGGCGTTGTTATAAAAAAACGTCCAAAACCATATTTGATTATTATTTCGTTCATTTTGCATAAACACTCGTTTTTTACGTGTTACTTTACATACGATTTAATTTCTATTTATACCCCACATTTATCTGTTGAATCCACCAGAGGGCTCTGAACGCGGGCGCGTGCACGCTCCCTACATGAAATACAAAAATGTTTCTAGACCTAAGCTGATTTTTATACATTACTTAAATCTGTCTGTATTAAATCTATTCTAAATGAGCATATGTGATATTAAATCTATTCTATACTTATCTTTACACTTGATCTTGTTAAAATAGCAGATCATTTAAGATAGTAAGTAAAATTACACACTTAAGAAAATATTGTTTATTTACAGTTTTCAAATTCTAAAAAATATTTAAAATACTTGCATGTACTTATTAGCTCTTTTCGCAGTTCATTCTCATTTGCTAGAGCTTCACATTTTTGTTTTGGTACATTACTTTTAAGTCAAATTTGCAGTGCCGATGTCAGTAATGGGCACGGATGTCAAACGAAGAAAATGCTTAATTAAATCGCTTAATCTTCTTTTTTGTCTGACGGCTTCAATAACAAACCGAGTACAGCTAAAAATGATATGTGTACAATAACTGCATACCTACATAATGTCAATAACAAAACATTACCTGTGCTTTTTAACATATGCCTTCGCTCTGTCCCTATAACTTTAGCCTGAATGTCTTCGCAATCAGATCACAGATTACACACAGATGCGGCACTTGGAAAAAG
Source organism: Rhyzopertha dominica (assembly GCA_025024175.1). Classification (NCBI taxonomy): domain Eukaryota; kingdom Metazoa; phylum Arthropoda; class Insecta; order Coleoptera; family Bostrichidae; genus Rhyzopertha; species Rhyzopertha dominica. The sequence continues at coordinate 49,079,781 of QCXZ01000003.1, forward strand.
ATATCATTTTCAAAACCGAGATASGGAACAAACCAATTTGAAGGTCCAGCGAACGCCACCGACTGTAAATTCGACTACTCTCGGCAACTCAGTCCGATTTGGCGAATTGGCGGTTTCAGTGTTGCCAGTGTCAGCACAAAAGCCACTGATCTCTAAATAACTGGATGTCGCTTACATACCAAGATTACCAAAATGCATGTAAATTATTTGTGGTAGATTTATGCCACTTTAGCGCCTAGCCACGGGTCCTTGTACTAAAATTTTGACAAAGGATCGCTTTTGCGGTAAATATAACGTTAATGATTGACGGTTAAAATCGTGAACTCATCATCTGTCTGCAGATTTCCAAAAGATGATCGTTGTAGTGTTTGAGTAAGAAACATGTACCGTACAAATTGGATGTTACTCATAACCATATTATATAGTTAAGGATCTAACCTAAAATTTGAACGCGCCTTTAAATCGATAGTACGAGTACCAGCGGCATGGTGGCTACTTATCACAGTTTTGAATGAGTTATGCGACATCCAGTTATTTAGAGATCAGTGGCTTTGTAGTTGTAGGCAGAAAAACGACCAACAAGCGTTATACGAACGACAGAACCGTTAAATAAACACAGCTTGCACGGTAGGCATCCTACAAGCCAACAACTCCTAGAAATAAAGACAAAGTACTGCAGCGTGACGTCATCGCCTGTCGTCCTACGAAACACGTACGTTATAAAGGCGTTTTGTGCATTCTAATCATACATCATAAACTTTAACTCTATATTACAGATTAACATCCCCTACCTAATTGTTCGGAGTGGGGGTAGGGGATGTTAATCTGTAATATAGAGTTAAAGTTTATGATGTATGATTAGAATACACCCTGACCTGCAGGAATTTTGGTCAACCTGCAAAGATTTTACATTACAACTTGCTAACCTGCAGCTGACCTGCAGCTGACCTGCCAACCTGCAAATTAGAATCGCCCGGTAGGTAGGTAATAATTATTATACGAGTATGCACTTAACTGTTCGAAACACACTAGTAGAGAATATAAAAAAATATTAAATGATGATTAACTTTGGAAATCTGGTGAAAAAGGGAGTCTACATTACTTACTTCTACAGTTAATAATTGACCATATAAATATGTATTTACCTCTAGGTTATTGGCAATTGCAACAGCCCAAGTAATTGTAGGCCCTGGCATGTGTTCTATTTTGAATATGGTTAAGCCATATTCGTCAAAAATAAAAAACCAAATTTTATTCAAATTAAAAGACCGAAGTAATTGTTTAAGTTCCTCAAAAGTTGTATAACTTGTAAGTGTCTTATGTGTAAAATATTCTTGTTTGCTTTCTTCAATTACTTGTTGAAAACGAATTTCATCTAATTCTTTAAATTTTTCGTCTTTGCTTTTCCGGTATATCATTTTTTTTCGATAAATATTTGGGACAGTTCGGAAATTTACTTGGTACGCTTGTTTCTTTTAATCGTGGCAAAGTTAAAGAAACTGAAACAATCTCACAGGTTTTTGTATCCTGTTGAGAAATTTTATAGATAAAATTCTCTTTTTCAAAGTGGCACTCACACACTCGACCTTGGTTATTTGGCACAAAAATTTTACGGGGATATTTTTCGTCTTTGGGAAACCGAAACACCCGCACTTTTGTACCGCTCGCGCTCGCATAGTTTCCTTTACAACCGGGAACACAACACTTATGAGGCATTATGGCACAACATATAAAACACTATAGTCATCACACTATTAAAGATTGTTAAAAGTATAATACACGCATTAAACAAACCGTTTAAACGTTTAATAATTGTTATGTATTTTCACATAGTATGCCTTAACTTAAGATTCTGAATATCGCCCGTTGTCAAGGCAACAAGAGCGTTTATCACACACATGTAATTTTAGCTGTCATGAAATAAAGTTGTTGTTCTGAATAATTGGGGAACATCTATTAATTTATTATTATTGCGTGTAGTTTACGCACTTCATGACACTGGCGACCAGGATATTAATTTACAAAGAAAAACAATCATAATCCGATCGGGTTACGGCAGATCCGGAAATAAAATGGAAGGCAATGTTCAAATGCCACCATTTGAACTGCAGAAATGCTCATGGCAGGTATATATGCAAGTATTCAAGAATAAAATGAAGATTTCAAATGAGTTGCCCAATTCCAAAGTGAGCTTTGTCCACTTAACCAAATTCTGAGTAAATAGACAAAACGTGTTCTGTATTGATTTTCTTCTTAAAACACATTCTGCTTTTGCCAGATTCTTTAGTTTTATGTCCATTTTCATTCTTACGTAACCATAATAACAAATTTTAAACGCAAATCATGAAAAAAAAATTTTATTTGGACATTACTGGTTTTGGAAGTCACTACAGGACAAAGCTTGTTTTGTAATTAAACTAAAAGGACAATGATGCTTTTGAAACTAATTTTATTGAAAGAAAACGAACTATTTTACATGTTGACATTAAATAAGAAGTTTCATCCATGGGAAAGTCCTCTTCTAACGTTGTATTCTTCCACAAATATTTTTGCGAAAGTACCCATACTTCACTTTTTAGATCTCCTCTGTGATACTGTTGTATTGTCGCCAGTTTTTTTACTGATAAATCGCTGGACAAATATTGTCGCTTGCTCTTATCACGAACATAATGTGATTCCACTGGTTGTATAACTTTTCAATAAACAGTTTTACAGCATTTTTTTATTTTGATAATGACATGACGTGGTGTCCCCGCCGCGATTCTCCTTTGGTGCTGTACCATTTATAAAATGAGCTTTGCAAGCACTTTGGATCCTACTTTTAGTCACAGCCAGTGTAGACATAAAAGTTTTTTAACACACGGGTACAACTCTTAACCCTGTTTCCTGTCTAAGTCGTGACATAAAATATCTAATGAAAATCGTATTCGTCTTTTCTAGAATGTTTGCGTTTAGGTGATTCCGTCGTTGTGTACTTTAAAATAGACGAATCTTGCTCGATTTTGTTTTTTGAAGAACAAAATCCTTCATGAAAACGTCTCACATCTTGCATGTTTAAGTTACCACATTGGAAAACGTTCTTATTTTTATGTACGCAGGTGGGTAGGCGAGGCAATGTTTTTTGCAGAGTATTTGTAATATTAGTTTTAAGTACCTACGCAGATATTTAACTTTAAATCGTACCTGATACGTTTCCTTTTATTCTTTTCCCATTGTGTGGGTTCAGAAATTCTCCTCCTTCCTTTTCTGGTTTCCGATGGTACAATGTTTTTGAAACTTTGGTCTCCTGACGTTTCCATTCTTATACAGCTACCTTACAAATTAACTTTCACTAAGCACGTTGTTAAAATCAATTAATAATTGCACTATAATAATACTGCTCACCGCTGTCACGCTACGCTGCCATTAAAACAATGTGCACACCACACAAAATTTACCTACAACTAACAAKTGGACAAAGCGTAATTTGGAAACAATATTGATATCGTCTACAAAAGCTATAGCGCGACTATGCTCACTTTGCTGCAGTCGGACATGATCGGACAAGATTCTGTATGGAACTAAAAATGTACGGACTAAGCTGGATTTGGAACCAACTCTTAATTTCTGAGTTAATTTTAAACGGACAAAACCATTTTTGAAACAAAATCTTTGTTGCTAGAGCTAGCTTTTTGGTTTTAGACACAGATGGCGCAAAACGTCCGTTTTTTTAATTTAATGGACATTTGCTCGTTTTGGAATTGCACAACTCAAATATAGAAGAGAATAAATGGCAGCAATATTTATTAGCCAACGTAGGTTCGAGGTGGTAACCCTAGTTACTGAGCTTTGTTTCCCAGACAAGCCAGAGGACAAAGCATTCACAGTGTTAACAGAGTTAATAGAAAAACACCTTGCTCCAAAACCATCGGAGATGGCAGAAACATATAAATTTATGCAAAGAAGTCAACAAGAACATGAAAGTGTTAGAGATTATGTTACGGCATTAAAGAAGTTGGCACAAACATGTAACTTTGGTAATTACTTAGAAAGGGCACTACGAGACAAATTTGTGAGCGGCCTAAGGCATGAAGCGATAATCAAAAGGTTATTTGCTGAAACAGCAGTAACTTTCCAACAAGCAGTGGACATAGCAGTTACTATGGAGCTAACTGATAAAGAAGCAAGGATGGTAACTGGAGCAGAATCGAGAGTAGTACAGAAGATGGTAAAACCAGTAATGAACCGAAGAACAGTTACAAAATGTGCTTGTTGTGGAAAGCAAGGTCACATCAAACCAGTTTGCACATATCGAAATGAAGAGAATTTAGCCACAGTATGTAGAGCCAAACCAGTAGGTAAGAAGAAACTGAAAATAAAACCAGCGGCAGAACAAAATGCAAAAAGAAATGTATGTGAGCTAGAAGAAGTGGAATTCACAGTCTTAAAACTGGTTAGCGATGCTGAAAAATTCGAAAAAGAAGAAGTAATGGAAGATTATATGCTGGAAAATCTCTTTGAAGAGATAGAAGAAAGACAAGAAAAGAAAATAGAAGTGGAATTAGAGAAGACCACAATAGATTTGGTTAAACAAGTCGAAGAAGGGAGCTCACCTTGTGTCAATCAAGTTAAAGAAGTCACCAAGATCAAAGAAGGGAAGCCTTCTCCTTGGATGACTACATTATGCGTAGAAGGTGTAAAAATTCCTTTTGAAATTGATTGTGGGTCTGATGTTACACTAATTCCTTTAGGATTATGTAAAAATTTGTTACCTTCGTTAAAACTAGAGTTAAGCAGTATGAATTTAAGAGCATATTATGGAGGTAAAACCATTTCTGTTTTAGGAAAGGCAAGGGTACATGTTAAAGTTAAAGAGAAAATGTATTTAGCTCCCTTAATTGTAGTTAAAGAAGGTTACAAAGCATTGATGGGTAGAGATTGGTTAAATGTTATAAAAATCGATTGACCACTGGTGAGTAAGATTAATTATATAGATAAGTCCTTGAATAGTGAAGAYACTGCTCAGAAATTAAAGTCTATCCTTCAAAAATATCATGYAGTATTCTCAGGGTCGCCAGGAGAAATAAGAGGTCCTCCTGGAAAGTTAAAATTAAAAGAAATAGAAAACATTGTTAAAATCGAAATTGACAAATTAGTAAAAGAAMGTAAATTGTATAAAGTACCTAGAGAGCAGGAAATAACTTGGGCAACACCAATTGTACATATAGTGAAAGGTGCTAATAATGTTAGAATTTGTGGGGATTATAAAGTCACCATTAACCCTTATTTAGAAATACCTCAACATCCAATACCGGTCATACAAGACATTTTTGCTAAGTTAAATTGTAATGATCAACCGAAAAGTGTTTTCTCAAAAATAGATTTAAGAAAAGCTTATATGAATCGAAGAATGGATGAGGAGGCACAAAAATTAATGACATTAAGCACCCCATGGGATCTGTACCGTCCAACATTCATGATGTTCGGTATGTCACCTGCGCCTTTAGATTGGCAGGAGTTAATGGATCAACATTTCAATATAGCAAACGTGTATTGCTATCTTGATGATATTTTGATAGCCTCTAGTAATACTGATGATCACTTAAAAACTTTGAATATTGTTTTCGATAAACTTAAAACACTAAACATTAAGGTTAATAAAGAGAAAACAGTTTTATTAAGTCACAAATTGGAATACTGTGGTCATATTATTGATAAAGATGGTATTCACAAAACACCAGAACATATTAAAGCTATATTGTGGAAGCTCCACAGCCAAAAAATGTAAAAGAGTTAAAAAGTGTTTTAGGAACTGTAAATTTTTATCACAGGTTTTTAAAAAATGCAGCTGAAAATCTTCAGCCTTTGTACAAATTACTTAAAAAGTCAATAACATGGTGTTGGAATACTGAGCAGAGCAAAGCTTTTCAAAAGGCCAAAGCAATGATTGCATCTGATCAGGTCTTAATGCATTACAATCCTAAATTACCGTTAATTCTTAGTTGTGATGCATCTAAGTATGGATTGAGTGCATGTTTAGCACATGAAGTAAAAATTAATAATAAAATAATAGAAAGACCGATTGCTTTTGCTAGCAGAATGTTAACCGAAACTGAACGCCGTTATTCCCAAATTGATAAAGAGGCGTTGTCCATAATATGGGCAGTATAGAAATTTGATTTATATTTAAAAGGTAGAACTTTTACTCTAGTAACGGAATTAATGTTAGGAAGAAATTTGCGAACACGTTTATCTTTAGTCAGAAAAGAGATAGTTATTCCAAAACACATAGTTAGTACTAAAACATCAAAACAATTTATGCCTGGAGATAAGGTACATGTAGCTGCGTATGATGGCAAGCAAAAATCGATTGAAGGGACGATTTTGAAACCTGTCGGTAGTGTTATGTACGATGTAAGTACTGACGGAGGTATACCATTACCAGAAATGTCACTCAATGTTTGCCTAAAAAGTTTGGTAGTGATGCTTCTACAAGTACGTCGGCAGATCAGGCAAATAATTCATCTGTTAAGGTCCCTGAGTCAGGTGTTGGAAGTCAGGAGCACTTATCAGCTGAGGATACATTTCAAAAGTGTGCCAATTTACCTAAGTTAGTGTTGAGGCGTAGTGCCCGGACTCCCAAGCCGAGGGAAATATTAGATTTGTAGAAGTTATATTGTTTGAATTAAAAGGGAAGGAAATGTTATGTATTTTCACATAGTTTGCTTTAACTTAACATTCTGAATATCGCCCGTTGTCAAGGCAACAAGAGCGTTTATCACACACATGTAATTTTGGCTGTCATGAAATAAAGTTGTTGTTCTGAATAATTGGGAACATCTATTAATTTATTATTATTGCGTGTAGTTTACGCACTACATGACAATAATCTATAAAATCGAGCAAATTCATTCACCCAACAGAAACGAACGCGTGTCAATTTTTGATCCATATGTAACATATTTGCCAAATGTCACCGACCAAAAGGACCACAATCCCATATTTTAAATAATAATTAATGCTCCGAATGGTCTCCGAGAGAACATTTTAGATTATAAAATATTTCTGATTTTTTATTTTAATATTATATTAAAATAACTGACAGTATCAAGATTTGTAGAAATTATTTTAGGCAGTGGTGCATTCCATCTGAATATGAAACGTTATTTATGTCACATTCTGGCAATAACGCTCCACGAAAGGCCGCCTTTGTACCGTGACGTGCAGTTCGTTAAGAAATGTTAGGTTATAACCGCTAGGACGACGGAGCGTGACGTCAGCATCAGTTTTCACTGGAGCACTTTGTCTTTGGTATTATAGGAGCTATTGTACACTGATCTCTAAATAACTAGATGTCGCATAAGTCATTCAAAACTGTGATAAGTAGAAACTCGTGAGCCACCATGCCGCTGGTACTCGTACTATCAATTTAACGGTGCGTTCAAATTTTAGTGGTTATGAGTAAACGTAATATCCAGTTTGTACGGCACATGTTTCTCACTCAAACACTACAACGATCATCTTTTGGAAATCTGCAGACAGGTGATGAGTTGTATTGACTGCACACAATTACTATAAAGATAAGAAACACTTACGAGTGGAATAAGGGGTGCTTCGATGTAGATCTTTTTTTTTACAAAATTCGCAATGCACCATACTTAAGTTATATAATCGCCGTGGCTGCCGATGTGCCGAATATGCCATTCAGTAACACGAACACCACGTGCTTTACTACTTACTGAGAAAGGTGTACAATGTATAATGTTAATGTGGACTATAAAGGTTCACGATTTTAACCGTCAATCATTAACGTCATATATTTATCGCAGAAGCGAACCTTTGTCAAAATTTTAGTACAAGGACCAGCGGCTAGGCGCTAAGGTGGCTTAAATCTGTCACAAATAATTTACATGTATTTTGGTATCTAAGCGACATCGACATCCAGTTAATTAGAGATCAGTGTTATTGTAGGCATCTCGTATCGTCGTATCTCGTGACATCATTCAAGTTATTACGAGGCCACCTTATCTACTACTGTCTATAAACCTTGCCTGTCAACAATATTGCCAACATCAACATGACAACTTTCCTGCCTGACATCTTTCACGTAAATTGACAGAATGGTAGTGTTGGTTGCCAGCTGATCTTGCAATTTCAAATAAAAACTAGACAACATGCACGTTATTTTGTGGAAGTGATTTCCAGAAAGAAGAAGTGATGTACTGCCTGCAATGGCTTTTACCCGTGTTATTAATCCCAAAACCTGTGAATCCAGCGTTAGTGCAAACACACGTCATGTTCATGGTTTTATACCTAATTGGATTTTTCCTGGAAAGAAAACCGTGCACGATATGCAGTTTAATATTCCTAACAGCAGTATTTCTGATTTGCTACAGTGGATTTGGAAACTGTTTATTTTGGGCAAACTCCTGTGAGAGCGAGAAGGGCTGACAGTTGCTGTGTATCATCTGATTTCTTTGTCTGTCGTTTGTTCAGGTATTACAATTGTTATGTTAATTATTTATACAACTGAACTATGGAATTTAATTTCAATCTGTAAATATTTACTTTTGTTTTCACGATTGTCTGTACTGCAGACAGACTACAATGGATGTAAAGTATTATGTACTGTAATAATTTCAGCTTACGCATTCATGTAATTTGGATTAAGGTTTTAATATTATCTAACAGGTACTAAATTATTGTTTCATTTTGTGTTTAGGTATGCTGTGCGCCAAAGATTATCAACTTCCAATAGCATACCTACTGTAATATGTACATAGTGATTGCAGTCTTTATTAATATTGTTATTACTGCCAATGTAATAAAGTAATAAACATTTTGTACATACTCTACGGTATTGTTTCTTTAATTATTGAAGTATGCACAGAGAAACTACTCATAATAATTATTCGTAGTTCAATCAGTCGCTGTGGAAGTCAAAGGTAGGTAATAATTAACAAACAATTCGTGTCTATGGTTTCCCCTAAAGTAATTCGTCACGCAACTTTTGCAGCTTTATTTTTTGATCCAACCATTCACATCTAACCTTTTCCTTCATAATTTGAAACTTCTACCTTGCCAGTTACTTTCTGTATCCTTTGCGTTAATGTTGGTGCCACTGCTAGTGTAGACGGCCAGTGATGCCAGATTACGGAATTTTTCTCAGTTTTCCACAGGGATATATGTACAAAAGGATTTTTCTTAGTTTTCTAGAAATTTTTAACCAAATTATTTTGCTGAAATGTTTAAATTTTTCATTAGACGATAATAATTTTCTATGTATACCCGAATATAAAATCTTTGCTAAACTTACCGATTTAGCCCTACAGAAGCAATGGAATCGTGAATTCTCTTATGGGTTCTTTACCGGCATTCATTTAAATACATAGGTAGGTATAACGATCTTAGATTAAAACTGGGAGTTTAATACACGCTTTTGCCAGCTATAATGATTACTGTATTTCTTTAAATGATTCTGATGACCACTTAGGACTAATGCAATCTCAATATTTATATAAATAAAAATAACATATTACATTACCTATAATCTATAATCACCGAAGTCAAACAATATTAATTTGTTTATTATTTTTATGCTTTAGTTTTACACTAGATAAAATGTTCCGTAAAAGATATGTTATTATTTTGGGGAATTCTACGGAAAGTCAGGGTCTAGGGATGCACACGCCTTCATCTGGCATCACTGCAGACAGCTTCTGTCAACTTTTTGAGGTTAAGGTTCTCTCCTTTTTGGTGTTTAGCGAGTCTGCACGTGGTGTAAGGTGCTTTTCTGCCGACAAAATGGATAAACCTGTTGTTCTCGCTAGAGTAATTAAAGTATTAGGACGCACTGGATCTCAGGGCCAGTGTACTCAAGTAAAGGTTGAGTTCATCGGGGAACAAAATAGACAGATTATCAGAAACGTAAAAGGGCCAGTCAGAGAAGGGGACATTCTTACGCTGCTTGAATCTGAGCGTGAAGCCAGACGGTTACGATAATTGAGGTATGACTGGTTAAGGTTAATTATACTAGTAAACATTAACAAAAGGTTCTTCTATAGGTATCGTGCAGGTCGAAACAGAAGGAAATTTGGAAGATCATCGTTCTTTTATGTTACAAACATTATTACTAATATGTACTTTTCCATTAAATAAACCTGTTTAAGTCCATTTTGTTTTAATATATTTATCCTAAATATTATTACTTTGTACTGCAATGAGTTGGAGGTGAATAATATAGGTTCATATTAACGTGTCATGCAAAACTATATTTCATTATTTTATAACAAACATCCTGTTACGAAGTATGAAAAATAAGAATATATTTAGTATTCAAAATAGTGATACACAATTGCAAATGGTTTATAAAGGTATGGGAATTAACCATTTTAGTTTATGAATGTAAATGCATTTTTAACATCATTAGCGAAAATGTCGTGAGTTTGTTTTGAGATAAAACATTTAGATAACTTAGTTGTATATTTTGGATTGTATGCAGTTCAAAACATCACTGTTTTGTTTACTGATGAATGCATTATTGATGTACAGATTTGGTGTCGCTCTACACCTATGAAAAATATTTAACAACTCCTAGCTCCCACATTTGGTGCATGAGCACTCGCCAAGACTGAAGAAACAGTGGCATCAAACTACAAAATAAGTCATTTTAGGGTATGTAACAGGCAATACAATTCACTCAGTAATGGAACGCACGCTGCATATCTGATCAGCAGCTGAAAGACTTTTCGCACATGAGTAAATCGCCATGTAGGGCGCTTTTCAGTGTAAAATAAAGTATTTTAAAAACAGAATTTCTTGACACGATAACCCTAGGCCCACGGGATACCGAATTTGGCAAGGGACCGAGAACAATAGAGAAGAAGGATTAAAATAGCCTTGGGCCTTTAAGGACGGTCGGAGCTATCATATATATATAACCCTAACAATATATCGAAATGTTGACACTATTTGGTAACTCCATTGAGTATTCACACTAAATGCAATGTTATATAAAGCACTAAAATTAATTAAAAAAATTAAGTGGGTTTTGGGTATGGTCCTTCTGCCGAAGCTTTAGCTACCATAAGGTTCTAAAACACCCTGAATGTCATTTCAACTTATTTATGACACTATAGACTGGTTGTGCGTCGATATTTGTTCAGATGTTCAAGGAAATCCCTTCCAGGTAGTTGGTAGTTGTTAAATAGCAGGTTGGATTAGTTTTGCTTGCTTCCTGCACCACATTACAATAATTTTTTAAGTTTAATATGTTTCGAAAATTTTAACAATATATGCAGTATTAACCGAATAATTTAAATTCTTAGATATCAATTTCATCCTAAAAAAGCTGTTCAATTAAAAAAATACATGCATCTGCAGCAAAGTTGTATACAGTTGTATTCTTTTTTTTGTTAATTTATAACTGAAATCTTTGTAACGCTAAATCGTTTAATTATATGAACTCAGTATGCTATGTAATTGTCTTATTTTTTGTTTTATTAAAGTATACTTTAAAGCTTTCTTTTACACGAAATTGTTAAATAAAAAAAGATTTGCTTAAAAACTTTATTTTTGTACCTGTTTCATTTTTAATTCAATCTACACCTACACTATCATCATTAACAATAATAATTATTTTAGGAAAGATACTCATTTTCAGTATTGGTTATATGTTTAATTGATATACAGATTGACCAATGTTCCACTTAAGCTTAGGTTAGATTTTCGAGTAACATTAACTAACTCTATATCTCATCAGTTCCAGTAGGGTTTAGAATCTCAACAGCCGACACTAAACCAGACTTTCACTCATCTTATTAACATGCATGGTTACTCAAAATAATATTATAGCATCTCTTCTATATAGGGATATTGTTAATGTTTGATAAATTTTAATTAAAACTTTATTGTGTTTTGTATTACCTACCGTCCTTTTTCGTTTGTGACATATTTCATTTTAATTGAAATTTTGGGTATGTATAGGATAGAGTTGCCACATTCCCCCTTTTTGACCAGGACAGCCCTTTTTTGTCCAAGATGTCCTTGTGACTTTTTTTAGTATCRATTTATTTTTGTAAATTAATATTGTGCCATTGTTGATAGAGTATATACAAATATTAGATCATTCATTTTTCCCAAAATAGTCAGTCTGCTCTTGCAATTTGTTCAGAGTATTTGATTTACTTCAATTTTAAAGAGTATTGCCAAGGATTTTATTAATCGGCAAATAATATAAACAGATCTTGAATATATCTTGACATTCTTGCAAAATCAAGTTATAAATGGTTTTAAAACAAAATTCTTTTAATTCTTGCAAAAATAGGTAATTTTGGTCATCTAACAACTGAATAACTAAAACTTTCTATAGTTGCATTAAATGAGCAACAAGATTATGTATTACAAATTATGTTTCACTTGAAATATCATATCCTATTATGTTTCTATTTTTAACCAGCAGTCATGCACATACTTATAAATAGTTATAAAACTGTACATCACAATTTTCAAGTTTGATATGGTTTTTTTCCTTCACAAGCATGCGATAATCAACATATAGTTACCTATATAGGTAGATTTAAGTACTTTTAAAGAGAATTATTGACAATTTTAATTGGTGAAGAATGATAAGAAAATGCTTAGAGCAGGTCAAATAATATAAATTTAAATTTAGTTATGCATCCTAAACTCCTCTATTTATTTATTGCATTTTGCATGTTTCACCATATTAAACAAAGAACTGAAGGTTTGCTTGAAATTATTGTGCGACTCAAGTGATATGATCCATTCAATTTTCAACTCAATATATTTTATTTTGCTAAAAGGTGGCAACCATATTTGTAGAATATAATACAGCAGGCAAAACTAACCGTAAATCCCAACTATTCAACAAATATATATCTGGAAAGGATTTATCACGAACATCTGGAGGGAGAACGACATACGAAGTCTATATCGTAATAAACAAATTTGTTTGGGATGTTTTGGAATTTTATGGTTAACTTTAGGTTTTATAACTTTATGGTAGCTAAACCTCCGACAGAAGGAGGTAAATATTTATTGGAGTGTATATTTGATATTCTAATTCAGCTCTTTATACACTCTTTTTCAACTAGAGTAGCACTTGGCAGAGCTATCCTTTAGTTCCCGATACATTAAAGAAAAACGACGAACAAGACAGTCTGAAGAACTGAGTATTTTTTAACTGTGAACATAACATATGAAAATAGTTTATCGTCCATATAATGATTTTTGTTAAGACAAAAACAGTTTTGATGTAACTAAATAATATATTTTTGGAGAAACTACACCTTTACAGTAATTACAATCATGTGGTCAGTGCAAAGTAATTTTTAATTAACTCTTCGGCTTTGGGTTTATTTGCCATTTTATTTACTTTAGCCTGAAACTTGTTTCCTTTCCCTGCACCTTTACCATCAAGCAATTCACAAATCCTAAAATGAATACAGTCACAGAACATGTAACGACAGAATCATCAATTTTCAAATACTTATTCCCTAATTCCTTTACAGGGTCCTCATTACCATATAGGACTATATTTCCGCTGCCTTTTTCATCACCCGTTGACAGAAACAGGAAAATATCTGGATTACAAACCTCTTTAATGAAAATGCTCATAAAATCAGGTTCAGCTTCCTTTCGATGATATACAAAATATCTGGGAGGAGGACTGCTACTTTTCAATTTTTCAGCTTCAAGTACTGCAAGCTCTTTTAACACATTTTGTACATTTTTACTTAGTATCTTGCTATTCTTTTGAAGTTTATCAACTAAATCAACGTGGCTCACTGGACCGTTGCTGCAATATTAAATTTTATAGACACTGTATTAAGACAATTACTCATATTTACTTTAAGATTGCTGTTAGCTTCTGTTCTCTGCTTAAGCAAGCTGATAACCTATTTAATACCCTATTCCCAACCAGAAAATATAATAATAGTTTATTTTTACGTTTACTTTTCTCAGAGTGGAGAAGCTTCACTACTTGCAGCTGGCTTAAATTTGTGACATGGGTACCACAACACATGTTTCCTTCAACACCTTCGATGTTTATAACACGAATATCACCTTTATGATCATCTGGCAGTCCCCTAGCGCTTCTAGCCTAAAACATGCTTTCATTCACAAAATCATAGAAACTTTCAATTTTAATATTGTAATATAATCATTGTAGTCCTTTATAGAAATTTCATGTACTAGATTTATATTGTTATACCTACTTCTTTCAGTTCTTCTTCTGGCGTGTCTTCTTTATAAATCTGAACTGATACTTTTCTGCCTTCTCGAATCAGTTCATTTACTAAACGTTCTGCTTTATCTATATGTTCTTGAGTTATGCTAGGTACATCTGCCAGTTTTATAAAATAGGTAGATACTTAGATGATTGAAATAATGTTTCACAGAAGTGACATACCCAATTCGATATGAGATACTTCTTCACCTAGCCACCAAGATATCGTAGGATATTTAAGTTCTTGATCTATGACAGCTGTTATTAGGTGTTGACCTGAATGCTGCTGCATATGGTCAAAACGTCTATTCCAATCAATTGTTTGCTTAACATTTTGTCCGATTTCCAAAGGCTCTGTTATGAAATGAATTGCTTTATCACCTTTGCGAGACACATGATACACTCTTTTGTCATCAAGGTATCCATGGTCGCTGGGCTAAAATGATAAATTGTAAGTGTAAATTTATTGCGATACCTATAACAGTTTTGTACCTGACCACCACCTTCTGGAAACATGATTGTATTTTCTAAAATAACATCGTAACCTTTCAGTTTGGTCTTCTTGCCCTCAACGACAGTTTCTAGCTCCGATTCCACACATGATACAACTTTTGAGGTGTACTACAATTTAAATAAACATAAGTAATAAATTTAGAAAAACCGTGGAAAGTACTTCTTTTAAAAAGCTGTCTTCCTGACATTTGAACACCATGCTTATTTTTTAGAAGAAATGGGTTATTCTGATGATTTGTGCTTATTTAAAGGTTTGTTTTTAACACAGACAAAGGTTTTTAATACTTTAATTTTGATGGATTTATGATTTATGGTTGTTTTGTTACGTGGTTTTGTTTTCGTTATTTTAAATGTACAGCGCCGCCTATGGATATTAATAATAAGCACCATCAAAGAGCTGTCAGAGTGGAGGGGATGCCATGTGTCTGCCAAGTTCCACGTATCACCAGCTGGCCAACTAAACACTGGCAAAATTTAGCCGTCGTGTTTAACTGTGCCTGAGTCGTCAGTCGTCACACCAGTGAACAGTTGTACGTTACGAGTTTCCTGAACTATAACCGGCTGGTTTTATTTTCACTGTAGTTTTAAGTGTGAATTATTCCACAGACATGAAATATTTCTTTTTGTTAACCTTGCTGGTTCTTCCAGCAGTAATATTCACGTTAGACGGAGGTAAGTTGATCTTTAATTTAAATATAATATGTGGTCGACGTCTTAACCCCGAAAGTACGTGGCAGCTGGATGGTTTTAGGAAAATCCTGGCTGTTCATGTTCATCAGAAAAGGATGTGACAAATTTATTTGGTTGATTTTTGTCCTTTAGGTAGCAAATTTATGGCATATGCCGAAGAAGACCCACTTGAAGATGAAGCAGATGTGGAAGGAGAAAGTGAAGGCGATGTGGAGGACTTAACTACAACTGAGGAAGAGGAGGAAGAAGTTAAGACTACAACTTCACCCGATGCAGATACAACATTATTATTTGTTCGTCCTGTGCAGTCTGGAGCATCACTAGGTAAACAGGATATTTATATATTATTATTTACCAAACTTGTCCATCATCTATTTCTTTAAATAGGACATAAATCATCTAAATAATTATCGTTATTTTACAGAAATACCTGCGGGAGTTCCTGTGGAATTCCTTGTAGGTTTCCGCAATAAAGGTCAGCAAGAGTTCACTTTAGATACTTTGGATGCCTCTTTCCGTTATCCTATGGATTTCAACTTCTACATACAAAACTTTTCTGCTATTGCTTATAACAGAAAAGTGCCACCAAAATATGAAGCCACTTTGGCCTACAGCTTTGTTCCATCAGAGGCTTTTGCTGGAAGGCCTTTTGGCTTAAACATCAACTTAATGTACCATGACTCTTTGGGGAACATTTATCAAGAAGCCGTTTATAATGAAACAGTACAAATAGTAGAATTGGAAGAAGGTGAGTTTAAATTATTTGCATTTTGTGCTGTTATATGGTATTCCATAACAATTTACAACCTTGTATTTAAAGGTCTTTGAAATACTTTAACGTGACAATATTGTTTTAGGTTTGGATGGAGAAACCTTCTTCCTTTATGTGTTCCTGGCAGCAGGTGCAATTTTGCTCCTAGTTATTGGTCAGCAAACTTTGCTTTCGTTTGGCCGCAAACGCACGACACGTACCAAGCAACCAGTAGAAATGGGCACAAGTAATCCCAATAATGTCGACTATGACTGGCTACCAAAGCAAACACTTGCCGCCCTTAGTGAGTATATCCATTTTAAAGACATAAATACCATTTTTTTACGTTTCGTGTGGGAAAATGATAGTGATTATTTTCCATTACTAATTTACTTTAAGTTTGTTTGTGTACATTGTCGATCAATATACACTGCATCTTTACTATTTGATTCAGTATTTATTTTGCCTAAATGATGGGTACTTGCTACTGGATAATTTTTTTCACTCATACGTAATCATAGAAACAATTTTTTTAATTTATTTTCTATTGCTTGTATAAGTAGTTCTTGTTGCTAAAATAACTTAACCCTTTCAGTAATGGTTAATTGAAAAAGTAACTCTTAGATAGTTCCTGTCCAAAAAGCAGCAATATTTCAATATATTTAATTTTTCAAAGAAGAAATTGACCTTTTTTTGAATTGCTTAAGCGGCACGCATCAGAATAAAATTTGTGTTAACACTGAAATAACTGTACTGGAAAACAAAAAAAACAAAAACATACTAAATCAATAAGTGTAATAGACATTTTAGTTGTCTTTAATACTTCAAGTTCATCATGCACTTTTGGGATTATTAACCATACAAAGAGAACTATGTAATGCTTTTTTATACCTATGTGAACTAAACAAAATTGGGACAACTGTGTAAACACAGGGATATACACATGGAGGACATAATCACATCCTAAGGTAGCAGTACCCTAATTAGCAGGTGTAATCTTATTAATTTTTCACAGAAGAAATTGACCTTTTTTTGAATTACTCAAGCGGCACACATCAGAATAAAATTTGTGTTAATAACACTGAAATAACTGGAAAACAAAAAACAAAAACATACTAAATCAATAAGGCCCCGTTGCACAAAGCGTGGTTAACCAGACCCCCTGGTTAACACGCGGTCAAGGGGCAGTTGTCATGGAAACGGTTCTTTTTAAGGGTTCTTAATTGGTGCTGCCTATGGCAACGGCTGGTTAACCGCGTGTTAACCAGGGGGTCTGGTTAACCACGCTTTGTGCAACGGGGCCTAAGTGTAATAGACTAACTATGATTAGTTATGACACTAGAAGGTTATGGGAAAAGCAGTCACTAGTAAAGCGAAAAACTTTCCAATTCAGCCAAGCTTTCGGAATGATTTTATTCCTTCTTCATGGTGCTAAAAGATTACACAGCAAAAGGATACACTGTAGAAACATAACTCTTCAACTATGTCTTTAAATCATAATATTGCTAATAACAACCTATTCACACCTATGCTATTATGTAACTCACCTTACATTGAGGACCTAACTGAGAATCACCAACATTATTAATGATATTCCTAACATCAAATTTTGCTTTAGTACTGTGGTTAGTGTCGCATCTGTCTTTTCTAACGTCAAGGATAAGATTCCTAATAATTTAAAATCTAATATGGTTTATAAGACTGGTTGCAACTCGTGTTCTGCATGTTATATCGGACAGATTGGTAGGTATTCAGAAAAAAAGGATGGAGGAACATATGAGAGACATACGTCTTAAATCTATTAAATCTGTATTAACCGAATATTGTACGAGCATCAGTCATTCTTTTAATTGTAATGATGTCAAAATTATCTGTACTGAACCAAATTTGATGAAAAGATTGTTTTTAGAAATGGTGTACATTAATAGAGAAACTCATAGTATTAATAAAAGGTCAGATATTGAGGGTTTATAAAAAATTTATATTTACATTCTTCATACGTGTGGTTGTGGTTTAGCAGCGTTACTTGTATAATTTTCTGATCATTGTCAATTAATTGTCACTTTGTTCTTCTGTAAGAACACGTGTGGAACCATTTTGTTATAACTATTAATTTTTAACGTGTTGTGAAATAAATTTAATCGTCGAATTTTTCATATGCTGCAATTTAACAAAGGATCATTTATCTGGGTGAACATACCTATTTAATATTAACCTCGACTCAATGTGTTTTTTTTTTAATAAGTTATGTTTCTACAATGTATCCTTTTGTTGTGTAATCTTTTAGTGCGCTGAAGAAGATAAAATTATTCCGAATGCTTGGCTGAATTGAAAGAGCTTTTCTCATTACTAGTGACTGCTATTCCCATAATCTTCTATACTTGGATCACCCAACAGACGGAGTAATAAACACGCGTGATTTTCACGTGATTTTCAAACGCAGCTTTCCTATTGGTACTCCGCAACTGAGGGAGATCTGCTTCAACCCCGTTTCAACCAACCTTACCGATCGACCGAAATTAAACTAAAATTGCAAAACTATGTCTTGGGCAATTTAATTGTAAGTTATTGCTATACGACATCTTTAAATAAACTTTTTTGTTCAAATTCCATACCTGAACGTTCGCTAAGTCCAGAAAAAGTGAGGTTATGTTGCCTTAGAAAAAATAAATATTAAAATTTGTTGTGCGGTTTAAGTTACGCTCTTCGGAAGGGAAGGGGTTCCGATCACGTGTTAGATTTGTGGACTACAAGTGATCACTTCATCTGTTGGGTGATCCTAGTATAGTGTCATAATTAATTGTTTTACGAGACATGATTGTATATAAACCATCACTGCAAAAACTTTTACATGCAAGTTTAGGTGCCACTTCAGAACGAATGGTGCTGCCGTTTAATGTGATGGTATTGTCTTCCCCTACCAAAGACCAAAGAAACCTTGCCAAATATATGCGAGATTTTTTTTGAGATCAGATTCTTATTATAACTACTTTATTACAGTACCCTAATCTAGGAAATTAAAGTTTAACTTTGTGTTTTGTTTCAGATAAGGAAAAATTGCAGAAGTCACCTAAATCACCAAAATCTACCAAATCACCCAAGCCTGCAAAAACGCAACAAAAGCAACAACAACAGAGTCCACGACAAAGGAAGGTTAAACGTTCCACTGGCTCAGAGTAGTGATATGATGATAATAATTTATTGTTGCATAGCATAATGCAGAACAAAAAAAAATCATCTCTGTCATTTTGTATGTCGTTACTATTTAAGTTCAACCTGATGATAATTTATACTGTTATCAGTTACATTTTTATTTGTATAATTTGTATCCTGCGGGTTGTGATTAGTTATTGTTGTGTAGTGTTTAAAAGACTTAATTTGTGTAAATATCACATCGTCATCATTTGATACAAATAAAATGTAACATTTTCTAGTAAATTTCAGCCAATTTTAGTTTGTCGATGAAGATAATAAAAATGTTTTGTAATTAAGCTCATTGCCGTAAAAAACTAGGCATGTGTCTCATAGTTATGAGCTAATGCAACAGTGACAGTTGCTTTAGCAACAATTAGGTGTCATTTATTACACAAATGTCATGCTTGTGAAACAAATATTTTGTGTGAATTCGGTCACCAGAACCACTCAAAATCTTTCTTGCATGTGGAAAAATCTCAAAAATACTGGTGCCTGCAGTGCTTTGCAGGTTCATGTTTCGTAGCAGAACTAGTTCATAAATAACAGAGATAGAACCGTGAAAAGCTATATCAATCACAGCCATTGTTGCCAACAACTTGTTGGTATTTTTTAAGATTAGCCTTGCTATGATTTAAAATCCCTATTTAGGCAGTACCTACCCTCATTTTCATTCCAAAAAGAGCTGGAAATTTGACCATGGAGGCACCTGGATATTAGGATGTTAGAAAATTATAAGAAACATTCCAAACATGAGCTTTAGGAGGAATATCCAGCCTTCCAGCAACATAAAAACTTTTGTTACTTTCTTTATTTTTCCCTAATAAATGTGAACTAGTGACGGTACCCATTTTCAATGTCAGATGTAAACTTCCATGATAAAATTATGTTGGAAAGTACTTATTCCAGTGCCATTGTGGAATATCCTTAAGAATAATCCAGTAATGCAAGTACATTGCTCAATATTTTAGTCATGACCACTAGCATTTTATAGCTATATGTGCCTCGATGGCTAAAATGCAGCAACTTGAAGATAGAGAAAGCTAGGAATGGTATATCAAAAATAAGGATTCTGGCCCTTTAAGTTAAGGTTTCTTCTATAGCAGCATTTGCAGTGTATTGTACAAGTTTGTCACAGATTTACCAAATTCCCAACTTTATTTGTTTATCCTTTTTACAACACTTATTTTATAATACTTAAGGGTTTTACAGTCTGGCTGCACTATGTCACCATTTATTGCTCTACGCCCTGACCGTTCTTTTCTTTTTCTCTTTTGAGACCTCAAAAACCAGTATACTGCCTGATAACGACCGCTGTTCCGCACGTCTAGCCTACTTTATTCTCATTCCCACATTTTTAAGTGTCCCACAACTAACCGAACACCGATGTTTGAAGAGCTACGGCCGTAACACTGCCCTCCTCTTAGTGTCTTAGTTCGACCCGAACAGTTAGGTGACCTCTGTACAGGGCTAAACGGTCGATGTGCATATTTTCTTTTTGGTTCGCTCACTTTTCTGAATGCGATAAACAACTTCGTTTAACCTGGTCATAACCTTGTACGGTCCTTCCCAGGACTGTTGCAGTTTTGGATTTCGCCCTTTCCTCCTAACGGGGTTGTAGAACTATACCCAATCTCTTTCCCGATAACCGCCACCCCTGGCTCTTATCGAAGCAAGCTTTCATCCGGTCACTTTCATACTTGATCTTCGACCTTACCACAGCGTGGATGGCTTGCAAACGTTCTTGTAACTGGCGTACGTACTCGTTAGTAGCCAAGGGTTGGTCATCTAGACGCCCAAAGGTGAGGTGCACTGGTAGCTGTAACTCCCTACCAAACAGAATGCTGGTTGGAGTTCTTCCACTTGTCTCATGAATAGCAGTACGATATGCCAACAGAAATAGAGGTATGTCACGATCCCAGTCGGTCTGGTGTTCGTTTACGTACATTCTCAGATTTTTTTCCAGCGTTGCGTTAAATCTTTCAACCATGCCATCCGACTGCGGGTGGAGTGGAGTCGTTCTGGTTTTTCTTATATCCAGCAGATCACACATCCCGCGGAACTCAACTGACTCGAAATTTCGACCCTGATCTGAATGTAATTCCAGTGGTACCCCATAGCGACTAACCCAATTGTTAACCAATGTATCCGCCACGGTCATCGCCTCCTGATTGGGTATGGAGTACACCTCGGGCCATTTACTAAAATAGTCCATGACAACTAGGATATAACGGTTGCCTGCTTCAGTCACGGGAAACGGTCCTGCCCCATCCATAGCTATTCGCTCGAATGCCACACCCGTATTGTACTTCCGCATCTTTCCTCGACTTCTCATCTTTGGACTTTTGCTTGCAGCACATACATCACATTTTCTGCACCAATTTTCCACATCCCCCCTGCAGCCTATCCAGTAGAAACGTTCTTTCACTTTCTCTAATGTCTTGGCAACCTCAAAATGTCCTCCACCTACGCCACTAGGCGTTTCTCTCAGGACCTCCTCTCGGCGATTCTTTGGTAACACAGCCTGCAATCTTCTCTTCGTACCATCAGGACTTTGCCAGATGTGTTGAAGAACACCATCGTGGATTTCCGAAGAATCCCATTGAGCCCAATAGCACTTCGTTTCCGTACTGAGTGCACTCACATCAGGCCATGGTGGACGAATTTCTCCAGACTCCTTCCAACGCACAATAGGTTATAAATGATCATCCTTTCTCTGATCATTACCTATTCAGTCAGCTTGCCACCCCTATTCGGGTTGTGCTGTGATTCTACGGCTCGTCACCATTTCTAAACCCTCTTTCGTGTCCGCCCGCGCGCAGTGTTTACAGTTATCATCCGCACAGGGTCTTCGCGATAGTGCGTCGGCATTTCTATGCTGCTGTCCAGCACGATGTTCTATGGTGAATTCGTACTCCTGTAGCCGCCGAAGCCATCTCGCAATCTGGCCTTCCGGATTCTTGAACTGCAGTAACCACTTCAGGGAAGCGTGGTCAGTACGCAATAAAAACTTCTGACCTTATAAGTACTTGTGGAAGTGTCCTTGCCTCCTTCCGTTTTCTTATGTAGTGGTCTGGCTATGTCTGCAAATCCTCGAATAAATCGCCTGTAGTACGAGCAAAGCCCCAAGAAACTCCTCAGCTGTTGTTGGTCTTTCGGTATGGGCCAATCGCGTACAGCCGCCGTCTTCTCAGGGTCAGTTGTCACATGGCTAGGTACTTTACTTCCTTACAGAACAAATAACATTTCTTCCGGCTGAGTTGTAGTTCTGCAGCAGCTAGTTTCTGGAACACTTCTCTCACGTTCTTAAGATAATCGTCGAATGACTTTCTCAGAATAATAACGTCATCCAGGTACACCAGACAAACCTTTCAGCTTAAGCCCTGCAGTACTGCATCCATGAGTCTCAAAGGTTGCCGGTGCGTTGCACAATCCAAAGGGCATGACGTTGAAGTGCCATAAACCGTGATCTGGGGTGAATGCAGTTTTCTCCRGGTCGTCCGGGTGTAATATCACCTGCCAGTATCCACTCTTTAGGTCCAATGTAGTGAACCATTTGGCACCGCTCAAACTGTCCAAACTATCATCTATCCTCGATAGGGGGTAGCTGTCTTTCTGTGTAACTTCATTGAGCTTCCTGTAGTCGACACAGAATCGGGTAGATCCATCTTTCTTCTTGACTAGCACAATCGGGGACGCCTACGGGATCTGTGATGGTTCTATCACGTTTTTCTCGTACATGTATTTAATCAGGGTATCTACCTCTTCCTGTTTAGCCCAAGGACCCGACGGGGTGTTTGTTTGATGGGTTGGGCCGATCCAGAGTCTATTCGATGGTGTGTCCTACCTGTTCGTCCAAAATCCATTTCAGAGGAAGCAAAAACTTGTCCAAATTCCCTCAGCAGCTCTTCTGTTTTTAGGATTTGGTTTTGGTCCAAACGMGGCTTGCACCGGTCTAGTAAATCTAAAATAGTCGGAGACAATCTGACCGAGGAACTGTTCCGAGGAACTTCCTCAACGTTGCACCGTCGAATTACTGTTACTACCTCAAATCTTCCCAGCTCCGTCCCTTTCAAATCTTCTGTTGGAAGCCTTTCAGTTTTGCAATTCGCAATGGGATTCTACGCTCTCCAGTCCTCATCGGCGCTCGCCCTACTAAGAGTCCCTTATCAGTTAATAACTGGTTGCCTGCTTCTACTATCCCCACAGGCTGAACACCAATCTCKCTTGTTATATTCACCGGGGCCACGGTTTCAGCATACGCTGGTAGCAGCCGATATTCTGCGATAAAGACTATAGATCGCTTCCTTGTTAGGGTCAACTGACATAACCAGTTCTTGGTCACCAATACACAACGTTCCATTACCAAGATCTAACCTGATATTGTGAGTTTCAAGGAAGTCCATGCCGAGAATGGCATTGTCACAAATGTCTGCAATCAGTACCTCATGGCGCAAGCACACGTCTCCCAGTCGGATTTCTGCAATGGATTTTCCCTTGATATGGGTTTTGTCACCGATAGCTGTTGTTAATACCCATCTTCTCTTCGGTGGTCTGATTTCCCATTCGGCTATAAATACCTGATCGAATAAAATGGTTCTTGAAGCTCCGGTGTCGACCAGCATCTTGATTTTTCGGTGGTTAATAACTGCTTCTATGTAGAGGGAACCATTTCCATAAAGCTTAGCGGTAATGATCTCATTTGGGGCATGGTAGTGATAGTAAGCCAGCTTTCGCCCCCCAAGACTGGCCCTATCTAGTTTTCCGACTGTCTTTTATAACGCGGACAGTCACGTCGGAGATGACCTAGTCTGCCACATTCCCAGCATTTCAATTTAGGAACGCTCCCGTTCTCTACCATCTTTMTCTCAATATCGTCGACCTTGGCCTTCAGCATAGTCAGAGCATCTTTCTCGCGGTCATCTGTCACTRCCACTTCCCGCACTCGCACGTGCCCCTMAGAAGCCTGTTTTGCTGCGTCAAATTCTAAGGCGTGCGACAGCGCACCGCTCGGGATCCTATGACGCGCCATCCTTAGTGCAAGTTGCAGTTGTGAGTACCTTACTCCCTCTATAAATGTCGGAACAGTCAGCTGTTCGACAACTTCTTGTGGTACAGAAGAGTAAGCTAMTCTAGCCATTCGCTCTACGTCTGCTTCAAACTGTTGTAAGGTTTCATTGGTCCGTTGGTTCCGACACCTTAGCTGCGTCTGGTACACTTGCTGGAGATGTTTGTCTCCATAGCGCATCTCCAGTCGGTCTACTAATGCCACAAAGCTTCCTTGGTGTTCTGTAGAGAGTCCTTGCAAAATGTCCAGAGCCTCACCTCGTAAAGATACTATCAGTGAAGTTGCCTTCTCTGTATCGTCCCAAGTATTCGCACAAGCAGCAGCCTCAAATTGCTTTCTATATACCGTCCAAGGAACTGTACCATCCAAATAAGGAAGCTTAACCTTTGCCGATTTATGTGACATTGTAATACCTTTCAAGTCCCCAGTCTGCAACCTATCTGAGAATTCCTTCCGAATATTTCCAATCTTTAGGTCAACATCTGATTGAATTTGAGTTACCTTCTCTCCCATGTCCTCAATTTTTTTGTCAACCTGAGCTACTTATTCCTCTACACCCTCCACCTTGCTAGCTATTCTTTCTTGTTCTATTTTAATTTCCTCCAGGTTTGTACCCAACTGATCTTGCACTGCCTGTTTAATTATCTTATTCAGTACGTCCTGGCTTTCTTTTTCAATTGTTCCTGACTTGCTGTAATCTCCTCTTTCATTTGTTGTTTCAGTTCATTTGCTCCTCCACTGTCGTAGTTCTGTTTCTAGTTTCCACTGGCATAAACACTTACACTCCCCCCCTCCCCCCATTTCTGACACCAAATGTCACATATTTGTCAAATTCCCAACTTTATTATTTATCCTTTTTACAACACTTGCATTATAAGGCTTTTACAGTCTGGCTGCACTGTGTCGCCAATTGTTGCTATACGCTCTTGCCATTATTTTCTGTTTCTCTTCTGAGCCCTCAAAAACCAGTATKCTGCCTGATAATGKCCGCTGTTCCGCACGTCCCGCTTACTTTATTCTCATTACCACATTTTTAAGTGTCCCACAACTAACCGAGTACCGATGTTTGAAGGGCTACGGCCCGTAACATTATTATATACTATCTCACTGCCAAGTTTGAGTCTAGACAGAAACAACATTTGATGACGAAGGGACTGTAAAGTAACCAAAATAAATTTAAGAGCTGAAGCCATACAATAAAGAGGTTCAGCTGTGGTAAACTTCTGTATATATTATTTGGATTTTGTAGTATAATAATTATGAGTGCTTGGCAATTAAAATTATTTGCTAATCACACAAGACAAACATTAAATATGAAATCTCTGATGGAGATGTTCTTCACGAAAGGAAAATACAGGGTGTCATCGTTTTGTAAAGATTGGATGCGCGCGACAAAATGGGCCCTTATGAAGCTAGTTTTTTAATATACCGTTTTATTATTGGTGTTAAAAAATGAATCCAGAATAATAAATTTCCTGAAATCCTGGAGCGATCGAATTTAGTATGACCAGACGTGCCAGAGTATGTATCCGGAATACAACAATGAAAACTGCAAGCACCTAACCTTTTTTGTTCGCCAACCACGGCCCTCCTCCACTTGCTTGCAACCTAATTTGGAGGTAACGTGGCGGTCGCCTCACGTATGGCCACACTGGGCCTTTACAGAAAGGGTACTATCATTGACACCATATTGTTTCCAAGAAATTGGAGAGAAATTTACTGCTTCCACTATTCAAATTCGTAATTTCGTATTTGGACACAATTTCATAAATCGCTGCTCTAAACGCTAAATTGGCCAAATCGTTTTTATAATAACAAGACCCATGCTTCTCTTTACACCTGATTTTTTAGTAAACAAAATAATCTAAAACCAGTGTCTGACCGATTTTTACAGTTGGGAACGTAATAACAAGGCATTTTAATAATCTCATAATCCCACTTCACTATGCTGCTGCAGCGGACGTCATATTGGGCCGATCTCTCTTCTCTATTTTAAGCTAAAATCAACCCTGTTCTTAAAATCTAAACCAATCACATACCTTAATTTAAGGTGTTGTCATAGTTACTGGGTTAATTTTAGCTAACATCAACTTTAACAAAGAGAAGAGAAACCGGCCCATTGTCTCCACTTACGAGGTAACATAGATCGTTACATTGTTCACAATTGACCCTCATGAAACCACACATGTGGGTCATCCTTTTGACTGGGCCTTTTTATTCGTAATGTATGTATGTTGTACCAGACCATCAAAAGAGATTACCCTCAGTCACTTTTCATTGTATGTTTTCAGCATCAAGGACAGATCAACGAGGGTTTATACAGGGTTTCTATAAATGATTCATGCATCCAGGACGCTTATGGAAATTATCGATTAAAACAATTTGCCACCTCTCAGGAAAGTGAACAGAACTATTAATTGACGTATACTTGTCATCTGTCGATTTTTTCATTATTTGATATATTTTAATATGAGAAAATACGCAGCGGAGTCAGTATTTTGTGGGATGTGTTTTGTGGGATAATCAAATTGAAGGTTGCAGAAAGCTCACATTTCGGAGCTGTGGGGTGACACCACGGAATTATACTGAAATTCAGTATACCTAATTCCGTGGGTGACACGGTTTCTTATAACTTTTAGGTTATGTATAGTATTTGTGAGGTTGTGGCTACAGTAAGCGTGTTAAATAATTGTACTGTGATGGACTGAAAGATGTTTTTAGCCTGCCACAATGGTGATGACTGATGACTGTAGAGGTTACCACAAATCTACTATACATACTAATAATTATTGTGTAATTTCTTACATTTGGAGGAAAATAGAATCGTAAATTGTTGAAAATCTTTATAAAGCCATCAATTTCGTAACTGTAACTTGATCTGCAACCTTCAGTGGGTACTATCGCCGTGCTTAATGTAGCTTGGCAGCAGTTACAAAAAGACGGCACAAAGAATTCAGAAATCAAGGGCACCTGCGTTGCATGAATCATTTATAGAAACCCTGTATTATTTCTTATAGATGTAACAAATTTTTGGAGAAAAATCCACTCTATTAAAAATTTACTTAGTAATAATCACTACTGAAACGCACTAAATATTGATGTTAAATTCGCTATAATAACATACTAACTGCTATGAATTTTTTTTTCTCAAATACGTAATAATAATAATGTATTTATTGTTGCAGGAACAATACAGAGTGAAGTCTAGCTTTCGCTACTTAATACTTTTAACCCTTAACCCTTAACCATAATATCCCTAAAAACAGAATCGTTATGTTAAGTAATAGTACTAACCCTAGTGAAATTATATATAATATGAAAATATTTTATACATAAAGAAACAGTTATTTAAGTGCTGAAATCACTCATTTTGTGCAGCCAACCCCGCAACTTCTTACGAAATACACTTACCACTTACTGGTTTCAGCTTAGTTGAAAGAGGCAACGCATTATACCGCATAGTAGGTAAAAGATTTCGTAAACATAGTAGTGCAGAAACGTGGCAGCGACAAAGAATAAGTCTGATGAGCTGTAATGACAGCGAAATAGTACTATCTGCAGTTGGTTGAGATGTAGACAGCACAGCATAGACATGCATTTTTAAAGAATAAGTCTGCCTCACATTGACACTATGCATGCCGATTCTCGGGATGAGTTTATTCTACAAGTAAGATGGTGTGGTGGATGTTAATATCGAATGTACGAAAACTAACAACGAAAGGGTATAAACTGAGTCTATTTTTAGCCATTGGAGTTGTTTAAAATGTGCAGTTATGTGATCATACTCGTATATTCTTAGTCTGAAAATAAATCTACAACAAGTATTCTGTATTTTTTGCAGATTGTATATTAGTGATGCACTTAGACAAGATAAGAAACAATTAGGCAATAGTTCAAAACCGAAAAAATTAGAGTTTCACACAGTTTTTTCCGCAACTTAAAATTTATGACGTGATAATTGTTGTATAA
This sequence comes from Rhyzopertha dominica, assembly GCA_025024175.1. Classification (NCBI taxonomy): domain Eukaryota; kingdom Metazoa; phylum Arthropoda; class Insecta; order Coleoptera; family Bostrichidae; genus Rhyzopertha; species Rhyzopertha dominica. Next base: position 49,108,194 of record QCXZ01000003.1, read on the forward strand.
TAGCCTCAAACCTAAATAACATTTTTTTTGTTAACATGGCAATGTGGGCCTCAAAGCGTAAGTCACTCCCAGTATTTTAGCTTCTTTTGCAGAATTTAAGTTAGTTGAATTAATTTTTAGGCAAAAGTATATTCACTACTTTTCTTTGAAGAAAAATTTATTACGGACATTTATTTAAATTTAATTTTAGATTGTGCTTTACAGAAAACGAATAGATTGCTTCTAGGTCTTCATTCAAGTTTTTCTCTGCAATTTTAATCGACTTGTCAAAAGAATTGCAATTTGGGTATCGTCCGCATAGCAGAAGGCTGAGCTGTACTTGAGGCAAGAAGTTATATCATGTGTGTAAATAAAAAACACCTACCCGTTAGTAGTTATAATTTCACTTTCCAGCAGGCATTATGTAACTCATATATTACAAATAAGTGGTATAATTACAAAAACATGGCATTTATTATTATAATCCATCAAACTGTACTATTAACTGTTTACATTAGTAGCATAAAAACGTAAGTATCAAACATTTTTCAAGGGATCTGAGGAACACGGTGTTACAATAAAAGTTCTCGTCTTACTAGGAATGCTAATTCCACAACTTTTGGATTTACCGTGCTGGGTCTCTTCTTCAAGAGTGTCTTTATTTACCCCAGGGGAAAACAGGTTGGGCAATTTATTAGCCTCCCGTGATGTCAAACCAAAATTTAGTGACCGACGCTGTCCCGATGTTACACGCCTACAGCCCAATCTTTCTTGCTCCTGTTGCGAAAGACAGCTAGGAAAGTTGCAAYGAGACCAAGTGTGCTGTACTCTCTGTATATTTGCTTCACCCCTTGTGAGTTCCAGAGAGTGATGAAAAAGATCGGGATGAATATGCGAGAAAAACTTGTACGGGTCGTGGATGTCGAAATCTGAAATAAAAAGAGTGGAAGGTATTAGTAATGTGGAGATTAAAATTTGTTTTTGAAAACTTCAGCGGTATCTAAAAGATATCGCCCCCTAAAGCCTGAACATCAGTTTAGCCGATGTTCGGCTTGCAAGTCCTTAGTTACGCACGAAACAGCTGTTGTAAGCGATGTTCTCCGAAATAATAATATATTTCGGAGAACATCACTGATGTTCAGGGCATATCCAACAGCTCCGCTTGAACTTCTGGAGAAGATGGCAACGCGATATTTTATTGATGGCGTCAGGAACGATACTGCTGCCAATCACCTACTATACTACGAGAGAAGCCCTATATGCCCGAATAAGAAATGCATTAGAACGAGAAGCGCAGGTCGAAGAGAGTGAACCGATGAAACAGTTTATGAGTACCATGAAGGAGATGATAGTGGACGCAATAAAACCTGGCAAGTGTCCGACTTGCTGCCGCTGTGGCAAACCAGGTCACATAAAGAACTGCAGAATGGTGCTTACAGAAATCAAGGGCAACGGATTGATTTCTAAGTACAGCATCGTCCAGAAGGCATTATATTACAACAACACGGATTCTGTAGCCAGAAGTCCATGCAGAGAATTGAGACGGACGGAACAGCGCAAGGGCTCGGTCACGTGTAAGGGAAGTCACCATCAACGAGAGCGAAGGATGAACTGCCGAAAGTTTGCGGAAGGCTCAGCTACGATACAGTGATATTGGTCCTATTCTTAGTTGGAAGGAAGACATCAGTCCTCGACCTGGATGGGAGTAAGTGTCTCTGGAGATTCTAAAGGTGGCGTGGGCCCAATGGAAATCTTTACGGGTCTAGAACGCCCTATTGAAGAGAGCTTGGGAGGACACCTATGGTAGGCATGTTACCTTGTTGTTGGTAGTACCAAATGAGTACAACCACGGTATTAGAAGAGGTACATGGAGGAGCATCGGGTGCGTACCGGGAGTGAACAGAACTTTGGCAAAGGTTCGCGAAGGATTCTATTGGATGCGCTTGTTGCGAAGATGTAGAGAAATAGTGCTACAAGTGTGCAACCTGCGCAGCCACGTAGGGCATATCGACATGATATAAAGAAGAACGAAGCAGTACAACGTGGGAGGAGCTCCATAAGCACAAGACACCAAGCGAGTGTTTTTAGTGCTGATGTGTGCAATATAGTAATTTAGTGAATTAGTAGTGTTAAAATAGTAGTGTTTTAAAGTAGTGATTTGGTGCAAGTGTTTTAAATAAAAGAAGTTAAGTCTGAAATTGACAGTTTCAAACCCAAAAGTCGTAACAATATTGTATAGTTGGAAGATTCGATAAAATAGATATTTATTATTTTTAATACAAACTGAAGAAATAGAATATGCCTACGTCTAGACAACCATCGGAACTGTATTTCCTTCTTCCTAAAGCATATACTTAAAGCTGATCGTATTGTGTGCAACGGACGTGTCGATTTATCGTCGCATTGGTATGTGTCGCCCATCGCTCCAACGACACACTCGTTGCCAGATTTGGACGTGTAAAAAAAAATTTCGAGCGCGTTTTTTAATCTTGAACATTTTCCCTTTCTAGTAATGCTTTATTTAACAATATATTGGTAATATTTTGGTATGCATTTTTAAAACTGTAAAAATATTTACTGAAAATCAAATTATTACCTTAATAAAACTTGTTTAACATTTTTAAATTTATAATTTAAAAATTTATTTAAATTAACAACAAATGATGATAATGTGATAATTACCTGTCACTTCATCAGATAGTCGGTGCCGTATACTCATCGCTTCTTCTTTTTGAAAAGTTTTATTGTAGTCTCTAGCCAATTTGATATCGTGCTTCCAAAATTGTCTTTTCATACCATCCTTGATTGTCATGGGAGCAACTTCCTTGATCTACACAATTCAATATGAAGTAATAATGCGTACGTGTACGTGTTTAATAAATACTTACTTTAAATACAAKAATCCCTGCAACGTATATGCAGACTATATTTATAAACGTCAGACAGATACRCACGGCCCCCAGCATTGTCAATTCAAGCACCCGGTTTTTAGAGTAAAAGTGCGTATATGAAAGGGGGGTGTAATATGTCGTTTCGTTGCCCTTTGTGTAACAAGCTGAAGCCAAAGACCATAGCAAGCCCTGCAATAAAACGTATCTGACATATTGTGTAGAGATAATCTCGGAAATGTTGGGTGATGCAGCATTATTAAAAACCTGGGGAATGCGTGGTAATATTCTGACGGATACGGGGGATTTCCATTACTTGCGGCAGGTACCAGGGACATCAATCATCGATATTTTGCTGAACGGTGAACTTTCATCGGCACAATAGATTTTGTTTAATGCGGGTTCATAAAAAAGAAACAGCCATACGTGCTCAAAATATTTAATGTAGAGAATAAGAACTTTCACTGTCACTTTAGAGGTAATAGTATTTATTACAAAAAATTTTCTTCAAGGACAAACATTCCACACACGTGAAAACTAATTGCTGAATTTATTTTGATTTGATACAATAATTGGCAGCATCATTAATACTCAGTTAAGTTGAATTGTTTCAAGGGTGCGTTCTTTGTGAAATATTCTGAAATTAATTAGGTAGTTTTGAAATAAGCCGATTGCTGTGAAAGCACTTTGCTTAACGAGATTTAACAAATAACTTTAGTGATAGTTTCGACCTATAACGGTCATTCTCAAAAAGCATCAAAGTTATACTAGACTCAGATGTACAGAATATTGTTTACGTTCCATATTGTTACTCATTTGTTATAACATATTTTTATTTAATTACTCGGTTGAACCATAAATAAGTAATTATAGGCTTTTTTAGGTTAAGTATTATTATATTCTACTAGGACCTTCTACTTTATATGTCTACTGTTAAACATAAAATAATAATACCATATACTTCGTTGTCTGTTTCAATGTTATTCCGTGCTATCAGCATTAGGTACTACTTGTTCCTTAGGCTTAAAACTTTTTGTTGCCACAATTCGATCTCACTAATATAGTGGGCGACAAGAAAGAAGTCGCGTCTTGGGAATGTAACATCGTCCACAATTTGAACGTAGCTTGTCTTCACCACCATCGGCTACTTRCTTGGCGCGCACATTAGTAGCTATTGTGGTTCTTAATTTTATTTAATTATTTTCTGTACCACATGATGTTTGTATGCAGGTTATACCTATATTGTGACACTGACAGAAAATTACTGCATTATGGTTTATTTAAATAAACTGAAGAATATCTTTATAGTTTATAGCATGCCCTATTTCTAACTAAAGCTTTGGTACTATAAAAGTACTTAAGAGGGGCGTTTACCTAGAGCGAATCGGGTCATTTTAAGCACCTACCGTTTTACATTTTACCGAGTTATTCGAAACTTTTTCGAAGTGAAATTTCGACATGGCAATGACAAAAGATGTAGCTACAACGTAGAGTTCGAGTTTTTTCTGAATTTGGTACGGTAATGTAAATATTTGATGTTATATTTTGCTTAAAAAATGCGTATTTTTGGCGAGCTATTTCTCGAAAACTAAGGCACATAAACGAAAAATTCGAACTCCACGTTGTAGCTACATATTTCTTTGTACACTACCAAAAACATGAGCACGATAAATGAGTAAAAGCATTAAAAAAATCTAAAACCGCAAACCCTTTCGCACGAGTCCGTCACGAGAGCGGAATGCCAATGCCCATCCCCACCAGGTCCGTCGCGTGGTATCCAGTGAACAGTGAGGCTAAGATACAATCCTGTCGGGAATGATCGAGCGGTATACGATCTATTCCGATATGACTGGATTTCTAAGATTGTATGTCTAATTACACGTCACAAGTTTAATGTTAAAAGCTCTTTCACATTAATTTACTGTCTGCTGAAGCAATGTGGAGGTGGAAATAAAATTATTATAAAAGTTCCTCCAGAAATCATAGTCGACATGCAGTTAGAATGAAATGTTATATAGTTCATATTTACAGAAATAAATGGGTTATTCCATATTTTGAATAACCTGGTATAATATCATAGTAAGTTACTAATATCATGCTTACTTTTTTATGCACACGCTACAGTCAACAGTTTTCCGAATATTAGTTTAGCCCGTCTGTTGCTCGTACGATCTTTGCGTGATTTCAACCTATCGGCTACCCTCTTACGTCCCATGTCCCGCTGGTAATATGGGTTGCATAGTTTACATTTCTGCCCGATCGCTCCAAGTAAATGCCCCTCTTAACTTAAATTATCAGTGACAGCAGTCACTGAAAAGTAACACTGACTGCCCAAGGGTAAATTATGTTAATTAAAAAATTAGGAACTTTACACTTTTATTCAAACTTTAAAGTTAAATTTGAAACAGGCGAAATGTCATCATGTTTGTTATGATTCGTCGCGATCAATTCACGATTCTAGAAAGGTTGGTGTACGGTGTACTCCAGTAAGGAAACCGAACAAACGATTCGGTAGCGTCCCTGTTTTTACCGGCGAATTCAAGCTTTTACGGATTGTCGATAGGCGGCGCTGCTTGTTAACTGTATAATTTTTTTTATAAGTGAAGCACAATGTGACACGATTTCCATTATACTGGGTAGTTAGGTTTTATTTTCATTTCAAGTTATAAAACTACAAATACCAACCATTCAGTTTATCGTCATAAGTATAAAATTATATAATGACAAATACTTATCGTGATATAACAATTAATATCTAAGCTTTATACTACCGCACATTTATTTGTTTTTCTTCTCTAAGCTATGTTAAATTTCGCCAAATCGAATGTTAAACAACGAATTTAGCAATACTCAAACTATGATAAGTTCAAAAACACTTAAAAGGTAAATTAAACTTGTGACACAGCATATAATTTAACAAATGGAGCACCTAGCTTATTCCGTGTTGTAACTGTTCAGAACAATATTGAAAGTTTATATTATATATTTTTTTCTATGTCACGTCTCTCTGAATAGGATGATAAAAAGTAACAAAAAATGTAAAAATTATGTCCTTGTAAGTCGCCGCTATCTATCGGTGACATTTGAAACCTCTATCCATCCTCCTTCTAGAGGGAGCCATTTTGTAGCATGACAGGTGACAAAGGTCGTTATTCTTTTAAGTGAAATTATCCGTAGGTTGGTATTAACCATTAAAATTTACAGCTTAATAATTTACGTTCTTAATGATTATTTATTTAAAGACATACGTGAAACGGAAGTTATAGTGATTATCTGATTAACCGAGAGCGAAAACCTAAAGCATTCGGAAAATGGAAAGAAGCCCAATAAAATTGACTGACGGCTTCACAATTTTTTATGTACGCGTGACTGCTCATCTTTCAATTCTGCCTGCGGTGTTTACTTATGGCGCAATTTTTTTTTACTTTCGGGAAATACTGAACGCGAAGGCTTTTTTGTATGCTTGACCATTCAATAGAGCTTTACGTAAATGCGATATTTTTTGCGTCGTGCTAGCAAACACTTAATAACAGATACATTGAACTGTTATTGGAGATATATCAAACAGTATATAAACGTTTACCGCAGGCTATTTTTGAAACTGAATTGCTTTTAACGCACTTCTCTTATTGTGCTCTTGTGTACTGAAATGCATATGTCCATTGATGCAGCTGGTCGTTCAAAGTTTTGAAACTTATTCTAGCAAATCACCTTCTAATACATATTCACGTATACTGTTGCCAGCCAACAAGTTTAATAAAATAAACTGTTGAAAGTAATATCATATCTATATCTATATATCTACAATATATTTTTTGTTATACCTATTTTAATTAATGTTTAAGCTGTTTTTACTATTTACTATTCTTATGAATGACTTCTGTTACACTTACATCACGTAAATGCTCTGCTGGACTTACTTACTGTAATATGGCTTCTTAAACAGCGTATGGCATCGTTTTCAAGGTATTAGCCCTACGACAAAAACTTTTCACACGTATCTCATTCGACTTGCGATTGTTTGCAATACAATATTCCTTTAAATTATACTGTTCTTACGCCTGCAGCCTTTCAACTTCACATCGCTCACACAAATATCCTATTTTCCTTTTATACTGTGTTATGCTTGCGGCAAGAACTTTATACGAGTATCCCATTAGACTTGTGTTCTGTTCGCAACGTACCATTTCTTAGATTTCTTGTTATTGAAACAGTATTTTTTCACACATACAAGCACCTCATTAGACTTGCAGTGAGTTGTGCCTTTTCCTGTTTCAGCTTGTTACAGTGATGAAGTAGTGTGAACTTCAACGCAATGGCCTGCCGCAAAACTTTATACAGGTACGCCCTGGGACTCGTGTTTTGTTCTGGTTTTCTTTAAGTAGTTGTTTTTAAGGTTTTATCCTGGGACATTTACATCGCAAAATGCATTGCATCTTGTTCTTTTTCAGTGGATGACATTAGACTTCAAGACATTTTCAGCTGTGCGACAAAAGTAACCTACTCCCTGGATCATTATTGTTCATAGATTTGGATTTTGTTACTTCTACATGCCATTATTCTTTAATCCTGTGCTGTGCTGAGCAGTACAAAAAACCCTGAATTATTGCTGGCGCAATTGTTAAATTGTTTATTGGGATCTTGTTATATTAAGCCCGTCTATTATTCTGTTTGTCTGTATACGCTCATTTTTCTTTGCGACCGCCAAATCCACAGACTCATGGTTTTGGGGATTGAAGCAGATTGTTTGGGGTGGGTGTAAACATTGGAGAGTTATGGGGGTGCGATCTTGTACTAGAAAATCGACATTCAGATAAGTCATAGAATATTCTACAAAATTCATTTGCAGACGAAAGAACTCCCAAGTGTGGTAGGTTGTCGTAATTGTCTCGCAGTAGAGATGTCAAAAATAGAAATTTCGATAAGGTTCGAATTGTAGCATATTGCCCTAAACGTCTCGTTGTGGTGATGCTGAAAATCGATATCTCGGGAAGGTCATGGGACATTCCATCAATAGAAGACGAAAGAACTCCCAAGTATGGCACATTGCCGTAACCTTCTTGCGATAGAAGTGTCGCAAATCGACGTTTTGAGAAGTCATAGAATATTCTGGATAATTGATTAGCAGGCGAAAGGATCCCTAAGCGTGGCACAGTGGGTAACCGTCCCCCTGTTGAGATACCGAATTTTTTTTCCATATAAGGTTCTCCTATATTAGAAAACGGCGATTAATTGTTTTTTTAATGGTCACCTGTATGTTAATAATAAAATAAAATCTTTCGATAGAAATCAGCGGTTTTAAACGCGAGTTCATACGCAAGGGTAACGAGGCTGCGCCCATCAAGATCGCCCGCTGCATAAAGAACGCGTCAAGCTGATTTCTGACAGTAGCAAATACGTGCTCTGTTGCATAGTGATTTGTGCATTACCGTAGCGTGACGTCACCATCTCGCCGAGGCCGTTTGCGTGCCAGTATTAATCGTCTTAGGTTTACCTTCAAGTTATTTAACAACCAATCATCGTAAATGAAACATCACTGAAATTGTATTTTTTTCCTGTATTTTTTAAGACAATAATTTTTTTATTCTAGTCCCTAATTACAAAATCCGTGACATTCATCTGTCAGATATTATCGTGGGGCAATAAGCTCGATCTTTTCGCATATTTTGTAAAAAAAACGTTTACGTATCCATGATCAATTCTACAAACAAATTTATCGTATATATTGGTACAGCACCGCCACTCATAATATAATCATGGAAGMCTTTGAAKAKATCGCCTTGGAGTCATTAGGTCTAAAACCTAAGACCTCGCATCGTTATGTCGATGGCACTTTGGTCCCGCACCTTCGACACCTTTACAACTTTCTTGAATCAGCTTAATTTCTAACACTCGCAAACAAAACTGAAAGTAATTGTTTCCCCTAGCTTCTTAATGATTTTGATACTGGTTTACCAAAGGGTAGATTGGGCTCCTCAGTGTATCACAAACTCACCCTCACAGCCTTTACAAAGACGTTCAGTCTGGATTTTCTTTTTTACCATACAATGATGTCAATTGCTGAACCAGGAAAAGTTTAAAGTGAACTGCAACACTTACATATTAGTCTGGCCAACAACGGGTGTAACAGTTGTGAAATACAGTCTGCCTTTTTTTCGTCACCTTTATCCCGAATTCATATTAACAGTAGAACCCTCAAGTAATAAATATTCCGTCTCCGAAATACAAAACGAATTCTCTATCATCTAGAGGTATTTGCAGCATTCATTCCCCATTCGGCGCCTTCTACTTCAGCGAAATACATACAAACAGATCCATTATATCCGTCTTACCTAACACAAACGCTGATTAATCAGGTCTCTTTATCCACCTCTCGTAAATTCCGAAAAGCTATTGAGATTTGTAAACACCCGAACAACCTGAACCGTAAAGATGGTTTTACTCAAAATGACAAAGATTTGACATGAAAAAGAATTAAGTACAATTTATTACCAACAATGCAACTATTTTTATTTGGATTTTGCTTACAAACTGAGTATTATGAAGATCTGCTTCGCTGGGTTCTAAATAGTAAACTGAACTGATTAATCCTATTTTATTTCTTTTAGATATCATCATGCCTTTTCCAAGACCTGATTAGCATTCTTGTCTGAATAATCTAATGAGTCAAAACCAGATGGACCTGTTACGTTCATTTTGATCTTAATCTATTCATTTCGGTTCATGAATTATTAATTTTTAAAGGGATGACCTTTATAACTTGTCAGAAAATGCGCTTTTGCATTTATTAAATCCACTAATCTTACAAGACCATTAATTTATTACCAGTCCACGCAAAATATGTGGGATGTGTGAGGACTGCTGGCCCAATTGGGCATTTCACTATCCTATTAATCCGGCCCTGTTTAGCAATAATTATATCGATGGAAGTAATACATGCATGCATTCGTAAAAGTCTGAACTTTTGTGCAATGTGCAATATGCGTTATAACTAGACTTTTTACCCATATACTGACGTACAGCATTTACTGCAGGAGGCATTAAAGATGTGGAAATTGCAACGCCCACCAGCGAAGCTATGTTGTCGCTCAAAATGCCCAGAGCCACAGCGGCTCCGGATAGCAAAGCAATTAAACATCCGACCCAGAGAGACCGAATCTCGCCCCTGAAACAGAGCAAAAGTGAGACGTTTTCTCCATACGACAAGGATTGTTGATTGTGTCACAGGAAAATACTCTAGACTACGTATATCGGGTGTTTCAATAATAATGAGCCACTCTCAGTAATTCCTGTAGGTATAGGAGACAGGTCGATTTTAATTCTGAGGGCGACACTTTGCTATGTAACATTCACAGTTAATTGTTGAGCAGCTTTTTTTGGAAATGCCTAGGAAGAATTGATCAAACATTTTTGGAAACATTAATTTTTTATCAGAAAATTGCTTTAAATACGAAACTCTTCTATTCCATTAAAGTTCAAAATGACCCAGTTCATTGATTTATTTAGTGCTGCTGGTAAATAGAATTATATAGTTGCAAGCAACGATCAGGAGACTCATTATACGAACAGCCGATCGCGGTGTGCAATCGTCCTCTGCCCTGTTTCTTCACAGGTTAAAATTTTCTTTTTATCCGGAGGATCATAAACGTAGTTTCTACCTGTATATTTTTTTGTAAATAAAAAGAAATCGGAACTATTCTACTCCTACTGTAAACGGTATTGAAAGCATATGTGCTTACTTATATTTTAAAGTTTTACAGCATATAAGCATACCAAGTGCAATATTTTTTACTTATTCAGTCATACCTACATATATGCTTACATTTAGCCACTTATTAAGAGGCATTTGTGACAAATACATTTCGTAGGGCAACTGGCCAAACAGATTTTTTTGAATACGGTCCATTTAGGAACTTTGAAGCGTGCCACTAATTCCAATAGTCGGCCATCCGACCATAAGGTTGTAAAAACCCTCATTTATAATACAATAGTTTACAACGGCCGACCGTCAAGCTGTAAAACCCTCTGCATAAGTCAATCTCATAGATCGTTGCTTGATACTCTACTTAGTTATTCTAAGGAAACGAAAATATATCATTGGATCTCGTATGCGTTAATAACTGAAACACCTTAACCAGTCTTTATTTTTTTATCGTGCTTTTTATCTTCTTGAATTATTGGCATGGCATCGCCAGTTTGAGTTTTGTAATTAGTTACTACCTAACAGTGAAAGATACCAATCCAAAATGTCGTGTGCCGTTCAGGAACCTGTGAAAATTGTGAGTTCATGTTAGAAAAATAACTATTGTGCTAGAGCCGCTGCCCACAGCTTCAGTGAAGCTGTTCATAGCGATACGCCTTGAAACTTACGGAAATATTTAGAGAATAGAATTCACAAATCCATCCGAGTTGTTGCTGTTGAAGCTACTGTTGTTGCCGTTTTGGGTAATGTTGCTCTCATGTAAAAGATTCATCCTTTCAAAACTCACTTGGTGCATGAAATTAACGAAGACGGTTTTGATAGACAATGGAATTCTGTGAAAACTCAACGGATCGTATCAACAATAATAGTAATAATCAAAGTTCCTTTTCTAATACTTGCTTCTTAGAGCAGTCTACAGTTTTCTTAGATGGCCATGTTAATTGGCAAACTGCATATACTGGAGCAGCGTTAACTCTCACTTTATGCGGGAAGTACTCACTCAGGCCAAAATACAACGTGTGGGCTGGTATATCATATAATTATAGCGATATGCTAGATATACTATATACCAGGGTTGGCATGATTAAAACAAAATGTTTAAAACACAATGTTTTAAACTTGTTTAAAACAACGCTTCTGTTTAAAACCTTGTTTTATACAATTGTTTAAATCATTTGTTTTAAACAGTGTTTTTTTACTAATGTTTTAAACAGTGTTTTTTAACTACTATTGTATATGATTCATTAATTATTACTATTAGGCTCGTTTACCCTCCACAAATAGATAAACAGGATTATTAGTAATGACATATCTACATAATGTCACTTTACATTTGCATAAAAATGAATTGAATTCAAAACCAGGCTCAGTTTTTTATCGATACAGCAGTTATAGAAATTAATTATAAACTTAACATTTCTTCTGTAGCTATAAATTACAAACATTTTAAAACAACAAATAAAAATCTTAACCTTATCATAACATAAAAATTTGTATTTCTGGTCCAATACAACAAAACAATAAGTAAGACGTTCATTCAACACTTACTAGATAATTATATATTTAGCATAATAGAACAAATACTTATCAGAACTTGGGAATATAAAAAACAATAAACAAGAAATAAAATATTTTTACTAGTGCAAGCCTATCTTTTTTGCTCTTCTTGCATCGAGCTCGCATTGTACTATTTTGCACCTTAATTTTGTCGAAGTAACTCCATCCTGCATTATTTCTCCTACTGGTCATTGTAATTGTTGAACTTTAAACATACAAGGTCGGTTCCTATTCTCTTTGTTAAAGTTGATATTAGCTAAAATCCACTCAGTAACCAGTATGTGATTGGTCTGGATTTTAAGAACATAGTTGATTTTCGCTTAAAATAGAAAAGAAAAACCGGCTCATAATAACTAAAATTGTCGCGTAAACGCCGTACACATCGAATACAAATGACAAATATCAAGAGGCAATCGTAGTCATCTAGGGATTTTTAGACAACTGTTACGCTTTGAGTCATCTACTCGTATTTATTTTCACTAATACACATAGTAATTTGCATGAGAGTGCATGTTTAAAACAGTGTTTAAAACGTTTTAAACATGTTTTTAACTAAGTAAGAAAAAAACATGTTTAAAACAATTTAAACATGATTAAATTAAAAAAAACTGTTTGTTTTGTTTAATTTAAAAAAACATGTTTTTTGCCAACCCTGCTATATACCCACATCATTGGCATCATGGAACGAGATGAGAATTTGAATGAAAATGAACTAGTTTTTTCTCCTGTCAGGCAACTCCCAGGGATATTGGATTGGACGAAAGAGACCTGAATGACCAGCAAGGTCTCCGGATGTTACATTCCTAGATTTTTTCCTATGGAGATATTTGAAGTCGAAGGTTATTGAAACGCAACCAGCATCCTTAGGGAAATGACGACAAAGAACTGTGTTGCATTTGAGTCGCAACTCAACGTTTGTATGAAGGGTAATGGCAGCCATTTCAAAAATTAATCAGCTTAAACTGAATGTAATTTCATAAACAGCTTTTGTTGAAAACTAAATTTTTCGAAAAAGAAAAATTAAGGGTGCCAGCTGCCAGGATAGAAGGTTCGTTTGATAACCTGAATTTTACGTTACAAAATGACTCCCTCTGAAATAGATCGACCTGGTTCAGAATTTGTCCCCATATGAATTAAGTGGTTATTGTGAACGGTATATGTGAAAATAACACTGTTTAACTACACGGGTATTATGTTTAAAAGAACAGTAATTTTTGCGTAAAGTTGTTATTGTGTCAAATGTTGAAAACTCTGTAACAGCAATTTTGGGGACCCGACACCGCCCGACTCAGATTGGGACAAATGAACAATAAGAAAATCCTCATTTTTAATACAAAATATTCTCCTTTTTATTTGTAACAGGTGGTAACTTTAAACAAGTAGGTAGATTTGCACTGTAGTGTAAAAAACCTTTAAAAGCTGTATGTAGTATATATATAATACAAAGCATCATTGTAACAGGTAATTTTTGAACAACTTAATTTTGCCACTATTATACGATTAATACCATTGAAATCGATAAGATAAGATACGTAAAGAAAAATTTGTCTAGATATCCAGTCGAGGATCGAGTGCCCACCGCTATCACCAAATACACCATGAAAAAGTGTACAATAAAAATTTTTACAATATAGAAGACTAGATACGGAAATGTATATTGGAAACATTGTGAAGCTACATTGAGGGTCTACTTTTATATCACTTTGTTATTCAAAGTTTAACTGCATTCTATAGTTTTTTTTATGAACGATGTATGTTTTTTTTTAATTTGGAATTATTGTATTGAGAAAGAAGTTGCTATTTCTACTCTACAACTGCTTAATTTGAATGACGTAACTAGAAAATGAGTACAGCCGTACATTAATTGTTCATGGATAGATGCAATTGGTTTCTTTAAGTTTAAAGTAATATAAAACCAGTCATAGTGATATGACTATTACTTCACATAGTGCAAAAATTCAACTGATAACTGCAAGTTTCCTTTCTTTTAATTCATCTCAGTTGATTGATCTAACCTCACTAAAAACGAATATACGAAAAATGAATCCCTTTAATAATACCCATGGGCGCCGAGTTTTCAAAATCTCAGGGGGGAACTGGTTATAAAATTGCACCGTATCACCACAGTCAAACATTTCTCACGGTTAATTAGTTCAAAAAATTAAAAATGTTTGATTGCATGGAAAAACAATTTTATTAATAAAACAAAATACTTAGGTAATAAAATACAGTAACAAACAATAATAATAAACTAGCAGTAAGAACAAAATAAGTTAAGTACCTATTTATTAAACAAAAAAGGAATTTCGCATAACTTCTGTTTTGTTAATGAAAGAGTTAGCAATTTTGCCTATATTTAAATCAATATTTTGATTTTTATGAATACGCGGTAATGCAAATCATTTAGTCTTTTCTATGACATTATTGTTGTCTCAAATATATTTCCAGTATTCGTAAAGCAAAAAACGAACGCTCCGCATTACACAAAGATACAGGAATGCAAAAACTGTTTTGAAAATTTAACAAATTCTGGCAAAAAAATCTTCAATAAATATTATGTTTTGAAAATAACACGTCCTCTATAAAACAACTATGTAGATCATTTAACATTTAGTGAAACACGAGCTGCTCTTCGGCTTGCTTCAGGTAATGGGTTATAAATATGAATCATTTTATATTTTTATATATGTACGAAAATAAACAAATGAATTAATTCAAAAGCAACATATTACAAGGAGTCTACCCGATTTGACAGGCCACATAGAATATTGATACCTAGAGAGCAAATGTACCTTGCAATCCTTCAGATTTTTTATAAAAATTTAGTTGTTGGTCTCGTCTGGTGTTAAAGTCTCTTATTGCAATATTAGTACTACCACAAAAATAAACTTTTTGCCAAAATGTTTGGTTGGTTTGTCACACCTGTTGAAAAAACCTTGCGGGTTCAAGTACCACTTGTACATAAATTGTAGGTGTTGTAAGGACACAAATAGAACTGTAAATGTATATACTACGCGCTTGTGATATATAGTGATATGTATTTTTTAAATTAAACAAAGTTAATTACTTACATTTCGTAATTTATGTAATTAAGATAGATATACGGTATTGCTTACATTCTAACAATTTAATGCTGCACAAAATTTTTTGTGTGCAATTTTTCTGTAAAGGATGCCTTACTACAAAATTATTTGTAAGCTTACATTCTTTTTTATTTTAGGGTGTTTTCAAATAAATACGTGAAAAATTAAGAAAATAATTCAGAGGGGGCTGGGCCCCCTCTGATTTATTTCTGGGAGGGCTTGGGCTTCGGAGCTCCCCTGTACTCGGCGCCCATGTTACTACCACAAACCATGCTGCTATAAAGCAGGTATATATTTGCTTTCTTATACCTTGAAATCATCTCGTATGTGGGCCAATCGGTTTCCCCATATTTGTCGGTAGCGAGGCAGATTACAGTTCCGTAGCAGAACCCAACAAATGTAGCTATTCCCAAACCGATAAGCTCATTCTGCACACCCATTTTTTGCAGCCTGGAATCTCTTATTACAGTTCCGAACGTTCCTGCCATTACGGGACCCTGGAAAGAAAGTCTTTTACGAAAGTAATGATTAAAGTGTATCCCGCGCTCTTAGGTTACCCACCAGCGAGTTGTTGCTGATTTACGTGGAACCAATTAAAGTATGTTTTATAACAATTAAATGGCAATAATAATATTTTTTATTGTGTGCAAACTAAATAAACAATTTGTGAATAGCCAAACTTCTACTTCCACCAAGTAATGAATAACGAAACCATGTGGATTTGGATTTGGCAAAGTTACAATTGAATTCTGGACATATCCGAAGGAAATATTTGAGTTCTTAAGATTTAATTAAATATATATGAGAGCGCTTCGGTTAATTCGTAAGCACAGTCTTTAACAATGAAACTTGGCAACAGACCGGTTCCAGCAGCGATAATTTATCTTTATATTTTCTTAAAGCACATAATGTGCCTAGTTGCATAAAATTGTCTAATGTAATATTCAGAGATAAGAATACTAGATGCACTATTAGCTGCATCCAAGATACAATACACATTTTATATAATCAGCAAAAGCCTCCACGGTTGCCGTAAGTAACATTATTAGACCCCTTCATTACACCAGGAATTCTAGTTTGAGATTATTTCGCACTTATGTAACACCAAAGTTAAATTGGATCATTTTGTAAACTACGTTCAACATTTTCAATATAGTTATCGTAAGCAGCACGTATCTGTCGTTTCAGAAGCGATCTTAGTTTTTCAAACTTGTTGAAATAATATACGAGGCATGTTTTTTAAGTAAGTACCGTTTTGCGATTCCGCCGCCGCAGCGCTACGGTCGGCGTTCCGCGCATGCGCGCTGGTTACCTACATCTCTTGTCTACGCACTGACGCCATTACAGTTTGATTCTTCATTGTATACCTTGTTTACTGAGTGTTTAGGATGCCTCCGACAATCGTGAGTCCCGCCGATTGTGAAGTACGGGCTGTTATACGATTTCTTAGTGCTAAAGGCGTAAAACCGATCGATATTCATCGTGAGATCTGTGAAGTTTACGGACAAAACATTATGAGTGATGGAATGGTAAGGAAATGGGTGAGAGCATTTAAAGATGGCCGCACAAATGTGCATGATGAAGAACGGAGTGGGCGTCCTTCGGTCGTTAATGAAGATTTGGTGCAGAAAGTGAACGAAAAGGTGATAGAAAACAGACGCTTTACAATTTCATCATTGTGCGACTGCTTTCCTCAATATTATTGTAGTGTTTTGTATCGCATTTTGACCGAGAACTTGAATTACCGGAAATTGTGTTCACGTTGGGTTCCGAAAATGTTGACGGATTTGCACAAAACCCAACGTTTAGGCAGTGCATTGACTTTCCTTGTGCGGTACCACAATGAAGGTGGAGATTTTTTAGACCAAATTGTTACTGGTGACGAAACATGGGTGGCCTACGTCACACCAGAATCGAAACAACAATCCATGGAATGGCGAGAGGAAAGGAGTATTGCTAGTGGAGTTTCTGCCTCGTAATGAGACAATCAATGCAGCGTCTTATTGTAAGACATTGAACAATCTGCATCGTGCAATCCAGAACAAAAGATGTGGCAAGTTGAGGGTATCGTTTTGCTGCATGACAATGCCCGTCCATATGTGGCTAATCGGACCAAAGATCTCATCAAATCTTTTAAATGGGAAACTCTAGATCATCCTCCATACAGCCCTGATCTGGCGCCCAGCGACTACCATTTGTTCCTGCACTTGAAGAAACACCTGGGTGGTCAGCGTCTTCAAGACGATAACGAAGTCGAAACARTGGTGATACAGTGGTTAACAAGTCAGGCGGCAGAATTTTATGAGGAGGGTATTCAAAAACTGGTGCCACGTTATGACAAGTGCCTCAATATTCACAGAAATTATGTAGAAAAGTAGATTAAGGTTCAGGCTTTCATGTAAGATAAAATTATTGCGATATCTTTGCACGTCTTTTTTTAATTCCAAAACAGTACTTACTTAAAAAACATGCCTCGTAGCTTCTATTCTTCCTCTATCGGCTGTATGCTATTTGTTGATGTTACAGACTTCACAATTTCCTTGTGAACCAAGGCGTCGCAAGCAGCACTTGGATTCTTAAAACTCTCAAACGTCGACCAATCAACCTTACAAAACATGTCATATATAGTAACAAAATCGGCCTTTTTGAAATTATACTTAGCTGAATTAGTATTTTGTTGGAAATTAGGACAAGAAATCGTTTGAGCGATTTCGAAACTAAAGCTGGGGCGGTGTGAGTCTTCGGGGATAGCTGGTTCAGCATGTATAGGAGGTTAACAAAGAAGATTCGACAACACTTAATCAAACATCACATTATTGGGACTTTTAATTTGATTCGGTTGCTTCAAATAAAGAAATGTTTTAAAGTTGGGTATCATCATCGATTTAGAGTCATTATTACCAACATAAGAATAGTGTGGGATGTTAAAATCCCCTAAAATTATAAGGTACTTGCTGGCATTTAAAATAAAATCAGTGAGCAAATCTAATATTACACAACAGCAACACATAAACAGAACACTTAACAACCACTATAAAAATATCTGTAAGGATCAAGTGGTATTCCCTAGTTTGTTCATCAACGCTGCCATAAGTGTCACCCGCTCGCAGGTAGAGGCTCGTGGGATCTGTATCTAACTTTGAACAACAGTTTCGTTTGTAAACACTTTGAGAAAGGCCTAATAAGCCGAAACATATAAGAGGTTAAACTCAATAAAAAACTGAAACATTACCAAGTGTTATAATTATTATATTATCAATTTTAATTTAATGTGTTCGATTTTCAGAGCGTTGACGAAGACGGATAGGTTGATCTGCCTTGCTGATATTGCTATGATATACATAATTTAATATTTTATTAATTTTCTCATTTTCTTCCTGTCCATACTTGTACTAGCACATGATTCTTGCGTACCTATGATAATAACGTCCTCTTTTCTTATTTGTCGTTCTGTAACCTGTAACCTAGCTAGGTAACGTCTGATTAGCCGATGTAGCTTTTTTAATGACGCTAGTTCAATATTAAAATCGGCTTTTAATTTGTTTAGTTTACTTCTTTAAACCGGTTAATATTAGTAAGACAGCCGCTACAGAAAACCTTCACAGTATTTGATTTTAAACTGTATTTGAGTCATTATCAGTAAGGCTGGCGCATTTATAATGCAACGCAGCCTGAGAGCTATCGCATGGTATTTGTACAGTTATTCATTATTGGTATTATACGTAGATGTCAAATACAAGGAATATATGTACATTCAGTGTCCAAGGTAAAATTCTTTATTGATAAGTATGGTAGGCCACGCCGTATTGTCGACCTACAAACATTTTAATATTGTAGACGATGTCAAAATTATTATATTTTTGTTTCAGATCATTGTAGCTTAACATTTGATGAAAATAAGTAAAAAAATGTGACTAAACTTAATAAACATGATTTTATAAAATAACTTAAGGTAAAAATTAAAACAATATTGACTAATAAAGTTATACATTTTTGATAAAATACAAAAAAAACAATACAAACGTTTATCAAAGTAACAAAAATATTTCCATGTTTTCAATAGTAGGTGAATCAGTTACAATGCTTTTTAAACCAGTTACTAAAGGGGCTACTGCATTAAATGCTATGCTGTGCTCAGCAAGGTTAGCACACAACCAGATATCTAGCTTTTTAGACTTTGATAACAAGTCTTCCTCCTTTTTTAACATAGTATTAATTTTAGCTTGGTTTTCATTACTAAAAATCTTAAATTTGTTTTCTACATATTTTTTTACCATTATAATAGTATTTGATTACTCCCCAATATCAGAAGTAAATGAGACATCACAAGCCTGGCACTTTTTGGCTATGCAACAGTCACTTAAAATTAGTATATAAAATATAATGTTAACTGAGAAACGCGTGAGTCAGAAATTTTTCTTACCTCTTACCTCGTTCAAGCTATTTATATTTTTGCACCCAACTAATTTTGTCAGGCTACAGGTCACTTCCTTTAGGAAGTAGATCCCATTATGGCAGCTAGGTGGCTTTGTCGTCATATCAGTGTAATGCTGACAGATGGCATAGCCATCTAATTTCTTATTTGTTTGAAACGTTTTTTTTTTACTTTTTGCTGCCTTTCCTGTTCCTTCTCGTCTTCGACTTGATGACTGGTGATGTTGACATATTATTGATAGTCGGTTTAGCGGTCTATATTAGTTCAATAATAAAATAACTCTTTATTTGATTTAGTAATTCGACTGTTCCACCTTAGTAGGCCTCATACTGCGGTCGACGTTTGATTTAGGTTCCCATTAAGCCTATGAAAGATCTTTATTTTATGGGAAACTACTTATAAATTCGTACAAACGTCTTTTGATAATCAGCCACATTTTCAAATGAAAAATTATTGGATAATTTTAATTCATTATTGAGATATTGTAGACAAAGTAAAATTATTAAAATAAAATAAAATTATTATAAATACCATATTTATGGTAAGGTTGGCAACACTAAGTCACGGTAGTGCAAAAAGTTTCAGATAGGCTTTAACCGCTAGCTGTTTTGACAATTAGGGTTCCAAAATAGCATCATTAATGTTCACTTACCATCATGGGTGAAATGAGCATACTGGACAAAAGATACACGTTGCTATTCTCGACTAGGCCTATCGCACAAAGTATGCTGTGGAGAAGATTTATAAAATCAATATTTTCTGCATACCGATACAGTCCAGGCATTTTTTGGTCGAAATAATTCTAAGTAAGCCAGTTCATTATGAATTGTTTGGTTATAGTGTTAACAAGAGGAATATCAGAAATGATCCTCTATCTCTGGCTCAAATTCATTGTTTAAACAGTTAAAAGGTCGTTTTTTGCGTTTTTAGCAAATATCTCTTACAAATTGTAACCAGTGCTAAATTTTCCAAAAAAAGTCTGTACATTCTTCTTCCGATCCATATTTTTCGAGATAAAGGCGTGATACTGATATCTTTCCAACGATTCTGTTGCATTAGGAGTTGGGTAGTACAAGTACTTATTTTCGGTACTTCGAGTATATTTGTAGTACTTGTAAGTAGTACTTAGGTCCTTTTACAGATGAACAGATCTTATGTAGGTACTTGTACTTGGTTGGTCAATATAAAGTACTTAGTACTTGAACAATGTTTGAGTAGTAAGCACATACATTAATCAGTTGTATCTAGTATAATTTGGCACGTACCTATTGCGGTGTCTACAACTCAGTATTTTCTCCAACACTTTTAGGAATTTCAACTTTCTTTTTCGAAAGAAGAACGCTGATATGGTATCAAAACCACTAAAAGAATGCAAAATCAGCAAAAAGCTGTTTTAAATTAGAACACAACACAGCAGCGGTGAAGTATAGGTAGGCAAAAGAAAGACGGTCCTTTTTATGAGTTCTGGATTTTGAATGTGTGCCAAATATGGATGTAGCTTAAAATGAACTCTAAGACGTATTTTGGTGAATAATCGTTACGGGATTACCTATATACGTGTTATAGTAGCCACACGATTACATTAGATTTATACAGCMGTGTCTCGGAATGTATGGCCCGGAGTGGAGATGATGTACAGTATATTCACTTGACTTGAGTGATCAAGCAAAAAAAGTGGGACGGCCTCTTTACACCAGCCTGCAAAATATACCATACCATACACTGTTTTAGATAAGCGTAAAAGTAGTGCGGTTGCAATTACAAACTTTCGTTGTGGCAATGAAAATCAATATTTTAAAATCTTTTAAAAGGATATGCTCTTTTATTAAATACACTGATTTTCTATTAAATTTCATTTACCTACAGTTCCTTTATCATAAATATAGCTTAGCTATACAATGTGTTAGACGAAGTGTCAATAGTTGCAATCAAAATATCGATACTTTTTCATCTTACATAAATTTGTTGTAAAGGTTATATAATAATTTCTAAATTACTAAACTAAGACAAATTTGCTTGTATCTGACCGTATTTCTGAGCACTCTGAGTGGTCTTTAGAATCAAACAATTTTGAAATCTGATATACGAATAGATGAACAAGGACTAAAGTGTAGCCGAAACCCAACCCCTATCAAGTAATTGCAAAAATGATCATTATTTATCGTGCATGTTAGGGGTCATTGGCACAATATAGGAAATTATATTACGGTAGATCTTTCATGGAGAGCGGCTATTATAGTTTCTCAGAATATTACTTGAAAACGCATTTCTAACGGCACTACCTTTCTACTTATCTAAAAATGTGTATCGTATATTTTACAAGCTCGTATAAAAAGGCCGGCCCCCTTTTATTGCTTGATCACTCAAAGTCAAGTGAAAATACTATAGAGACCTTTTTTGTAGAAAATTTAATTTTGATTAGAAATTATAATACATAATTTWATCGWTGGAACAGTATTACGCCAGATATTTTCAAAAAAGCAAAAAACGTACCTTCCAATTGTTTAAGCAACGAGTTCCGCTCGGAATAGGAGAATTATTTTTACATTCTTTTGTTAACGTTAAAATCAAGCCATTAAAAATTTTGGCTTAATTAGAATTATTTCCACTGTTTGCCTTTTTTTCGTCTCTAGCGCCTGGACTAATATTACAAAAAAAAATATATAAAAACAACTGAAACTCAATAAAGTGTTTAGAGTATGAATATAATTGGCTAAAAATGATATATCTTACGTTGCTATAATGAGAAGGCACACAAAATCAAATGTCAGCATTGCGTTTGTTTTTACATTTTCCACTACTTGTGCTACGGCAAGACGAGATCTAACAGAAGAAACAAATTGATTCCAACCAGATTTTTTCATTTGCTGGTTCTTCCTGCAAAAAATGTATTAATAATGGCAGCTGAAATTCTATGCATTTTATTAAAATAAAAGTAAAAAGCTATCATGTTGTATTACTTGTTTAGTATAAAATCAAGAGACGTATAGTGCATTTCGTCGATATCAGCGTAAATTACTTTTTTGTGGGCAACAGCATCTCGAACTCTGTATGTTGCTTGGCGCAAATTGAAGGGTTCTAACTTCAGTTTGCTGAACTTTAAGGGCAAAAGCTTCCATTTATAATCGTAACTAAGTTACTCCGTGCCACAAGGTTGATTACTAGGGCAACGGGTGGTAAAGGAACTAAAAGCAATTACCTTACACTTGAGGAATTTACAGATTTGCAAATAATTCTAGCGATGTCAAAGCAGCAAAGCTTTGATAACATTTTCGCAGTTACCAGTAAAAATGCCATTACGTTTTTATAATTATTATAAATGTGTGTAGATGACTATAATTTTATGTTAACTAACTAACAGGTTTATTTTAAGGTTAAAATTAAAGAAGTAAACGTAATAGTGATCAGATTTTTCTTATTCTTACTTACTGTGTAGAAATTCCTTCAGGAGGTGTACCTTTTCCTTTACAAACATCATCTTGGCAGAAAATACTGCAATTCACCACACTCACGATAGAGTTGTAAAGCTTGCCAATACCACTTGATTTCAAGCAATCCAAAAGTTCCTCACATCTGCAACCAACCTCCAATGGGAAGATTACTTGAATGTACTTCTCATTCGAACTTGTATTCCGCGTATAATTCGATACTTTCCAGTTGGCTAACACGTCCAAAAGGATCTACAACGAATGAATTTTAAAAGTAATGTGCTATTTGTTTACTTCTACAGATAATTGCAGTACGTATGGCGGAAACTATTGTTCTATAATACTAACCTTATCCATCGATACTTTACTATCTGTCGATTCGTTTTGGTCCTCATTATCTCCTTTATCTTCTGCAATTTCCTCTGCTACCTTTGGTGATTCATATTCTAATAAATTTTCCTGCGAGCTTTGGATGACGCCATCCTCGCATTGTACGTTGTGTGAAGTAACCTCTTGAATGCTGACTTTATTTTTAGTCCTGTTTCTTAATACTTCCTCGTACTGCGGTGTTGGTATTGAAATAAAGAACACGACACCACTCATTGCTCCTTTACTGAACTGAACACATGTTAGTGGAATTCTTGCTTCTGTCTCTTTTTGCAGATTGGACGCGTTTTTGTCGTCTTGTGGTGGGAAAGTCGTCACAATGCTTTCGTAGAAATGGTACACTAGATGTACATAACTCAACTGAAATTTAAGATAACCGTGTAAACTAAGGTACATAAGTGTACATTAGCAGAACAAGATTATAAATTTTGTACTATTCTGTATGTCGTAGTTCTTGTCGTATCGTTAGGAATATCCGTTGGCTTCTTCAGAAAATCTCCTCAACGTAAATGACACGGTGTCATTTGCAATCGATTGCGGTGGTGATGATAGTATGCCATGATAGTATTAATAGTATGCAAGTCTGGATAATTATTATTCGCCTCTTTCAGTCAGCCATCCTTGTGTGTGTTTTTTTTTTAAGATCTAGCAAAAGCGTTTGATACGGTTAGCCACAGTCATTTGTTGGAGGTCATGGAAAATATGGGTATAAGAGATATAGCCAATGATTGAATGAGTATTTATTTGAAAGACAGGAATCAATTTGTGAGTTTGGGGTTTATTGGTACTGGGGATCTGGTCGTGAATTTTGGTGTTCCCCAAGGAACAGTCTTGGGGCCTGTACCTTGTACCTGAATAATTTGATGTATTCGAGAAATTCTGGCACTGTAATTAGTTTTGCTGATGACTCTGTTATAATGTATTCGGCGGATACATAGGATGATCTATAATATAAAATTGAAGCAGACATGAAAATTATAATTGACTACTTCAATTATAAATTACTCACAGTAAATTTTGAAAAATCTGTTTATTATCGATAAAATGGTGTATACACAGAAATTTCGTTAGTAGAGTCGGTGAGATATTTGCGTATAGAAATCCACAAACATTTAAGGTGGGACGTTCGTGTGATGAAGGTAGCTGGAATCGGTTAAAATACTTATGTATAAATTTAAGTGTTTGGCAAATATTATGTAGGTACTTTCCTCATATGAAAATCGTCTACCATACGTTGGTGGAGTCAAGACTCACCTATGCGGTGATAGGATGGGATGCTGTGGCTAATTGCTATTTGTCAAAATTAGAAGTTCTACAAAAGAAATTGATAAGGATCTTAACAAAAAAAGAAAATACTTACCTCTCCAATTTATTATATAGCGAATCTAGATTGCTTGACATTAGGCAACACTATTTCTTAAGCATAGTAACACACCAGTATAAAAACAAGAAAAGGAGCCATTAACTCATGAATATAGCACAAGACAGAAAGCAAAAGACCTCGTTAAGGTTTTGAGTGCCCGTAAAAACATAGGTCAGAAAAACTGGGCCTATTTATCGAGCAGATTCTACAATGTATTGAACACCGACATAAAACATAAAAATTCAATGCATACTTCCAAGACAATGGTAAAAAGTTTTCTGTTTTAGCGTAATGGAAACATTGTTTATAACTTAATTGTGGAATAGATAAATAGTTTCATCTACTAGAGTTGGTTCATCTTGGAGGGTCAGTTCTTTTATAAAAAAAAGATTACAGTCAAGGTCGCAGGTCAGTTGTTCGTTTCTGTGTTTGATTTATTTTATACAAATACTATACTCAGCTGTTATTTGTTATTCGTTTAATTATAAATATATTCAGTTTAACCACGCACAAGCTTTGCTTTTGTGGTTATTTTGTGTTTATTTGCGGGAAATTGAAAAATAAAAATCATTTTTATTTGTTTCACTTTGCATTTACTGATGATAGATAGACTTATTGCATTATATGAATTTTGTACCAAAGGGTAGCTGTATTATTTTTCTGTAAACTTAAACCCTAAATAAACATATTATTATTGTATTCAGAATTGCGAATTACGAGTTGTTGACGCAACTTGCAGACCACTTCCGTCAACGTGCATTTAGTTCACGTGGCCAAATTCTCTACTTGGAGCATAACATAACAGTCACGTGGTGAGCTTGTTTCCAACTCATAAAAGACGCGCGTCATATAGCTGTAAAGATTAAAATAGTCTCCCCGATGCTATTCAGTAACAATGATGTAATCAATCATTAGTATTCATATGTACTTAATTATTATCGGATAAAACCTGAATAAACCCAGTTGCATGCCCAAACAGTTTCCTTGGGATATTCGGAACGGTATTTCATGAAACCCATTTTAACGAAGAAAACTGCCTTTAGGGCGATGTTTTCTGATTGTTCATAAATTGCAATTGCGCACCGAGAGAGTGCTAGCAGCTCTCCCAGTTTGCTTGTACTTATTTCAGGTTTACGACAACAATCCTTCCGTTCGTGACAAAATAATGTTATACAGTAATAAGCATCACTTGGTCTTGCATGATTTTTTTTGTATGAGTATGCAAAATACCTCTTTTGACTGAGATCCCGTATTGAATCCAGAATTCTGCATCATTTGGTTTCTTAAATATTGTATACTGAATTTTGATGCAGCTGTTGTTTTCAAACATACCGTCATCCGGGGATATATTGGACGTTTTTTAGGGTTTTTTACTAATATTTTTGTTATTACGCATAATAATTTCTGATAAATTATTTTAATTTATACATGATTAGGCTTAGGTACCTTACTTATTAAAGCAATATTCAAAAAGTACAATTTTTACCTATTTAAAAAAAATAATGGTGTCCGATATAACCCATMACATGGGGATATATTAGACAATGAAATTTTTCTATGAAATTTACTTGATATTAGTTGTTTGACTGATAATATACATTCTAGAAGCCTTTATCAGACACACTGCATCAGAAGTTACTTATTAAAACCCTAATAAAGCCCCCCAAAAAAAAAAACAAAATGTTATAGAAAGATGCTTTATTTCGAACATAAAAACAAAATAAAATAGCCTCTATATTCAGTACAACAAAAAAACACTTATTCTATTATAATATAAAAAAACAATAATAAATGTGAGTAAATACAAATTAATTCAGTCCAAGAAAAACATGTACCCCTCGAACAATTAATGGGTGCATCAAAGTGAATTTAATTTGCTGCATATTGACCTCAGTCTCGTCTTCCACATCTGGGAACACAAATGTATCTTTTTTTCCTTTATGTGGCCGGAGGCAACTAACAAGTATACCTTGTTTTTTTATTTTTTTTACTTTGGCAACGAATGTTTTAGTAACTTCTTTTTTAGTTCCTTTATTGTAAAGAAAATCTACCAATACAAAGCAGTCTTTTTTTACATTACCAGGTGTTGCAGGCACTTTGGAATCAGACGTCTTTGGTATTAAAATTTCATTATCAGTCTCTTCATCAGTCTCATTATTATCAGATTCTGACGCACTATCAGAGCTTGCAATAGCATTTTCTGGACTCTTCGGTCTGGAAGTAGTAGGATTTGAAGCATCTGTTTTGCTCAAGTCGTTGAGCGAAACAGATTTGCCGGCAGGAACATTAATTTTTGACTTCCTCTTGGGTCTTGTGGTCGCTGCTTGGGGAACAGCAACAACACCACTCATAACTTCAGAAAATGATTCTAGCATGTCATTATGGTTGTTTGTTTTCTTCTCAAATTTGCGAATTTTATGTAACACAGGGTCAGGATCAAAAGGGATTATTCCAGATGCACTAAATCCTGACCTTACGTTCTTCGATATTCGATCTTGGGACCTCCAAAAGCTTTCGAAGTAAGGAAGGAAACACAGTTTTAGGTAGCACTCCTCCATGTCTTTTTTTCCATT
Organism: Rhyzopertha dominica; assembly: GCA_025024175.1. Taxonomy (NCBI): domain Eukaryota; kingdom Metazoa; phylum Arthropoda; class Insecta; order Coleoptera; family Bostrichidae; genus Rhyzopertha; species Rhyzopertha dominica. The sequence continues at coordinate 49,135,589 of QCXZ01000003.1, forward strand.
CAGTTAATACATCACGCCAAACTCTTTTCAGTGGCCCAAAGACTGCCACATCCAGTGGCTGACACAGGTGAGTTGAGTTTTTAGGTAAGAACACAAAATGAATATCATTTTCCATGCATGATTTTATAACACTGTATGACAAATGACTGGCGAGGTTGTCACCAATAAGTATTTTTTTTTCTTGTTTTCTTCGCAAGAAGGGAAAAGCTATTTTTAGAAACCAGTCTTCAAAACAATGTGAGTCGAACCAACCGCTTTTCGTACGGTTGTAATGTGATCCCTCTGGGCCACCTTGCATCCATTCAGGATATATATTTTTGCTTTTATACACAATATAAGGTGGTAGAATAGTTCCATCTCCGGCAACAGCAAACATTACGGATGTAGAAGATTTTGATGAATCCATAATTCTGTGAATATGTTTTTGCCACGGCGATCAAAAACTTTCTTTCTGCCAGGATCATCTGTCAAATTAGTTTCGTCTAAATTCACTATATTTTCTMGCGGCACCCCKTCAATTGTTTCCTGTAATTGTTGAAAATATTCTTTTATTATTTCTTCGGTCAAATCAGCTTTAACTCTTTTTAAGTTTTCACAATTTCGAACTGAAAGATCGTTGTTTCGACCCATAAAGTATTTTATCCAGTCGTCGCCTGGTTCATTGTCTTTGAAAAACGAGATGTTTACTCCTTTTTTATTCAAATAGTTTTGTACGAATTCTTTGATGCCTTGTCTGTCAAATGGATATCCATAGGATGCTGCAGCAAGCATAGCATCAACCAACCAACGTTCTTCGATTGCGGACAGCACAGGTGGTCGCCCAAGTTTGTCGGAATGAAGCCCCCTGTATTTTTCATACAGCGTACTTTTTGGGACGCCAAACCTCTCTGCAGCTTGCTTGAAGGAACATCCACCTTCCACCACGGCCACCAAAGCATTTTCCATGTTTGCAGCTTCATAATTCCGCCTGTAGAGAGTTCCAAGCTTGTGTTTGTGTATTCGCGGCATGTCCGATATATCCCCTGCAATACGATTTTTTCAGTTTTTTTAAATTTCTGGGCGTATTTAACAACTTTTTATAAATGTTAGGTTAGGAGATTTTTCTTTAGGTTTCAAGTTAATATTAATGCCATTACACCATACATCTACCGTGCACCGGATTTTCGGTACAGTTGAGACTATATGGGCATTACATTTTTTGTAAAAATCTCACTCGCATTAACATTTTTATAATAATCTTACCTGAAGCTCTACTGTAACGGCACACGACACTTTGCACTGAGAAGTTATCTGTCAAAATAGGGATATTTTTGTTTGGTACTATAAATGTAACTAACCAGCTGTAACCCGCCAAATTTAAATTATTGTACTTATGTCCAATATAACCCCAGTCATCCAATATATCCCCGGATGACGGTATTTGTAAAATTATCACACATGATAAAATTTGTTGAATAGCTCTATATAAAATTCTATCTCATTTAATGCGTGAAGGATTGATTCTTTTTTATGGAGTGAGTCACTAAGCAGAAATCGGTCTATAATGAAAGTGTATTTGAGCTTAGGTAAAAATGTTTCTAATGAAAGTTGTACAAAATTAAGTACTTTAAATGTTTTCAAAGATGGCAGATTCTAGTTATACCGGAAGTGGATGTTACACGGGTACATCAATCTGAAATTTCATGCAATTTATAGATGGCAGTATACTTATCATCCTGCTATTTTACCACTTAGTTTTTTTTTTCTTACAGCGACTATGATGATATACAGATTGTAGTCAAGATAAATTCCAACATGGACAACTTTATTTTTTAAAATAGAACGATACCAATATTTTTACGTGGTTGGATGCAGAATTAAAATTCTTAACACGTATTATGACACGTATTACATCTGCAAAAAACTGTAAGGTAATGTTTTGACAATCCTCAACAGTACGTGCATAGGTGAAAACAAGAGCAACGATTTTATTTGCCCCAACTAATAATTGACATATAACCCGGTGTATCCATAAACGTAATGTCGATAGCAGCATGCGGCATGTTATAACCCATTCTTTGACTCAAGGCACTTTCAATTGCCATCACGAAGCAGTGGACGTTATAGCAACTTATATTCGCGCATGGTTGCGTTGTTAAGAGTGAAGTGAGTCAAACCGCTGCGCACCCTTAAGGTACTGATTTGGTGGGAATATTTGGTATCATTGGACCTTATTTTTTTTAAGTGGGATTACTGCAACTGTAACATCTAAGGGTTACACCTTTTTCATACCTTATTTAGTAATAATAGCTGTGGATCTTCAAGATTTGTGGTTTGGGCAATATACACACGCCAGAACATATATATGGCTATTTCGACACCTGTTACTTAACCGTTTCGTCTCGACATTTGATAACGTTTTATGTCCTCCTCGGTTTCCTGATTTGTCCATGTGCAATTTTTTTTTATGGGGTTACTTAAAGTCACGTGTTTGCGAGACTAAACCACTTACGTTAGGTGACTTCAATAAACAAAGACCTGCTGGAAAAAGGTGGAGGCCAATTTTGTAACCGACTTCGGCAAATCAACGAAACGGATATTACACGCGAGATGTAATTTTTCATTCATCAATATTTTAATACTTCTAACATAGCGATCCCTTTTTTTTGGTTATACCAACAATTTTTTTCTAAAGCAAAAACTAAAAATATTATTTTTAATTAAAAAACATTTAGTTCCTATAGTCCATCCTGTAAAATCTCAGGAATGTCTCAGGGGTCCATTTTTGGACCTCTCCTTTTTCCTATTTGTGATTTATACCGCTGGTTTGCTAACTAAACCAATATTTGCGGACTGTGTAGCTTAAGCAGGTGACGCTTACTTTTTGTGCCATTTTTCTCAGAATGTTAATCTAGCATGTTTAGAAATAAATGAATACTTGCATAGCATACGGACATTGTCGAACACTATTATTAAGGTATTGGTTTTAAAAGATTATTACGGTAGAAATTATGCCTACATAACAATGGCTGCACACAAAATCCCAAAATTTTGAGTAACTTATAAATAAACCAGGTATACATTTTATTCTAGAGATAGTCTAGAAAACGATACCCTGCGGTGAGGTTAGCACCTGACGTAGAAAACCAAAGTAGTATAAGTATAAAATTTCAAGGAAATCGTATGATAATGATCCTTGTCGTTCCATCTAATAAGTTGGGAAGCAACTGTTTCATGTTTTATTGTATTAAAATGAATAATTTTATGTTTCTAGCTTCGATTACTTATACGTGGCATGTTTTTTAAGTAAGTACCGTTTTGCGATTCCGCCGCCGCAGTGCTACGGTCGGCATTCCGCGCATGCGCGCTGGTTACCTACATCTCTTGTCTACGCCCTGACACCATTACAGTTTGATTCTTCATTGTATACGTTGTTTACTGAGTGTTTAAGATGCCTCCGACAATCGTGAGTCCCGCCGATTGTGAAGTACGGGCTGTTATACGATTTCTTAGTGCTAAAGGCGTAAAATCGATCGATATTCATCGTGAGATCTGCGAAGTTTACGGACAAAACATTATGAGTGATGGAATGGTAAGGAAATGGGTGAGAGCATTTAAAGATGGCCGCACAAATGTGCATGATGAAGAACGGAGTGGGCGTCCTTCGGTCGTTAATGAAGATTTGGTGCAGAAAGTGAACGAAAAGGTGAGAGAAAATAGAAGCTTTACAATTTCATCATTGTGCGACTGCTTGCCTCAATATTCTCGTAGTGTTTTGTATCGCATTGTGACCGAGAACTTGAATTACCGGAAATTGTGTTCACGTTGGGTTCCGAAAAWGTTGACGGATTTGCACAAAACCCAACGTTTAGGCAGTGCATTGACTTTCCTTGAGCGGTACCACAATGAAGGTGAAGATMTTTTAGACCAAATTGTTAGTGGTGCCGAAACATGGGTGGCCTACGTCACACCAGAATCGAAACAACAAWCCATGGAATGGCGACATTCATCATCACCCAAAAAAGTGAAGTTTAAGCAAACAATTTCTGCCCGGAAAATCATGTGCACAGTTTTTTGGGACAGAATGAGACAATCAATGCAGCGTCTTATTGTAAGACATTGAACAATCTGCGTCGTGCAATCCAGAACAAAAAACGTGGCAAGTTGAGTAAGGGTATTGTTTTGCTGCATGACAATGCCCGTCCACATGTGGCTAATCGGACCAAAGATCTCATCAAATATTTTAAATGGGAAATTCTAGATCATCCTCCATACAGCCCTGATCTGGCGCCCAGCGATTACCATTTGTTCCTGCACTTGAAGAAACACCTGGGTGGTCAGCGTCTTCAAGACGATAACGAAGTCGAAACATTTGTGATACAGTGGTTAACAAGTCAGGCGGCAGAATTTTATGAGGAGGGTATTCAAAAACTGGTGCCACGTTATGACAAGTGCCTCAATATTCACGGAAATTATGTAGAAAAGTAGATTAAGGTACAGGCTTTCATGTAAGATAAAATTATTGCGATATCTTTGAACGTCTTTTTTTAATTCCAAAACGGTACTTACTTAAAAAACATGCCTCGTAACATCCTATGGGCATCTACGTCACACGCCTAGTCTAGTCGTGAGGGGGCGTTTTATAGCTTCTGCTTGGCACGCATAGAATAGAATTATAATAAAATCTATCTGAAATTTTTCCGTTTCGTTTGTGCCAGTAGGTTTCTACATCCAGTATCAGAATATCAGGCAAAAAATTAAAATTTCATGAACATGCCCATTATTTTTATAATAAAAAAATGCCGTTAACTTTTTAATAATTTATTAATCCAAATAAATCCAAAAATAGCAAAAAGACGAATAAACGGAATAAGGAAATTCTTATTGGAAGTGGTGTAGATGTATAAGTAAGTAATCCGTACTGAAAACTAAATTATTTACTTTTAAGAGATACAACAGTTTCTTCCCCCCTTATTAAATGGAACGACAAGGGCTAATTTCACCCGATTTCTAGCCTTGCTCTTTAGAAAGAACATTGTACTTGGTTAAATCAAAAGTTACTCTAAATTTTGGGGTTTTGTGTGCAGCGATGGCTATGCAGGCATAATTTCTATCGTAATAAACAGTTAAATTAACACTATAATAATACTGCTGAACCGGCCTGTTAACAGAATATGGCGGTGTCCAGCTTTTATTTGTTTTTCATCAGGAAGGAGTAAAAATTAGGCATAGATGGTAATAACACAATTAAAAGAAGACGAAAGTGAGCATCCAACAATGAAGCAATATTACTTATACTGGGTAAGTTAAAAAATTAACTTTATTTATTTATTTTTTAAAAGAGCTTGAATTTGACATAAAACTTAAGGTTGCAGCTAAAAAAATAAAGAAAATACGAGCCTGGGGAGTTTTAGGTGGCGGACCCTGTATGCGACCTGAACGCACACCCTAATAGAAGTAATAAAGGGTAGGTACATCACAAAGCCAAGTCTATAGTTCTATAGTTCTATATTGAAGTAAATTGTTCTGATGTTCAGTTTAGACCAAACCTTTACAAACTGCATCAAACATTTCCGCAGAAAACAGCCCTATCGATTTCCTGCTACGCGGTTTCTTCTCTCACTACACCAGCGAGCGCGTACGCGCGCTGCATGCGAGGGATGAACAATGTTACGGTCGTCATGCGCGCAGCCCTCCTCCGGCACCGTGACGCGGCCGTCAGCTGGAACCCGACGCCCAGTCTCGGCAGGTGTACGCTCCCTGCAGCCGGCTGCCTCCATGGCAGTCCTCCCGCGCACCTAGATCGAATGCGATGGTCTCCCTGAAGCACGGAGTGAACCTCTCGAGGAGGGCGTGCAGGTGCCTGCTGCTCCTGCTGCTAGCAGGATCCTCACTGTGCCTAGCCAAGCCGCCGAACCATGCCACCGACAACCTCATGCACCCCCAGCAACCGGATCCCGACAGTTACCCCCTGGATGTGCTGCTGCAGGGACCCTGGTCTCCGAGGCCCACCAGGCGGGAGGTGGAGACCACCGTCGAAGGTGCCACCGAGGAGCCTGCCAAGGAGAAGGTTGTCGAGAGGTATCCCGTCGCATCGGTCAATTTTCATAGGGTTGAAACTCCCTTCATCATAGGACTGTGGATCTTTTGTGCCAGTTTAGCGAAAATAGGTAAGGGACTGCTCCACCATCCTAAATTGAACTTCTTTTGTGTGAAAACCTGCATAAAGAGAAGCACGTTGCAGAAAAATGCTTAAATGTGATATCAAACAGACAAGATAACTAATCACTACATACCGGGTTCATATACTAAGTTTCTTACATTACAGATTGGTCGATATTGATATTTACATTTTTATGAAAAACATATTCTGTAGTTAACATGTGTCAAATGCGGGAAGGCTAGACTTCTTTATCTGTACCAATGAAGTATCAGAAGTTTATTCATAGCCAGCAGAGGCCTTTGGATAACCGGAGTCTCGAGATTCTTCTTCACAAACTGCTCCGTAATGATTGTTTTGTAGTAACAATCAACGATTTCAATATACCCATTCTTACAAATGTGTTTGTTGAATTCGAAAAACCTAGAAGTTTTAGTGGAGTGAAAACTTGTTTTAGTATTTTTCTAAAATATAATCATAAAAATTTATATTAAAAAGGAATTGTAACAAATTTATAACACTTTCAGCCTATAGCGGGGTACCTATATAAAAGTAAGAAGCAGTTAATATTTCATTTGCTGTTTTGAGTAAGTTCTTGTGTAACTATAGAGGAATAATTATAATCAATATTTTTACAAGAATCCCTTATTTTTAATAGAGCAATGTTTCGGATGACTCTTGTCTGCAACAAAAAGGTTTATATATACTTATATTACCAACATACATACATACTTATATTATCTGCATACTCTATATTTGATACTCTTTGAAAACAATCGTCAGACGTATCTGATGAAAAAACTTAAAATTAAATATAAGCAATTTTGTTTGTTTCCAAGCTATTTAAGGAATTCAAAATGCTTCATCAAATTTCTTTTGTTGAATAATTTTTTTGTGCGTCTGGTAGCTATTTGTGGGGTCTTTCACAACGTTTAGGTTCTGTTTTTAATCTTAATTACTGCGAGAGTATGGGTTTTCAAATGTGTTTTTATTTATTAATTAATTTTTTTATACCTACCTACGTGGAGTAATTTTAGATTTAGATTTACTTCCTGCTCTATGCATATCTCATGCAGTGTATCATTCACAGTTGTACTGTTAACATTCCTACATCTCCAACATTGTTTATGTAACCCTTGATTATTTCTTCAACAGTGTAAAATTTAACACGTTTTGTTCATGATAATGAGAACTGTAAAGGCTTTGGTGATATTTATAAGCATCATTAAACGGTATTTTACAAATGGATTCTGAGACTGACACTGTTCCTTTCGATTAAAATTTTTCTATGATCTGTGGGCACGGCATTGGCAGTGCCCCCACCAAATCCGACAAGCGCACAGCCGACTATATTATTATTATATTGCCATGCGATTGCCAAGTCATTACATTCATTACAGAAATAAAGATGATGAAAGATTGATAAAGTCATTTATGATTTAATAATTATAATTTATAAATTGTTTCCTAATTACCTGCCTATCAACATTTATAATGACCGGTTCAATGTTAGACATCTTTACTTCTGTAATAAATATAATGACTTGGCAATCCCATGGCAACATAATCACATAAGAATAGTCTACTATGTTATTATATTGCCAGGCGATTGTCAAATTAATATTGATACGGTCATTATAAATGTTGGTAGGTAACTAACTAGGAAACAAAATGGTGGAATAGGTGCTTCAATTTTGCTGCGGACTGCGTTGCGAGACTTCCATTTCTGTAAATTTGTTTTTGATATACTTGATATTAAGCATTTCATTGGCAAAAGAGGTGTAATTTTCTATATATACTCGTATAAGTCTGATGTCTGTTTTTGATAAGGATAGACAGCTGTCTGTATTTGGCAAAAAATGACTAGGATGCTTTTGTCCCGCATTTTTTGTTAGTACGAGCAGGACGATAATTTATCAATTTCATATTCATAGCCATCTAAATTCGCTCACATTGTTTTTCATGGCGACCCACATTATTACAATTTACATTAGCTTGCAGTCGTTATTTTGCTTCAAGAGGGCTTAATGACCAAGTAATTGATGGGACGCATACCTTAAACCTGTGGTACAGTCCATACATTCATATGGAGGGAGGAGAATCTTGTCTTACCATACATTTAAAGGCTCGCAATGCCTCTGCTGGCAGCCACAAATTGTAATTTTCTCCAATTTTGTTAATGGTGAAAAACTAATTCAGTATATTAATTGTGAAGTTATAATTACTATGATAAAAGTACATATTCTTTTTTAATACCATGCATTTTGATGTCTTATCGCGAAGCAGCTATATTGTACATTCCGATAACATACGCTGATAACACCGTCTTTATTTGGGTAAACCGACGACGGTAAGGAGCGAGTTCAAATTCTGCATGAAAACTTAGTATATAAGCAATTAAGCCTTTTTAATGGTTAGTTAAATAGGACGTTACACAACGACCGTATTGCTGAAAAGATAAAAAGCTTCAGCTTCGAATTGGGGTCCACGTAATAAAAAAATATAAAATATTTATCCTAGTGGATATCCTCGTTTATTCTGTATACGTTTTTGTAATTACTAGAACGTGTATATTTCGTAAATTCATAATGCATTAGTTAGAAGCTAGTTAGTTATTCAAGACACATGGTTGGCCAAAACTTGGTTTATCGATATAATAAAGCTATAGCATTTGCAAATGTGAATTTATTTACTGCTGTAATATAACGATTCCATTTAATACATTCAAATGGTCAGTATTTCCTACTACCTTGCAAAAATGTTATTTTTACAGTTTATATAACTCTTTCTATTGTAATAATAACACAACATTTGGACTGCTTTATAAATAATTTATTTTTGACTCGACGTTATGAGCCCATCTTCAGGAGTACATCAAGACTATCTAAAATGTACAATTTGGTGACTATAAATACCTTAATACTAGTACTTTATTATCTATTATTATTGATGCGGGTGATAATATCTTAAATTCATTACATTTTCTAAAACAAAGAAAATATAAAACCTAACTTATCATTTACAATATTTTTATTATGAAACTGCTTTTTATTTGACCAATATACAGGATATCTTAGAAATAGACCGACCACGTTTGATATGTGATAGAAAACCCGATTTTAAAAACTTTTTTCAAATTAAAAAAAAATGATATACAAGGGTTAAAGTTAAATTTTAAAAATAATTTTTTCAAAATTATTCATGAACTATAAAAGATATCGTCTTCAAATTTGGTGGGAATTATAATAAAAACAAGTAACCTGGAATTTTTTTAAGCACCAGTGGTGTGCGCTGGGGGTGATTCAGGCTCCCGTTTTTTAATAAAACTTTTAGGCTTGTGGATATTTAGACAAAAGTAAAATTTTAAAGAAAACATGTCTCTTTGATGTTTGCTGTAAAACTACTTCCTAGTCTTTAAAAATTGATGTTTTTATTGGAAAACACGGGACTCCATTAAATCGTGAAATTATTTAACAGTGTCATTGCCACAGACAACGCTTGACAGGTATAAAAATGCTATTTTAAAAACTTATCAAATAAAAAAGTTTCCAGAATCGCTTTGGTTTTGATACACAGGGTGTTAATAAATTTAAAAAAATATTATTTTAAATGTAATTATAACATTCTGTATATCACAAACAAAACATTTTTGAATATTTTTATTTGAAAAAAATTTTAAAATCGTATTTTCAATTTAGACTAGGACACGTTTTACGGTATAAACATCAAAGAAACATGTTTTCTTTAGGAATGATTGAAGAACTGTTTTAGTTTTGTCTAAAAATCCACATGCCTAAAAGTTTTATTATAAAAGGGGGTCTGCAGTACCCCAGCGTACGCCACTGGTGCTGTACAAAATTCCAGGTTACTTGGTTTTATGATAATTTATGTCATAATGGGAATCAAATCACCAAATTTGAAGTCGATATCTTTTATAGTTCAGGAATAATTTATAAAAAAAATCATTTTTTAAATTTAACTTTATTACCCTGTAGGTGTATAAAAAAACTAAACATTTTTGGAAAATTTTGTGGTTGAATTTTTTTATAAGATTACGCCTGCCAATGTTGTCGGTGTATTTCGAGGACACCCTGTAGGCATGTATATGGTTCAAGTTTTGAAGTTAGGATGAACGAACACAAAAAAGCAATAAAAACAAAAACATGTAAATCCGGTATTGCTCAACATTTTATAGAAAGAATCATAGCCCGTCAGATGATTTTAAAATACTTCATACATCTAGCACGGGAAAACTGCTAACACTATTAGAAAATTTAGGCATTAAAAAAACACAGTTTCATAAAAAAATTTGTATATGATCAAATAGATTTTAATATATCTCTTATTTTAGAAAATGTAATAAACTTAGGACATAATCACCACTACCAATAATAATAAATACGGTACTAGTACTAGGGTATTTATTATACATAATAGTCACCAAATTGTACATTTTAGGTCTTGCTGTTCTCCTGAAGATGGACACATAACCCAAAACTGGCACCGAGGGGAAAATACTTTAGTCGTAACAGAGTCCAAGCGTTGTTTTATTATAACAATTGTTAACAATGTTTTACCAAGTGCCGAACAAGAATTCGGTTCAACATAGAATTCTTTCTGTTAGATGCCTCAAATAAGTGAGTGTAAAACAAACTCGTCGATATCTTAGAATAGTGGATTAGAAATAAGTGCCCGGTTATTTGTGAATGAAGTGGAAACTAAGTATTACAATAAAAAAGAATGTCTTAGATAAAATTGTTTAAATTATTTGCAAATGCACTGAAACTATTTATTACTCCTGTTACACGTTGCAATATTGTAGTTTTGGTACTGCTTATTTATATGTATATAGAGAAAAATGAATATGTGACTGAAATATATGGTGCTCTGGAACATCCGTTATTTTTGAAGTCAAATAAGTCTGGTATTTGCCCGTGTCAGCATGCTATTAATTAATTTACGTAATCTCAATTCAACCGCGTAAAGTGACGTTTTCGATCTGTATAATTCTAGGTTCGAAAGCGATTACAAAGTTTCCAAACAAAATTCAAAGTTTTTGCGTCACTTCTTAATTGCRGTGTGGTATTAGCGTTTTAATCAGAATTGGACCTTGAAGACGCCTACAGAAGGTTTATTATTAACCCTATCGACAAACGTTACTAATTTAACTTGAATTAAAATCAATCTTGTGTGCTTGATTGAGGTTTTCGTTCTTAAAAACTGCGAGAACTGTCTAATGAAAATAATAATGGCTTTACTCTATATCACTTAACCAGACTTGTTTTAGTGATTCCTGTTTTAATTTTTTACTAGTATTAAGTTCTATAAATACTAAATAGCAAACACTTAACAATGTACCAAAACTAATTACATAGGAAATTAAAGAAAATTTCGATATGCTGCATTAGCAAATTTCGTCAATTTTTTTACACTATTTTAACGTTTAAATAAATGTGGACGTAGTCCTTCATTAAGGCTGGCAGATTAGTCGAACGTTGAAAATTGGCGGTGGTATTACGGAGACACGCGATCTGAATAAAGTATGTCAAAGCAAGACGGGAAATTTGTAGCGTTTCAGTGTATAGGACAGACACGTGTAGCGTTCGATTTTCAGACAGTGCGCTGTCTCGCCGCAATTTGAATTTGAAATCGCAAACTCAGTTAATACTTTTCAGACTGATAATTATGCGCAGGGCACGCAATGTAGCCAGAAACACTGTTTTAAACAACTTTATTAAACGACACTTGGTAATGTAGCGAGAAACTGCAAAAATTCCAAAAAAGTAGTGATTGTACTGTTTGTAACCTAAACTTGTTGCAGAAATTTGAACGCACACTATGTGCAGAGAAGGCCATATAATGCTTTAAATTATAGTGTTGCTATGGCCATTGCGCTAATAAACCCAATTTGTAGATTGTTTTGTAATAAACTAAAGGCCTTGCGAATATCATTAAAACCAGATAAGAGTACGTGACATCTTTCTGAAGCTTTATAGTTTACGGTTTATAGTTATAACTGAGCTGGGTTCGTTCCATACAGTTGAAGTAAAATTCGTTATTTTTAAATCATTAAAGCTGCAGTAATAACAATAATTAAAAATAGAATAGGAACAGAAATAAAGAAAACAAACCTGCAGCAATTGCAATTACACAAAATATACAAAAAGCGTCATTGTTTTAAATTGTACTCTTTTCGATTTTTGTAACAACTGCTTCACGTTTCACAGTACTAACAATCTTCGTAGTCTGTCTTTTAAATCACCTTTTGTGGCCACATGAGTATCTCCAAATGGAATAACCAAGGGGTGGACATTTCTATGCGGCCCATTATTTCAATACAAATCATCCAAAATTTCTTCTACGACTAAGACAAAAGTTTGATTGGCATACTGGTAGAATAAGCAAGTTTGAATAGATAGGTTATCTTAAAATAAAAATGTATTTTTACCTTCAAGATTTATATCGTAGAAGTATCATATTACCCTTAATTGCACAAAATGCCTTCAAACTCCAAAAATCTTGAAAATTTCCTTGATTAAAAGCATTAGTATTATCGTCGAACCAAAAATGTCTGTATCTGTTGAATAAATCGTTTTTTCCAAGCTTTGCTTCGTTTGTCTAGATGACCGGTTTACTACAATCACCATTTTCTTGTAATTTAACAAAAATCACTCGCAAAACTGTGTTAGTGTTGACCAGTTGTAATTTGTAAGCGTGCCGTTATCTGTTATTTTGCAGAACTCGGTGTATACTCTTTTTGGATACATCTAGGTCTCTTTTTCTGACTTGCAGAGAATTTGTTAAACGTTCTTTAAAGCATGCTATAGCTGTACAACGATCCAAAATTAATGCAATTACTCAACAGTCTTTTAGAATAATTTTTCAGCTATGTTCAGCTAGGTAATTCTTTTGACGATTCTGCCACATTTATCGTAGATGATTATTAAATTTAAGCAATAAACAATTGTAGACCTAATATACATGTATAGAAAACTGGCAGTAGGAAAAATCTGAAAATTTGGCAACATACTAAAGTCCATGCACACGACTAAACTATTTTCAAGATGGTGGTACGTCCAGTTATACCGAAAGTAAGTATCAACTTGCTTGTTTTAAATGGGACACCCTATATATTATTACATTTTTCGATTCTAGGCATATTGGAAACCGCCAAATTTTATAATTTTTGCTTATTTAGAATTAAAAATAGGAGTAAGTTTGTGTAAGATTGTCTATTCCGAAAGCATGTAGTTTTGAAATACAATAATTTTTTGCGTACTTTAGTTAGACAGTTAAAAAATATAATAAACGAGGTTGATTATTGATTATAATTTGTACTTTGTTGTCTACATCTGCTATTTGAATAATTGGATCAGTTTATAATCTGTTAATAAGTTAGTATAATAAACTGGTTACTATTTTCTATGTAAATATTTATTACCAAAACTTTGCTGATGTGAATTGAATTGTAGATTAAGTACCTACTTATTCCATCCTAATTTAGTGATGGCTTAATCATATTAAAATGCACGATAATGAACAATAGTTAATGTCGTTGAGCTTAATTAGGGTAATGAATTCATTATTAACTAAAATAATTTACCACACATAGGTGCGTAACTTTGATGCCAGTCAATTGATTGAGAAAAAAACGGTTAACGACAAATATTATTTTGTCGTATCATTACTAACGCCCAGTTTATATCAAAAATTGAAAAGTAGGTGTCTCAACCCTGCCCACTATGCTATAAAAAAACCGAGAAAAGTTTTGCCTGGAGCAGAAAAGCAGCAAGTAAAATAGAACTGCTCAGGTCATCTTCACTGTCACAAAGTTATGAATAAAATTTACCCAACTGAATTCCAAGCTAACTGTGAAAGTATATTGTATCTTTTTATTTCCACAATATAAATTTAGGTAGGTATACTATGAAACAAAAAAAATAAACCCAATGCTTACTGGTAAAATTTTACGTAAATCTTCAGTACTTTTCCAAAAGCAGTTTTGCTGATATGGGGATCTTCGTCAAGAAAGGATCCAGAAAATAATGACCTGATTTCAGACGGAAATTGTTCTCTTGTTTGGCTTGGCGTATATATTGCCATTTTTAGAACTAGACTTTTGAAGAAACTTGCTTAACAGAATGTAATCAGGATGTTGATTAGGATAATGGATAAAACCAAATGCTTAACAGAAAACAAAAGGTTCGTTTCACTGTAGACATTATAATGCAACATCCATATTTCGGGCCCGTACAGAAGATTGCTTTTGATTAGGTTGTATTTCCTTTATTTTCCTATTTCTTGAGACCAAAATATTCCGTTTAGACAACTAATTGTCTTTCTTGCTTGTACTATTGTTTTTTTTTTATTTCCATTACCAAKTACCAAGCTAAGTAAATTCATTTGTAAACGTAATTGTGTTATTCTCGTCCCACCGAAAATTTTATGCTTCCGAACTCCATATTCGATATTCCTCTTCTATGTTTCTAACCATGTACTGTTATATCATCTTTGCCATTCCTTATGGGGCAAATTGCAACTTGGTATAAACACAGCTATATCCATACCTTTACGTTTTCGTTTCCATTGATATAATGCTTTTGCAATACATGTTGATCTTAAATCAGTAGACAACACACAGTAGGTAATTTTGACGAAATCCTTATTTACCCAAGAATTTCTGGTGATTTATTACCCATCTTTATTTGCACCTTTGATCCATCATATACAAATTTAAATTAATTGGATTAAATTAGTTTATTTAATGGGGCAGTGTCATATGGCGCAGGCAAAGTACTTTGTCATTACATGGTGCTCTGGCTCGAAACCCTGACTGTTCTTCTTCTTTTTGTGCCTTATATTCAGTTATATTCAAGTCGCGAATAACTCTTCTGTACAGTGTGTTCAGCGTGCTCGTTACCACTATAACTCTATGAATATATTAAAAAAATGCGAGGTATAAAACATTAAAAAAACTAGGGAGACCAAGAACATAAAAACAAGGAATAACAAAATCTATGAATGCGAGAGACCTTAGAGAAGGGCCATATAACGACCACCAGGCATGGAATTAGGCATCGAACAACACATATAAAGACGTTTTAAAAATAGATATTTTTTAGTTTTCATTAAATTGAATTTATATTAAGTAAGAAAATGCAATGGGGCTGTAGTTATACTCTCCACTTCATTTTATACAGTGTGTGCAGTAAGCACATTCCGCCTAACTGGGTTGCCTTTACGGTTACTACGAATTATTTATCAAATATTACGGTGCTGTTTTTAAACGCTTGTTACCGGTATATAACTATACGAAGTTTGTGAACTATCGTACGCTATCCTTCACCTTAATTATAGTCTTGCTAAATATTTATGGGTAATTAGTACCGATGTTTGCCTTAAAAACGAAAACGTTTTGATACGAACTTGCAAATTGGAAGCGCACGCCATGCAATAATTACAACGTATGTATTACTATACCGTGTACATGCTGTCTTCAATTCTTTATTTACAACTTAAAGGATACGAATTTCCAACAGGATAGGTTGACGCGAGTGATAAAAGCAAACTAAACAGGAAATTTTTTCATTAATGTAGGTAGTTTAGTAACATAATTATTGTGTACGACAGAAGATTAGCTTTATGAGCTCATATAAAAATTGCAGTACCAATAAAGTTAATCTGCCCATTCTCGTAATGGATCGTTGTAAAACTATCGCTTTCAGTAAGTACTTACTAGAAAACTTATAAGAATAGTTGATTCCGGTTTTCAAGTTAAGAATGAATCATATATGGTAAATCTGTTTGATAGTTTAGTGATTATAACATATGCAAGCTTTTCAGAGCGATATCCTCTCTGGCGATGATGGCATATAAAAATTATATTTATTTGTTTTAATTTTTATTGATATCTAGTTAACTGAGTTATTAGTAATATAGTCTTATTAGGATGAGGTAGTTTAATTATTCTATTAAGGTAATACAATTTTTTTAATTAATTTACTAAAGTCTATTAGTTGAACAAGTACTGTCACAATAAACCAATTTCCCTGGTGAATTTTTCTATTAGAAGCTACCAAAGGTAATTCACTACGCCCCCCGTCCTGTAGTATACTTAGTTTCAGGTAGGTTTACTGAAATATATCTTTATTTCTATCTGGGCATATGGCATTTTGTGATTAACTATACATTTTTCCTAATTAAGGGACTGCTTGTTTTAGAATATATTTACAAACAGCTCTGCTTCTGATGTTACATATGGAAGTAAAATTTCATTGTGGTTTGTTGTTGTTGTTGTTTGTGTGTTTGAATGGTTTCAAGGTACCTTTCGCATTTTTTCCTAAAACATTCTCCATTAGCTTCTTTCATAGCTATATTAACTGCACAATACATAATATTCCATGGAGATTACTCTACAAATTACATTAAATAGGTCAAAAGGTAACAAATTTTATTTATCCATTAAATCACAAAAGTAACGCATTACTGATTAGATTAATAGTCTTATACATATTTTTGCGTGTTCCATCTCATGTGATTTTATTACCAAGTATTGTTTTACTTGACTGAAATCACACTAAGCTAAGACAAGACTAAAATTTTGTTTGTAACTAATTTATATCGTAAGATATATAACAAAATGTTTTATATAAAACCTATTGTATTTCTATTGAGCTTTTATAAAAAAATAAAATTTAAGCATACCTCCGTTTATACCAAACATGCTTTTTAACTTTATTTTAAAGAGATAAAAAGAAAATATGTAACATGTTTGACGCATGTGGTCTAAATTGGACAATATAAGCATAGTTAGAATTTGGCCGCAAAATGACATTTTCAACGTTTGCTAAACTCACTAACTCTAAAGTTAAAAGTAATCTTGTTTTCTTCCATTCGATTACAGTGTCTCAGAGTTAGATTATTTTCTTTCCAAATATTTCTTTAATGAGAATGTTCTAACTTGGCTGACCTCATACATGGATATTTTGATTTTTCACATAAAACTGTGGTAAGCTTACTTCAGCTTCATTAGATTAAGGAATAAATTTATTTTCAGTGGCACTTAATATGTTAAGTCCATTTGCTAATTTCACGGAATTTGCCCCTGCCCTTTGAAAAAAGCTTTTTAACTTCTGAATAAGTTACGTTTACAAAGTTCCATTAAATGCTTTTACTTTTTGACATTCAACTTCATTCTCATAAAATTAAAGTATTTAGCTATGTAAGCGATTTATTAAAAAATGAAATTATTAATTTAGAAATTGTCTACCTTTGAATCTTCACATTATGATAAGAACAGAAATGAAAATAGTCCAGCTGTATGTGTACAGCCTAAAAGACTYAGCTTTTGTCTGATGAACGAAAAACTCCGCTCCTTCGCATTTTTTAACATGTTAGATTTGAAAGCTTTTTGACACCACATACTAATAAAGAAAATTACGGTACATATATATGGTATACACTAGTACAATCCGGGTTAAAAGGAATTATTTAATACAATTTATGCAATAATTTCATTAAAAAACGCACTTTCGGTCTTTAATGGCCATCTTAAGTGCTACACTTTTATAAATTTTTAAAAATTATAAACTATTGGAAGCAATTATTAAGTTTTGATAATGGTTGAGCAATTGCAGAATTCGTCAACTAATTGTCATTAAAAGCTGAAAAAATTACTAAAAATGGGAGAGTTAAAATCCTTACTAACATACATTAGCTGCTTTCATTCTTTATTTCCTACGTAACTTTTGAAAAAAGGACTTGTTGTGACTTTACAAATTGTTTATGACGATCATTTTATAAATAATTTAATAGAAAATTATATCTTAAATAATTAACAAAAATATTTTTTTAATACCGTTGCTTCACATCAGAAAGAAAACATATGGCATTCGCTTAAAGCTTGTTGGCCCAGTTACAATAAATATTTGTCCCACGGAATTCATATTTCTTTTTCAACCACATGTAGCGTGGGATTCAGTTAGTCCTTAATCAAAATAAAACTCAACCGTTTCTAGCATATACAGTTTCTCTTGCAATTATATTACTGCGATTTGTGTGGTACAAACTTGGAGATCTTTAATGGTTAGAGCTAAGGGGCACATCAAACAACTACAAAAACTATAAAATACTGACATAGTTACGACAAATTAATTTTTTGCCAACCATTTAAAACCTAATAAGCACTCTACGAGTTTGAGTTTAGATAATGTTATAATTGTAAAGATTTTGTAACGAATCACCAAAAGTTACGTTCTTTAAAAGATTAATAGTTGCTTCCAATAGTTTGTGTATGTTTAGCACACTGCCCACTTTATTTATGAAGAAAAGGCGCCATTGTGCGTCTTGATATCTGACACTCATAGCTCGAGAACGCCTCAACGAATCGGGCTTGTTGATGGCTAATTGGATAAGTGACCATGATCAACATGTCCTTGGTCCCTGGAACTTAGCCCCCCCCATTTAAATTTTAAGTTTTAGGTACGGTATTTTATGAAATTAATACATCTTTTCCCCGAAAAACTTTTAAACTTTGTACTTAACGCTAAGGATAGCCGCTTAAGACCGACAGCGCTCTGTCACATTCACATTTTACTTCCACATCCAACGGATGGAAAGTATTGTATGGTGAAAAAAATTTTCAAAAATTTTTATTTGCTCATTCGCCTTAAAATGGTCGAAAACGCAAAAAATCAAAATTTGAGCAAAAACAAATTTCTTGTCTGTGGTTTTGTTTGTGGACAGGATAACTTTCGAAAGACTTAATATATGAACTTGAAATTTGGCAAACGTATAAAAAACCTCAACTACCCAAAGTGGCCTATTGTTTGTGGGGTAAGTAGGGTATCGGGAAGGGGGCGAATTTGGGGGGTAACTACCATTTTGCAAATTTTTATTTTTGTTTCGTTTTAGTATGTGATTAGTAGTATAACTGCGAGTACTATTCGTTCTTATAAATTTTCGGTGCAGCAAACTGTTTAGAAGATATTAGCAAAAAAAGTCACTTAAAGAAAACTGTTTTTTCCTAAATATCTKCGAAWATATGTAATATATTCAAAAAATGAAAATACCATCAGATACGAAATAAAATTTCTCACAAAAAGTATCTTAAAATATTTATCCAAAATTTTGACGTTTTCAAAATATTTCCAAAAAACCTATTTTGGACCCTGCACGTACGATTTTTTTTAAATTTTGGTGTTATATAGAAAATCAAATTTCTGATCAGAAAGCACTCTTGTAATTTTGTTAAGTTGATAATTTTCGAGTTATTTGGAAAAAAAAACGATTTTAAAAATTTATATATTTTTCCTAATATCACGAGGACTGTTTGTCTTAGAAAAAATGCTCAAAACCTGATTCTTCATCGTATAGTATAATAAATAAAAATGTAAATGTCATTTTGACAATTGGATGTGGAAGTATTGATTCAATTTGCAGCGGTTTTTTAATAAAGTCGAGAAAACCTCGAATTATTGTAAATATTATATCACAATAAGACTCCACACATATGGATCAGATCACAATTTTGATTATGTTTAATAAATTGTATGTTTTTCAATTAATTTTTAATTTGTTGTGCCGGTGTAAACTTTACTGCAGAAATTGCACTATGAGTTAATTTATACATAATATATTTGTCTAAATTTCACCACAACTGCAATAAGTTCATTTAGCGGAAACATGAATGTATTCTAAGCATTTATCACAATTTGTGAGGTCAGGGTTTATTTTAATCTATCGTCAAATTTTGTGACTAAGTATTTTCTGTAAATGTGAAAAGAAACGCAAATTTTTTTCTTAATTATTATAATCCAATTTGCATTGTAAAATATAGTTTAAATTTTTTTTCTAGCATAATTGTATACGATTTTAGTTTTAGGATTGCACGTAAATATTGCGTCAGAACGCAGCACACCAGCACATGTATAAATAGTCGACTATTTATTGAAGTTAAAAATAACCGAGTAGGAACGTATACCTTAAAATGAAACATTATATCCGCTTTGTGCTACGTTACTTAATGAAACTGCGAAAATCCTGACACGCGAAAAACTGAGGTCCAAAACAAAGTTGCGGGTAATTGTGCTGGAATTCTGTTCCGTTCTTGCAAGCTACAATGAATATTAATACGTTCGATCGGATTTTGTTTGCTAGTGGCGTTTGAGAAACAGTCGTGAAAACACAAGCGGGGCGAACGCTTTTGTGGCATTAATGATTCAAAACGTCAGAGATAAGAAATAAATACGTCACTTACTGTCGTACCTGTCACATCTGAACATTGATTTCTATTGTAATGATGTTCCTCATCATATTACGGGACTAGCATCTTGGAACGCCCCAAGGAACAAAAGCCGTTTAGAATTTGCTTAAAACGCGTATACACCTAAATAATTTTCCGCAAACTTGGTGCAGCAGATAAAACTGATTTATTGTGTTTGATGTGCATCTGCGTTTATGAACCAGAAATTTCCTACTGTCTCTCGTGCCTTGTGCAACGGATGTAATTGTTTCAAAGCCAAGAACAAACATACCGAATTCTTGTATGAATATTTGTCCCCAAATGTGTGTGTGTGTGTGTGTGTGTGTGTGTGTGATATCACAGTCTTACTAAAAATAGGTATGCAAGTAAGGAATGAAAGAGTTAAGCTGCTTGAAAATTTGGTTTATTAATAATTAAATATCTGTAGTGACTAATTCTTTTACGAAGGCACCATTCAAGTAGACGGTTCCATTCACAGAAATACACTGACCTTTGCTTTATTGGATTATGTTTCTTTAATTAGATACCCATTGTGCTTCAGATAAATTAGCTAATTTTGCTCTTGCCTCGATATAAAACTCGAAACAGTAGGTAGTTACATAAATAATGAATCAAGCGTCGACGCAAATCTACGCGAAATATAAATTTAATAATGCCATCGTTTGTATAAATGACTAGGTTAGCCTGTAGTGATACAAAATATACGTCTTTCTGTTTCTCTTTTATAGTTTTCTAAATCGATGTTTGGTGGAATAAATTCAAAGGAAATTCTTACTTCCTGTTAAGTTATAAAGCTGGCATAAGGTGTAATGCAGCATCAGTATACTAAGCTGTAATTAATATCTCTACATGTAAAGTCAACTATTAAACGTTAAATCTGTAAAGTTTCCCGTACGTTCTGTTTTTTTTCATTAAATCAACATCGTACCGAGGAAAATGCTTAAAGGCTGTAATGCTGAGAAGGAATGAAAATATTATAGTTCGCCTTTGTACTTTATTGCATTATCTTAAACAAGTGTACGACATAAATTACCTCACGCTAAGCGCACAAAGTAGTACATCGTTCAAACGGGTAACAAGATAGCATTTTCAAAAAATACAGAATAATTAAGTATATCGATATAAATTTTATTTTATCTATTACATATCTACGTTACTGAAGCATCATGAGTTAAAAGAATTATTTCTGGTAAAAGTTCTATTCATCGTTTGGCTCTAAACAAATGATTCCAGAATTCTATACTACCCTGTATTGTTACAAACACCCCTCGGACAATAGCTCTTTTGCCATAGAAGATATCAGAAAAGGTCTAAGAACAAAATTATGAACAATGATCGTCGCCATGTTCATAAAATATTTCTGGTCATCACTGGCGTGCCTTCGGGTGTGCCGTATTACAGTGGTGTATCGAACCCTATATTTTACTGCAGGTTTGGAAAGCATTTGAAAGTATTTACTTCTTTGTGTAACATGTTATATACCTAACTTTAGCAGTCTCGCTGTATAACCTTTTCGCCTCGAAATCTGACCATCCTTGAATTTTTTTTTGAGAGAAACTAAACGCACCCGTGCATGGTAACGTTTTTAATTGAGAGAATGGATAAGACCGCTTCTATCTTCACATAACTTTTTTTCAGTACCTTATCGAAAGAAGAAAATTTTTGATTGATCGCAAAATGTTATATTCAATGGCATCCTTCCACTAAAAAAATACAGCTCTGGATAGCCGAAACTCAAAACTTTTCATTGGTACCAAAATAAAACATACATTCCATAACAAAATTTAATAGAAAAAACCTCGGAAAAACAAGTTGAAACTCCAATTTGTTGAAAGATGTCCTTTTTCGTACCCAAGTCTGTCATGATAAAACAAAAGAAGTGCAGACATCATCACTGTTTTCTAATAATTGCTTCAAACTTAAGAAAAAATGGTTGACATGGTGTATATTTTTGGGGAATCTTATAGGCAATGGCGGCTCGTGAACTTCCAAGTAGGGTAGGCGACACCTTATACTCGTATATAGTATAAGCAATTATAATTATTGTCTTCGATCTTGGAATATGTGTATTTTAATGGTCATGCCAATCATTTATTTTTATTCGTATACCACCGCACATTTATTCGTTTTCTGCTATCAGCGATCTTAAATTTCTCCAAATCGAATGTTAAACAAAAAATTAAGCAAAACTCAAACTATAATCAGCTCAAAAACGCTAAAAAAAGTAAAGGAAACTTGTGAAACAGTACTTAATTTAAATAAAAGAGCACCTCATCTTATCCGTGTTGTAACTGTTCAGACCATATTAAAAGTTTATATAACATATTACTATGTCACGTCTTCCTATTGCATAATTATTATGACGTTTCATTTTGAATAAGACGATAAAAAATGTAAAAATCTTACACTTGCAAGTTGCTGCCATCTACTGGTGTCATTTAAAACCTCTATCGCCCTGTTTCGCAATGCGAATAGCTCGAGTCCATACAAAGTTTGTCGTAGGCGACCGATCATTCCGCCTGAGACGCATCTATATGCGCGAAGATTTTACCACGTTAACAGTCAACTGCGGTCGTTAACGGTGCAGATTCTGAAGGACGTGAACACAAATACAAATGAATTTCAGTTGGTCAAGTTGTGTCGCCTATTCCCAATTTAAACGTTCGCCGTAATAACGCGGTTCGTAATTTTTGAGCGTTATGGGTAAACTTGAGATGAAATATTAAATAACACTGGTATAAAAACAAATTGCATTAAAAAATTATAAATTTCTAGCTTAATATTAGTTATTTTTATGGCACTGTTGATTGAAATTGCAAGGTAGGCGGTGCCTACCTTGCCTACCCCGAGGAGCCGCCACTGCTTACAGGAATGAATAATTTGAGAATAAACTGCTGCCAAAGCTTCCGGCCAATGCAGTAATTGTATTTAGTGATGCTCACGAGACGAAACTTTGAAAAATCTCGTCTTGTCTTGCAAGGAAATTGAAAAGTCTCGTCTCGAGTCTCGTCTCGCAACTAAAATTCTCGTTTCGTCTTGTGTCTCGTTCGAGACTCTCGCCAAATTTTCATGATGTACATGAAATGAATATAACATTAATTCGAGATTTGATTGCTACAAACAAAAACAAATAATTATTATTTAGCTGCCAAGAAAAACGAATACAATATCTAAAATTTATCGCTCGTAGATAAATACCTCCTATACACTTCAACATCCCAGTAGCAACAGCAAATTACAACTGAAGCGAAAAGCGACAGGAAAACGCATTTCATTTAAAGCCATCTACGTATTTGTAACTCGACATGGATTTCTTTTGTAGAAAGTGCTGATACCGAAAACAGCTGCCGAATAGTTTTTCCCTGTAATTTGTAGGCTTGCTTTTCGTAGATGCTAGTAGATAACGACCACGACTTTGTTGTGCCGACTTGAAAGATTCTCGTACGAGATTCGAGAGGAGACTTTTCGAGAGTCTCGTCTCGAAAACGGAGCGAGGCGAAACGAGACTCTCGCAAATGAGAATATCGTGGGCATCACTAATTAATAATTGTATTAGACAATGCGTCTTATCATTCTGCCCAGATTGAAAAGATTCCAAATATGTCTTGAAATAAAGAAGAAAGCAAATATTTTCGTTTAAAAATGACTTATATGACAAATTGATAGCGTTGAAAATTGAAATGATTTAGCATAAACTTATGAGTCATGTAAGGAGGCAGAATACTGCAACATAATTTAGTGATAGCACCATACAAACTATCCAAGAACAGGTTGCGTAAATCACAGCAAATAGATGGTCTAAAACTGTGTGCATCATGTGATAAAGAAGAAAAAAAAAGAAAAAATTATACTTTAAAGAAATATAAGCTTTGTTATTTATTATTCCATTTTGTGTTTATTTATTCCTTAAATTTCATTGTAACGGTTGAAAAATTTCAAGTACGCTCCTGTGATGCGTACACTTAAAGACTTAGTTGAAGAAACGCCTAGCTTTGGCACACGAATTGGGCAACGGTAGATGGCGGTAACCAATTCGTMACAAAGCCGATAAACGGCATTACGCCTTCCTCCGCTAGAAGCGGTAGAGTAGTTTCCCTAAACACAGAAGAACAAACAATCAGGGCAACGGTCTACCAGATGATTTATTAGGGTAATATTTGCATATTTAAATGGGTACTATGAGTTTTAACAAAGCAATTTCTTTGAACCACCGGTACCGTGTTATGTGAACGCAAAACTCATTGCAAACTGAGGAAAGTAATGGCTAATATTTGTCTTGAAAATCAAAACCCTCAGATTTCCCAATTTAAGCAATGTAGGAACAAAATATCATTTTTTGTAATCTTTTTGCTACAATTATTTCTGTTATTATATTGGTGGAACTTTAACGACAAGTTTCCAATAATGAAATTCTTTACCTTCTTTATATTTTTGGTTGGCATAATTTTGCCGTAAATGTTTTGTTAGTTACTAGTTACTGAAAACCATTTATTCCTTAAATATAAAGATCCGTTTTTCCTGAATTTCCATATATATATAACACCATGTTCTGACACTCGATCATCTAGCCTACGCAAACCTAAACCAAAATGATCATGTGTCAGAAAAATAGTTTTCTCAATAAGTTGTTGGGTGTTTAATAATTATTGATTCAGTCTTCAAACTTTAAGTTTGGTGTCTCACAAATGAGCATTTCGCATTTGCATCCTACAGGGTATTTCAATATACAAGTAGGTTAAGCAATTGCATTAATAACATTTTAAATGTTTATCGTTTAAGGTTTAGTGATGGTAATTCATAACATAAAACATCGCCTCAGTACAGAGCGTTTTTATTGAGCGATTATTCTTATACGTCAATTACTTGAAGCCTTATTGTTTCGGACAATGAACAAAAAATATTTTTTAAATTAAGATGCATCAAACTAATGTATTATAAAATGATTAGTTTATTTTCAATTACATTACATCATTTTTTCGTAGTTTAACATATTGTTATCTTTTTGTTTTCATGTTGCAATTGGTACTATAGTTATACGGTAATATTGTTTTTAATACATATTTATCCGTTTCTCTCTCGCTCTTTCATTGCGTGTCATTAGTAGCATATCTGTTTTCTGATATGTATACTTATGCAGACTATCTAGTCGATTGCTTGAAGGAGTATACTCCTTGATATTTTCCATCAAAAGTTTTTACTTTTGTATGTGTATTATTATTACTTTTGTTTTTATTATTAGCAACTGTAAATTTTAGGAGCACAAGTGAAACGATCTTTTGTGAAGCTGCATATTTCATACACCCTTATCTAAACTATTAACAAAAACTGCCGATGCATAAAAACACATGAAATTGATTAGAATTAGAACAGATTTAGAAAACTAAAAAGCGTTAACTTCTTCATGTCGACGCAACGTTTTAGCTTTTACAGACGTTTTACTTGATTCTTTGAATATTGTGAGAATCTTGCTCTAAAGTTGTTTTGCTGGCAATTTAGTGAAAAACATTGTGTTCTCTAAGAAAAAGTATTATTAACTATTATATATCTAATTAGTAACTAACAAAACATTCATGCCAAAGTGACCGCAAAACAAGCTTACGCCAAAATTATGCCAATCAAAAATTAACTCTAACACTAAAGAAGATGAAAATTTTTATTATTGGAAACTTGTCGTTAAAGGTCCACCAACATAATAACAGAAATAGCTGTACCAAAAATATTACAAAAAAATATATTGTGTTCCTGCATTGTTTAAATATTCAAATGTGTGGGTTTTGATTTTAAAGGCAAATATTAGCAATCATTTTCCTCAGTTTGCAGTGAGTTTTGCGTTCACAGAACACGGTACCGGCGGTTCAAAGAAACTGCTTTGTTAAAACTTTACCTGTGGTTGCGGACGGGTCCGTAATGCCCATTTAAATATGCAAATATTACCCTGATAAATCATCTGGTAGACCGTTGCCCTGATTGCTCGTTTTTCTATATTTAGGGAAACTGCTCTACCGCTTCCTAGCGGAAGAAGGCGCGATGCCGTTTATCGGTTCTGTAACGAATTGGTTACCGCCATCTACGGTTACCCAATTCGTGTGCCAAAGCTAGGCGTTTCTTCAATTAAGTCTTTGAGTGTACGACAACCGCCTGGCAAGAAGTTGTATTCGCAGAATATTTCTGGTCCCACAATAACTTGTTACATAAAAAAGTAAGTACTTTTTGAGTACTTTTCAAATCTGCAATAAAATATAAGGTGCTCCATGTATAAACATAGGTTATTCGATATGTCAGATAGATTTTAGACGAAATTAACTTTATTAGCAATTAACGTATCAGATCAAAGACAGCCGCTGGGGTTCAATCCAAGACATGTATCACTGCTGAAAGAAACTACGACAATCCTAATAGTTTAATACTTGTAGGATCTTGAACAAGATAATCAAAAACACTGTTTTGGTTTCGGCCAACGTTTCGGTATTGGTTTTGATTTTGGCGTTTGACCTGTCACATTGTGCTGTTCAGCTGCATGTGGATTAATCTGCTGCGTTGTTCACGGCCCCCGTTTTGGTTGTGGCTTTTGGTTGTTTCGTTTCCTTCATTTTTTTTTTGTTCAGTCCTTACGAAGGTACAATAAACCAAACGTCGACAGAAACCAAAACAGTGTTTTGATTACCTTGTCCAAGATCCTACAAAACGAAAACATCACATACAGATAATCCTAATATTACTTAGTTATTTCGTATATATCCAGCATAATTAACGTAAAATACTTGGTTTTATCGTAATAATCATACGTTAAGCATAAATGGATGTATTAAATAGAAAATTTAGGGTCTAAAGTTACAAGCAGCAATAACTGGATTCAACTTTATATAGTGTATAAAAAGGGTCCCACTAATCCGGTTTTACTGTAGCTCATATATCATCTTCTATACAGCCTGTTTAATTAATTTGTGCAGTAATCCAATCTGTTTACTCTTTATGCGAGAAAATTGCTTCCAAAACTAGCGCACACCCCAGCAGATAAGCTTTTGTAGAAAAATTGTGACGCCAGAACCTCGCTAATTATCTTTCAGCTCACTTGAAGTTTTTGTTTGCTTTTGCCATTTTTCTTAATCCTGTAGTTGCAATAAATCTGTCTAAATCTAAGGAACCTCCTACAGGCATGAGGTGTACCGTAAAATGTGATTCCGTCAACGAATTGAAATGCGACTATTTGTTACCTGAGTCATTCCATGGAAATGTCAAGTATGTTCCTGCCGTGGAACAGATAAACCATGTAAACTTGGTTGTCTTGAAGCTTAGACATAATCTTGAGAGTAACATAGTGTTAACATATGCATACTGATACAGAGTGTTTTAGTTTCGGTTTTCTAGAGCGGTATGTCGCTAACGACAAGAGATTTTTTAAGAATATGAAGAAAATTTTGTTTTTTAAAATTATAAAATAACATTTAGTGAAATTGTCCACAAGTTTCTATCAAATACACCAAAACGTATTGTTACGTGTACGGGATCAAGAAGTACCGATTTTTAATTTAACTTTCTTTTATTTACGCAATAATATCGAAATAAACTAAATTCAAAGCCACACCTAGTTCAGAACACTATTAAATATTATTATTAAATTTTACAAAAACGCAAAGCTGAAATATGACATGTTGTTTTTCGGGCTGGTTCCCACGTTGGTTATTAGACCTTGACGTTTCGACACTCATGTCGGTGTCTTCCTCAGAAGTAGCTGTGAAACTGAACCAAAGCTGAAATAGTTTCAACTTTATGTAGGTTTTATGTAGACCAGCATCTGATATACACGGTGTTCACGCTAACAGCCTGCAATAGCTAACTTTTTCATTTGAAATCGTAGAATAGTGGTTTAAATGGGAAAATTTCTTGATTTTTCGAGAAAAATTTGATCCAGTTTACAAAAAAAAACAATTGAACATCATTTGTAAAAGATATTGACTACAAGTTTATTATTTTAAATAGAATGATTCCATTTTTTATAGCGCACACGATTAAGGGCGTCGAATTAAACAAAAAAAAAACTAAGGTATCACTACTCTACAGTCATTTGTTTTTGAGATATTTCAGGTAATATGATTTGTGTCCACGAAACAGTCTACAATAGCTAACTTTTTCATTTGAAATCGTAGAATAACGTTCAATTTTTTTTTGTAAACACCATCAAATTTTTTCCAAAAGATCAAGAAACTTTCTCATTTAAACCACTATTATACGATTTGACGAATGAATGTGGTGAATCGAATGCGCTATAAAAAGTGGGGTCGTTCTATTTAAAATAACAAACTAGTAGTCAATACCTTTGACAGATGATGTTCTATTGTATTTTGTAAACATCATCAAACTCTTCTCGAAAAAGCTTTCCTATTTAAACAGGTACACTACGATTTCAAATAAAAAAGTTAGCTACAAATCATATTACCTGAAATATCTCAAAAACAAATGACTGTAGGGTAGTGGTACCTTAGTACTTTTTTTGTTTATCTCGACGCCCTTAATCAAGTGCGCTATAAAAATGGAGTCATTCTATTTAAAATAATAAACTTGTAGTCAATATCTTTTACAGATGATGTTCAATTGCTTTTTTGTAAACACCGTCAAATTCTTCCTAAAAATCAAGAAACCTTCCTATTTAAATCACTATTCTACGATTTCAAATAATAAAAATTAGCTATTGTAGACTGTTAGCGTGAACACAACGTATAATAGTAACGTACAGTTATTGCGAAAACATTCTTAAACATATATGAGGTTTATCTTTACGTATTATAGACATTTGGTTACGTACTATGGTAAATGTTAATTGGCACTTACTATTATAACGTTACTAATTCAGTAAAACACTATACAGAACACTGCATTCACTATTACTTCAAACACATTAGAACGCATGGCAAATCAAACTTCTCCCGCGCGCCTTTCGCTGCGCTTATGTTGGAACTGATGAAAGTGGTGGAATATTTCCAGAGCCATCTAGCTTACTAGCCTGGCAGCTTCCCGAACATGCCAGAACATGAGATTAAGCAAGCAAAGGATTACGTAACCGCGCGAACCCTTTCCTTAGAAACTGGTTGTCTCGATCTCTGTAAGTTCCATCCCAGGATAGCGACAGCACTGGTGACAGATCTTTTCTCCTTTGTGGGTTATAAAGTAACACTAGACCTTCTTCATTAAACTGCATTTCATTGGTTCTTGGAAGATAGAGAGCTTTCGCGCAATCGCTGGCAATCTTAATTTTCTATCTCCATCCATCCACGGGTTTCCAGAAGTGACTCTCTAATGTTATCGACATTACTTAATCCATTTAGAAATTCAAACTTAGGGGACTAGGTAGCCGAAAAGAATTGATAAAATTGTAATAATTGTTATGCCAAAAAGAAACTGAGAGGATAATTAACATTGTCAAAACTCAGTATGAGAAAAACCAGGTTGTGCAACAATAGCTAAAATTCTAATGATTTACGCTGCTGGTTTAGCTAAACCTAGAAGTAAGTACTGATCCATCCTTTCAAAGTCGAATACCTATGTTGGTATGGTATAACATAAAAGAACAACAATCTCTAATTTCACAATTCAATTCAACAACAATTCAAAATTGTGTGGCGTCCTGGTTTTATTTCTTGCTCTAACAATGTTGAAACACCCCCTCTCTCTGACTGCATCGGCGGGACACTGACTACGGATTGGACATCTGGGTTGACACCATAGGTTTGTATTATATGTAAGAAAAGAGGCATCGCATATCTTTAATGTGATATCGATCCCCGTCAATTTGTAATTCATGTATTCCATAACATAAAACTAATATTTTTTATTTTTAAAACCTCTTTATATAATTTTTGAGGCTCACCAACACTAATAACAGTGATGATGGTACATTAAACATTGTATGCGTCAATTTGCTATGCGCCRCTAGTTGTGCCTGCTGCATAAGTTGTTAAACTCTTTTATGTATTTTTTCATCCTGCTGCTTGTAATTCAAACATAAAATAAAGCTCAGAACGCCGAAAGCATCGTTGTTACAAAACTTTACGAAATATCCTTGACTACTGAAATCTGCAGACGTTAATCCACCAGTGAAGACTCACATAACGGCTTGCAACTCCCACTGAACTTCAAGTGTCAGGAAGGCTTACAGCTGTTGCAAACATTAATGACCCAACATGTCCTGTATATGGTACTTCAGCAGTTACTGTCGGTTTGAATGTCTGGATCGCTGAGACGCCTAGAGTACACGCTGACAAAACGATTTACAATTTGATTGATGTAGTTCTTTAGGCAAACAAAGCAGATTTATCGTGGGTGATTTATATCCCAACAAAATAATCTACGTGTACTTCATTAAGTGTGAAGCAATATCGTTTATTAATCGTCTAATATCTTCTCTATAGCCATCATTTTCAGTGAGTTAAGTAATTCGCTATTTACATATACCATTGATATTATTTTTGTATTTTTAACATGACAATACAAAAATGCATCAGCATGTGTTGATAAATCAAGTAGTTCCCAGGAATTTACGAAACTTTTTATTCCAGTAGCGTCCATGTAAAAGTTTCCTTAGTTTTCATGCTTTTTCAGATCACCGTTAAGTGTATTTTTTATACTTATATTTAATACATTTCTTGTACGATGTGCTGCTTATGTTGTCTTTTGCTTTGTGGCAGAATGTTGTGCTTCTCAACAAAGTCTTTAAATAACAATTTTCCTTAAAAGAAATAGGGTCCAACGGTGTCAAAAACTCTACACACTTATCTTTAGGTTTGAGTCCTACCTCTCTCTACGACCAATAGTAAGTAGCAGAAGCTTTGTTTGTTGGCAAAGTGACAATTCATGTGAATATATCGACGGACTCTCACAACTATTGAACAACTTCGAAGACAGAAATTTTTAACTTGCTTCATTTGCCGTGCTGTAACCTGTACAGGGTGTCCCATTTTCGTTATAATTTTAGGGTATATCGGTAACTATTAATGCTAGAGGGTTGCGGTTTGGACATTACTGTCTAAACTTTTTTGTTATGAGCTAAGCTGCATTTTGATCAAAAACATCAAACCCTATTAAATTATACAAAAATTGAAAAAATACCAAAATTGGTAAAAATAAATTTAACAATGTGTATATTTTTTCAATCAGAATGTTTTTTTCAACCATAACAAACCAACTATGGTTTACATTGAAAAAATGCAAGCTTGCGTATATCTCAAAATCGTGACCTCCTAAAAAAATCTGAGTACGCCACTGCATTCAATGTAAAGATATCTACAAAAATGTCTTCACAGTTTTTCTCTATAGCGAAATAAATAAAACGAAATATTGAGCATTGAAGAAATGTTACATTATTCGAAAGTTGGCTATAGCATTAAAACAAAAGACGATATAAAAAGTAAGTAACGTGCATACAACTACTCTCTAGGGTCTAGTATTAATAGTTACCGAGATACCCTACAATAACAACGAAAGTGGGACACCCTTTACATACACTTAAACATCCTGGTTTACTGATGACATGTTGTTTTCCGGGCTGGTTCCCACGTTGGTTATATAATAACCAACGTGGGAACCAGCCCGGAAAACAACATGTCATCGACAACAACCACGGAAGCCTTCAAACCAAAATCCTGGTTTACTGTATGTCATTAGTAAATGTGCGTTTATGGAAACAACATTGGAACCTCACATTAATATTTCATGATACATGTTTAATAAATAAGTGGACTGGTCGATATTTAACCCTTTTGCGTTGCATGGTTTAGTACTAAACGATCCTTCCAAATATGAATCGTAAAGTTTGTTCGTTTCTTCTTGCATACGTTCATGGACTATAAAAAGAACTACCCAACTTACTTTATTACAATGTTTACGTTCTTAATGACCACTTCTGAAGACAGTAGGAGACTTAATATTACCAGAGTTTATATCATTACTGACCGATAGGTAGTAGGGAAGACATTGTTTGTATATTTACATATCATGATCATCTGGATTATAATTGTTAATATTAGCAAAGTGTTGAAACCAAAGTCAAAAACTTGCGCTGAAGTCGTAAATAACAACTTCATATCTGCATAGTGTCCATATAAGCTTCAGCAAGGGACAGGTGTGGACTATGTAAACAAATTGAATATACAAAGTTTTTAAAATCCGATTCTTGGGCGTAAGTTCAAAATACAATAAAATCCACAATTGACAAAAAGATACAGCCTAAACAGCTGCAATTCAATTAGATATCAAATCTAACACCTTTTCCAACTACTACAGACTACGGAAACTTTAAATAATCAGTGGGAAACTTTTAAATTGTTCACAAATGTCCTTATCCACGTCTGCCTCCCACTTCCTTATGATAGCGATAACTTAAAGAAAAAAGGTTTGCAGTCATGAAAGCTGGGAGAAGCCGTATGTGTCGGATTGCCGGGCTTATTTTCCAGCCACATTTACATACAGGTTTACAATTTTCAAGCTTGGATGATTAATTAAGGTATTACTTGAAAATCTGATACATGGTAAGCATAATTTGAAACGGTCTCGTGCACAGATTTTGTAGATCATTTACCTTCAACGTCAGTCCTGCTGAAAGAGTCTCTATTTAACTCTGAATTAACTCGCATCCAGTAGATTACGTACACTTCCAAGACACTGTCTAAAAAACAAGAAGAAATAGCAAATCTGCAAACCTGAAAATTGTAGTAAAACTGAACAAATCAATAACGACCGCATCCATAAAACAAAATTGAACAGTTTTAATTTTTCAAGCTATTCTATTGCTAACCGCAAATTTATCTGTAGTTGAGTCCCTAACAAATAATATATTCCATCATGAAATATTTGAATGGTATACCGTACATGGAACACGAGCCACGCGCTCACTGCAGAGTCGGGGGTCAGGGAATATCGATTGTCCTAGACACTGCGCCCTTGCAGTTTCCTACCCCTTCTAACTGGCAACACTCTCGATCGTTTTTTGATGTACACATTAAGCATACCCTGGCGGTGTTGTTGAACCGTGATGGCAAACGTTCGGTAATTACCTGCTGGTTTGTGGGTAAATACAAGGTTTTTTACCCCCAACTCACAACGTAAGGTCTTGTTGCTTTTTACGGTAACGATTAATTACCTGTTGGGGTATATCTGTTCGATATCACCGACGCTGTATAGCATATAACATTATTTGGTTCGATTATAAACTTTTTACCGGTACCTACGACCGCGTATTTCTTACGCTTGCATTTGTTTGGGAGCTGTCACTTTCCCGTACTGGTGCTGTTCCTGCCTGCTAGAATACTGCTTCCGATCATTCTGGTCAAGTTATTGTTTACGGTTTGTTTTAATACAGTTTGTTAATTCGTAATCAATTTCAACACAAAAAGCTTTCACTTGTGCTTCGGCGTAAAGTAAGGTATGACCATGTTCAATTATTAGTTTAGACCGTGAGGTAGGGCTAGTTCTACGTTTGTAAATTGTCTAAATACCTATTTCTTGAAATAAAACAAAATATATAAACCATATCAAAGACCAAACCTGCTGCTATTATTTGCATTTCAGTAGACTTTAATTTTACGTTTAAAAAATATCAAAATTAAAGAAATCCTGGGGAGGCGTAGATTCTTCTGAAACAAAAGAAAGCTATATGTGCGGGGCTGCTATATGCTGCTGTATCTATCATGCCTACTCTACAATTCTGATACTCTAGCTGTCAGCTACTATCGCATGGCAAAATCACAACTAACAACAAATCATATTTGTGATAAAAGTATTACCTAACATATACATATATTCCCAAAAATATATATAAAATAGGTAGTAATGTGTTCTTAATACCAAGCAAAAATTTCAGAAATACAATTTGGCGTTGCTGTAGAATTGAATGAGCCTCTGTTTGAAATTTTATTTTATATCTTTTTCAAGAAAAGCAAGCTATTTAAAATTTCCAAATTTTTTGTATTTCTGTACTTGGAGCCTGCTTTTCGTCTTCATATGACTATAATGGCGATGACGAATGTGAATAATCGGAGTCGTATTAACTGGGTCCTTATCACAGACTCTTTAAAATCATTACGACTTACGTTTTTCCTAATGGGTACATTCCATGCATTGTCCATAAGCTCTTTCAAGAGACAAAAATTTATCTTCAGATATAGATATAAATCTGCTTCCGTGGGCAGTTTGTTTTCTTTATAAGTTTAAAGTTGCCACATCTAAGAGTCATGGAAGTAGTGTGGTCTTCGGTGGAAATGCAATGTAGCATATATGTTCGCACTTATATTTTGTCCTTATATTACCTTATTCCTTCTTGACGCCTATGAAGCAAAAGCAAGGCATTTCATTAATTAAGATTCAAATATTTAGTAATCCACTCAGATCTTGTTAGGTTACATCATGTCTTAGTAAAGCCATTTGCGTTCCGGATAATTAGTACTTGGCTTGACAATAACTTGTTTTAATCCCGGATCATACACTATATTTGTAGATAATAGCAAAATAATTGACATTGAGCTTCTAAATTACTCAACATACCTACCAGATGAAGTCCATACAGATTCAGATGTGATTTGTTCATACCATTGTAGGATTGAAGTTTTCACGTTTCTCTCTGTAAACATGCTAAGAAGAGCATGTACGATCCACTGATTAAAAATAGTTGCATGCTTTGGATCTTATCACAGTATATTCAAATTGCAGTGTGGCAGTCTTAACAATGTTAATAGGTTAATGTAATGTATCATGATATGCCTGCGCTAAAGCATGTGTCTGCAACCGCATATTGATAAAAGCTCGTGAATCCGCTTTTTTGTACTGGCTATAACGAGTAACGTATTTAGGCCATAAATAATCTATATGGAAATTTTCACATTTCAGTGGTAAGTGTTGTTCACCAGAAATCGATTAGACCGCTGAAACATTGAAACTGACAGAGTGGAATGTTTTGCCTGAAGAACTGTAAATTGAAAATCGTACAAACTCAACAAGATAACGCAGTTTCAGAGGAATATCGGTGAAATTAAAATTGTGTGGAGATGGCACAGAGTTCAATCAGCGGTGTAAAAAGTGCATAAAATAATCTGAATTTTAGCATAGAATTAAGGGCAACTTTCTATTACGATTAATCTTGAAAACAGAGACAGGATTATTAATACCATATTTCTGGTAACCTTTAATTTGCTCTTAATAACATCGGACCTAGAGTTACGAAGAAAAGCAAACTTCTAGATACAATATGCTATTACAACTTCATGTAAGCACACGAGAGAACAATCCTGCAATACAATCGCAACCTCCATGAGCATTTAAAAGTAACAGATTTGTTAACCCTTCGACAGAC
Source organism: Rhyzopertha dominica (assembly GCA_025024175.1). Lineage (NCBI taxonomy): Eukaryota > Metazoa > Arthropoda > Insecta > Coleoptera > Bostrichidae > Rhyzopertha > Rhyzopertha dominica. Next base: position 49,171,328 of record QCXZ01000003.1, read on the forward strand.
ATTTTAAAGCCACTTCTGGTCACATGTTCTAAAAAGCACTGCTAGGTTTACGGGACGTACACTGCAGCTGTCTTTATGCAGGTCTAACAGCTCGGTAACTCGTTTTCGGTAATGATTCATGAACGATCTTAATGATCCGAATCTAACTAAGCGATTGATTGGACGATTTGAATCTAATCGAATGATCAAATCTAGCGGCTGTGTACTGGCGTTAGTATTAATACTAATGTCAGAGCGTTAGAGGCGCTCTCTGCCCTTCGACTGCCATTTTGAAAGTCACATGTTTTAAAAAGCCTACGTAATTAATTGAAAGATTTATGAGACTGCTTTACTATTTAATATAATATCACTACATTGTGTTAGGTGTTCACAATAAATGAAGGGATAGTAAGAACTACAAGAAGAGGTTCTAACCTAAAGTTTCAATACCTAGCAGCAGGTGCAACAAATAAGGTCAAACACGTACGTAAACAAAAATTGTTCTTTTACAAAATCCTGAACAATGAGAATTTGTTAAACTCAGCGAATGGCCATGCTGAAGCTAGAGGTTTAAAAAATTTATAATAGAATTAGAACTAAACTTAAAAGTGTACGAAACACAAGTGAACATCTTATTTTACTGTTTGGAAATAGAATCAAAATATAAGTTATCAGCTATGAGGCTGCAAAGAGAACATTTCATGAACATTTAAGAATGAAAATCACCATGGTGTAAGACTAAGCAAAGTATTGTTTGGAGCAACAAAACAAACAATTATGGTAAAACTGGATTTCCTCTTTGCACATATTTATTAGCATATTCTGATAGTATTATATTCTTCTTCGGAACGACTACTAATGGAGCACACCTCTATGTATGCTCTTTAATGGTCTCAATGACACCTTGCTGCTACATTCTATTCAATTCTTTAATTACTTTTATTTCAGCGCTAAAAGTATTCTTCGTGTGCGTATGGTTAGCTTCCAGATTCAATTCAATGCAGCATTATTTTTCAGTTTTCCTAATTGTTCAAAAATTTCTGGATAGCTCCTCACAAAATCACATCTGCTTACTTCAGTGTTTAGCATAATTATTTTTAACGCTTTGATTGCTGGTCTTTCCAGTAAAGCATTCTTTTGTTTTTTACTACATATACACGTCCAGTGGCTGTTCACCTTGCTGTTTCTTCCCAAGTCTACTTGAAGGTGGTTTGTTAAGTCATTATCAATCTTGAAGTGCGTTATTTTGTTGTAGTTTTTCCTCAACTTCTACTCGCATTGCTTAAATGTTGGAATTTCTACACTGTTTCTCGTAATGACCCATTTCCTCGCACTTTCTGCAGATTTCTTTATTTGCTGGCCATTTGTACCATCTGTAGTATGATGATCCACCACATTTTGGCCCAAACTCACAAAGCTAGATATGGCAGAGAAATAAGAATGCCACTATAAGAATTTCTATATTAAATGAAAATAAGACTTATTATATGTATGTAACACAGTAGTGACCTATGAAATATAATAAGGCATTTTTTTGGCATCATTAATATGGCAATTAATTAAAAAATTATTTATCATAGTGCATTTACGTGTTTTATTATTTAACATAATATCACGACACATGGTACGCATATGATACATCTAAATTGTGTTTGAGTCTACAGTGTTTAAAAATGATCTAACTGTTACCTCCAATTGTATTTATTGCTAAGATATAAAACCAGAAATTTGAAAGGAATTCATCGATCAGAAAGCTATCGGAAACGACGCAGATTGTTAGATAACAGTGTTCCGAAGCTGTATCTCTAAAAGGATTTTACTGAAGGAGCGCTTTTCGGTCGCTGCTCTGCTGTTTATAATTTAACAGGACGTGATTGACAGCGGGTATTAAAGTACCTTGGCAACCCAAGTAGATCTCTGACGTATATGCTCTCAGCTGGTGGAATTTCATTCTTGACTACTAATGCAGTAAAATTAGTGAACTTTCAAGTTTATATCACAATATCTCCCGCACTAATTCTTATCAAAAGATAAAATTAGTTACGTTAACTAACAAAACTGATGTAAAATAGGATCAGACGGGTTTAAGTGTATTTTTGCACAAAACCAACACAATGTTCAAACTTTATAATCCGGGGCACGGAAACACCTGCCTCCATAGGGTGATAAATCCTTCGTTGTCCGGAACACAATAGCCAAGCTGTTTGCTTGAGATTAGGTTTTTTGGAAATGATGCTGTTCCATATCATGACAATAACAAAGTAACAAGATTATTTGTATCTCTGTTTGTGCTTTTAATTTGGATGAAATATGTGCGTGCTGTAGGTACTACAATGAGGGTAATGAATTTAGTAATTACGTGCGCTTATTACCAACTGTTCTCATTCCTCAATTCGAGCTCGAGATAAAGCATTTTTATGCTTATGAATTTAATTTTACCAGAAGACAATTAATCATCAATTATCCTTATCTTGCGGATAATCTTGTAGAATATTTTAGAAGGAACCTACTTTTTTCCTGGAATCTGCAAATAAGATTTAGTTTGCGTTATATCTTTATTTCATAAGAGCTGCCATCTCGCATGCCCTCTAATTTTAACGAACGCAGAATAAATATGATAACTCCAACGGCCTTTCGTTTCATTTCAATTTACCTGAAAGACACCGTACACTTGAGATATTATTACACGTGGACAAACAAAAGTAATCATCGGGGCTTAAAAGCACTGCCTTTTTATTCTTGCTTCGTCTTTTTAATTCTTTAGCTTACTACGTTGTTGCTACAGATTCGTGAAATACATAAATTTAGATCTTTAAGAAAATATATATGATTTTAGGACGGAATCAGATGTCATTTATTGTGTTAATTTCGAAACCGAAGTCAATTTGCCCTTGTTAACTAACTGAAATTAGAATTAGATAGCGATAGATGTAGCGTTTTACATTCAGTACAACGTAGTAATACTACGGCCGATTAATGATCTTTTTTATAAACATATATGAACATATATTTTGATATGAATTTCTCTTTTTATCTTAAGTTACTTAAATACTTGGAATATTAAAAGTGACCTTGGCCTCCCTCGTTACTAAATTCCTGCTATTGACTAGCCTGAATCACGAAGACAATTTCTGAAAGCATCGTTGTGCCGGAAACTCAAAATTATTAAACCATAAAGGAGTTCACAAGCACCCCACGCTATTATTGAATTAGTCATGCAATTATACACGAACCAAATTTATGCATTTTAACGTGAGGGAGGTCAGACATGTTAAGGGTTTCGCCTCTGAAAATAGAAAATCATAAAGGATAAATGCCAGCGCGGTTTAAGTGCTTATAGAAAGAGCAGTAATTGGTGTGAAGTAATGGTTATTCTTACGTACCGTAAATAATCCTATATCGGTATGAAAGAATTGTAATTTGTAGCCCAGTTGCAATTTTTAATACGAATAAATGAAATTTTATTGGTGTTATATTAATAACATTAATTAATAAAAATACAAAAATAAATCTTTTTAATTTTGAGGTTACAGATTAACTAATTATATCACTTAATTATAAGCAAGGAAAAAGAACCAAATACATATAAAATATAAAAAATTTGCTTCTCAATACGGAGATGCAAGTTTCACAAGTTATTGGCTATAAAACGTAGATAACTCAAAAACTTTTTCTTTCTGTTTATGTTTCTTATAGGTGTAATAGGCAAGCACAGTAATCTTGCTTTTTCAAAATTTTCACAGTAATTAATAACAAATATACCGAAATAATACAATACGCACTTTCTTTAGACATCATTTATGTGCAGGTTTCCAATGCAATATGTTTGAAGTGTTTGGAAACACGTCGCATTCTTGTAAATAAGTTTTAAAACAAATTAAGAGAGAGTGACTCCAACAAACTTGACCTCTAAGCTGTGATAGCCGCTTCTGGGATCAGTTTTACACATCTGCATGGTTCTAGTAATCGCATGGAAACTACTTCTAAGCTAATCTAACAAGGAAAAATTTTAGTGGAAATGTTTGACATAAATTGCACCTACAAAACATGTTTGAGACATAATAGACTATTTGGCATAAGAATAAAAGGCAGATGCTTCGAACAACAATATTTAACAAATATCAACGAATAAGAAATAGAAGAAAATAATACAGCCAAATAACAGCAAAAAATAAATACTCGTACCATCATCTTTTACAAAGTATAATTAAAAGAGAATAACAGATTTGTCCAGGAAGTTAATAATTTAGGCCTAGGATATGATATGATTCCAGATACTGAAAAGGCGGTAGCCATCCTCGTCGTTAAGATTATTTGTGTAATTACAGATCCCTAATGCTTCAAGGAATTTGCGGTTGTAAACAAAAACTTCCGCTAGAACTGAGATATTATCAATAAGGTGTGACCGAAAATTACATATGAAACTACTTCTCAATATTACCGGAATACGATTGAATATAACCAAATCTTTAATATTTACTTACTACCTACTTATAATCTAGCCTAACTAATATTTAAAAGCTTCACCGATTCTTTCAATTCTTTCAACGCGAAACTAACCTGACTAACTAAAACATTTCAAAAGATGCAGGGAAGCGTAGTTGACCAGAAATTTATGTGAACTACATTTAAACTGCTACGCGAATATACTTTTTCAAAATAATTTCAAATTTTATTTTGCCATATCTTACAACAATTGCTTTACATCGCAAGCTAAACGAGAACAAGACTTTAAATATCGTTAAGGTACGTACCGATTTCCCTTAACTGGAACATGATTGGTCTATTCGAGGATAAATGGATTCCCATCTACTGTCTATGGCACAAAGCTGCTCAGTTTTTCTTGTACAGTTACTAATAAATGTATAGAAAGCTAACAAACTAATCAAAGGTCAATCAAACTTCCTAATAGTAGCAGAACCGCAATCGCTAACGTGTGGAAATGTGAAAATTTGGACTCATTATGCTATAACTTTTAAATATATATACACGGTAGGTACGTATTAAAATACAGTTGAATATAAGATTCTTTCTTTTGTTGCAGGTTTCCATATGGCTCCTAAGCTAAGCGCGATATTTCCGGAATCCTGCCTTCTGATCGTTGTTGGGGTAGTTATAGGTGTAATATTAGTTCATGTGACCGACAGCGTCCACATGTCACCCCTAACCCCAGACACGTTCTTCTTCTACATGCTTCCGCCAATTATTTTGGACGCTGGCTATTTCATGCCTAACAGACTGTTTTTTGATAACCTAGGAACGATTCTGTTGTTTGCTGTCATAGGAACTATTTTTAATACATTAACGATAGGTAAGTACATTAGTATTAATTCATACTTTTTATGCTGTAAAGACATTTTTCTTGGACATATCTGCACCTTGCTAGTTTTATAATCAACATGAGAGATATCTGTTGTTATTGAAATGTAGTTATCTTGCTTGAGTTAAAAGTGGACTCGTTATATTCAATCGAAAACAGTTTAATAATGAAGCATATTATTCAAATGTTTTTGTTAATGACAATTTTGTTTTGTTGGTCGCTTGGCCAAGTTTTGACATAATGCCAGGTGTTACTATATGGTGACCAACCGTATGAATTTAGCCCGGACAGGTTTGTATTTTTGTTTATGAGCCCGTATTTAATATAGTATCCGGATTTGTCCGGATTTTCAAAATTTTGTTTGGATTTGCCTCGTGTTTTATAGTTTTGGCTTAAAATGTGCACATTTTCATTGTTTGCCAGTGGTCTTTTCGTGCAGTCAGGCGTAACTAACTTCATAGTTTCATCTGTCGCATTAATATCAGCCACAGACATCGCATCTATTATGTAGACGGATAAATAATAATTGTTACGGCATGCGCGAGAAAATATTGTAACGGCCCATAAGTCGACATATTGCTCGTTTGTAGGGCAGCGAGTCTGCGCGCTAACTCGCTGATGTAACAAAGTGAATGGCGATTGCCGAGTTGTACGGCTGGTCCACAGAAATCGCATARTTACATATAGCGCTAAATACATAAGTACAAGTTTGTGCCGAATTGAAACTGCGCAGGGCCTGTTGGCATTCGCATTGAAAGCAAGTCGAACCGGACTAACAATTATGAGTCTAAAACCATGGTTGGTTACAGAAAATTTATATCATTATATCACATATTAAATGTTGTTGTACTAAAGGAGCTGTTAGAAAATACATCATTATTACTGGTTAAATATTATAGGTTCGTGCCGGTCGATGTCTGTCAACCGCTGTCATTTATGTACTTACGTCCTTTAAAATTTACAGCACTGTCAAGAATATGTACGTACGAGATGAAGAAAGAGAGGCGGACGTGTCCAGTCAAATTTGTGGTACGTGACTTAACCAGGCAACAAATTGCCGATGGTATTTTCGACAATGCTGCGTATTTTTATTAAATCATTATTGGCCCTGCCTGTTTGGAAGGCCAGGAAGGTAATCTTTCATGTTCATTTTGACAATAATTTCCAAATCAAACGTTTTTGGTCAGAAACGGTATGTATGAAAAGAACAATTACAAAAAAAAGATGTGTAAAAACTCTAGGTAATAAAATAACGAATCAAATTGTTTTACATACCTTAGCAAAAATGGGAATTGGGGTTATCAAATACCGCATGTTTTTAACGTATACATAACCTGTACGACCTGAAGTAACACACTGACAGGGACAGAGAGATGAGAGATAAAGACAGACCTTTTCGACGTCTTAAAATTGTACGTTTTGAGCATGCGCCGCAAACCCGCTGCTTCTTTCGCCAACACACGCATTGGCATAGACTTTTCACGCGCTGGTCTTATATATAAGCGTTCTATGTAATAAATCAGATTTCTGTGGGCTGGTCGTTGTTTCTTGTAACGTTGCCATGACGTTTCAATATTAGAATATTTATTGCGCATGCGTCTGGCCCTACCTGCCCGTAGACCATATATCACAAAATCTTATTACATTAAACTTCTAGGTATTTAGTTCTGTGGTGTCAGCACGCAATTCTATAGCCGGCATAAGGCATAACCTGGTTTAGGAAGTTGGTCACCTTATGTTAGGATCGAGTCGTCAACTAATCAGATTTGAATATAGAGCCTCACTATTAGTGCTGCCTAACTAAATAAAGGTGCTTAGGCTGTAACAAACACTGTCACTGTTTAAGGAAACCGTCACGAAAATACATTAGAGTAGTACATTTTCACCGGAATAAACTAAACAGATTCTTACTGATTATGATTTTGTAAATGAATGTAGGGATGAAGATTACGATAACGAATTTGACAGTTGCAAGACAGATTACAGACGTACTAAGAGAAACGAAGACTAGATAAAATTTGTCATCTATAGGGTGCACAAAAGTTGTACTGAATTTGTTGACACAGAAGTGCCCCATATGAGGAAATGTGGAAAAACGATTAACAGCATGCCACCCAGATCACTGGAGAGCGACCATGAAAGATGAAAGTTTGGTACCGCAAGATTTGCTGGATATAGTGGATGTAGAAGTGTCTACCACCTTAGCGCTTAAACTATAGTCTTGGTTAAAATTTTTGCGAACATCCAAACGTTGCATTCTGATCTTTTTTTGGGTAGCTGTGTTAAGAAGACGTAATTGTTAGCAATAGATCGCAGAGATGATGGCTTCACTTCTCAACAGCAATTCATAGAAAAGAATGTCATGGTACTCACATGCGCAAAACAGCGTTGTTGTGGGATGAAGTTCTTGCTTCTTTTTTTATCTTCTGGTACTGGAAACGAGGGCACGAGGTAGACCTTCAGGCCTTCAGAGCTGAAAGAAAATTGTTTAGAGTAACTTCCCGTTTTTTGGCTGAAAAGTTATAATCAATCTATGTAATAAAGCCTTTGCTTTCATGAGTATATTTAGTCGAGAAAAATCACTCACCATCGACTGCAATCAATACATGTACGAGTAATTGTTTGATGTGATTTAGACTTGTAATTATAATTAGATTGCTGAATTCTATTAGAAACTTGCTCAGTAAGGACTATGCACATATTTGTTCGCCCTCTAACATTACTGCCACTTAAGACGTCTAAAATTTCCTATATACGTGAAAAGGGAGACTCGCATGACATTGCTAAATATAGATTTGCTATTTTTATATGCAATACATCAAAATATTTGAAACGTGGTTACATACCTATTAGCATTACAGTAGTACATTTAGTAGTAGTGTTTCTACAAATGATTCATGCATCCAGGGGTGCTTATGGAAATGAACACAACTGTTTTGACGTATACTTGTCATCTGTCGATTGTTGATATATTTTATTCATTTATGCCGGCAAACCCAATAAAATATCACGTATGCTTATTTTACTTGATATATTTTAATATGAGAAAACGCGTGGGAGTTTGTATTTTCAACATATTCTGTTGTGTTTTGTGCAATATTCAACTTTAAGGCTGCAGCATTTCGGAGCTGTGGGGTGATACGGTTTCGTATAACTTGTAGGTCATGTATCGTATTTGTGAGGCTTGTGGCTACAGTAAGCCTGTTAAATAATTGTATTATGATGGACTGAAAGATGTTTTTAATGGTAAAATTCATGAAATAACTTTGGCTCCATCACACAAAGCTTCCACGGTGTAAGCGTGTGGACTGAAGAGGTTACCATAGGCCTACTATACCAATAATTATTGTTATTTCTTACCTTTGAAAGAAAAATAGAACCGTAAATCGTTGGAAAATTTTTATAAAGCCATCACTTTCGTGACTGTAACCTGATCTGCAACCTTCAGTACTATCTGGCTCATTGATGTTTAGTGACCGCTGTACATATGTATTGTAGTTTGGTAGCTGTTATAAAAAGGCGGCACAAAGAATTCAGAAATCAACGTCGCCCGAGTTGCATGAATCATTTATAGAAACCCGGTATTAGCAAATTTCAATATATATGTGGGAGTGAAAGATGAGGGGAAATAAAAAAAAAACAAGAAGGCGAGGGACGTAACGAATGTCGATCTGGCGACGGGCGGAGTAATTTTTGTTTATTTTTTAAGATACTGGCCAAAGACGAGGACGCATTTCCAGTGTGTTATTATTATTGTTTGCTCAATGGTGTGTTAACATTTGTGTTTGATGATACTACCCTGCAATTCTACATTAATGTTTGTAAAAAGTACAAGCTGTCACTTTGACTGGAGAAGTAATTCTCCACCCGATCCCACATATGTATAGGTATATAGTCCAACTATTATTACTACCTTAGGTTGCTGTACACTTTGTGGCCAACGCGGTATACAAATACGTACAGACTGGTGCGATTTACAGACTTTTTTAAGGTCTTCGCAAACATCATCATAATACCTTGCTCAATAAGCTTCAGTATTTCTCATGCTTTCACTGAAGTCTTCAAATATTCCATTATTAACATACTCTAGTATGTAACGCAAAATGGCATTATATCCACTGAATATACTTCTAAGTCTGGTGTGGAACAAGGTACTCCTTTTAGGTACTATATATTTTTGTAAAGTACACAAACGATATAACTTTATTATCTATATTTTATACTAATGACCTTGAATTGTAACGAATATTTACTCTATCATTGAATATAAGCTTCCATAATAATCTAAACAGATTGAACAGCTGTTCTATACTGTAATTGTAACGGTTTGTCCTTTACATTAAAAACGTTATCTACTTTGTATGACTGAAGGGAAGTATAGCAGACGCATTTTGTTGTTGATATCTAAAATGGTGGATTTTGGATGTATTCGACTTTGAAGCATTTAAATAATTGTCCCTCTTATTTCTTGCCGACCTTTCGACTTTATTTTAAGTCTTCTTCAGGGTAAGATATAATGTGATACCTAACCATTGTAACATTAATTCTTACCCTCAAATGTATTTAATATTGTAGCCCTGAAGGAGACTTAAAATAAAGTCGAAAGCTCCGCAATGAATAAAGAGTACCCTTATTTAAATTCTTCAAAGTCGAATACCCCCAAAATCCACCCTCCTAGATACATCGCATGACTATAATTTTGAGTGTTGTTTTGTGTTGATTCAGTAAATTCAATTATCTTAGTGTATGCCATATTATAATAAATATAAAAATGGTTTTATTGTGCGAAACAGTAGCACTTTACTAGGCATAGAGTCAATCAAATATAAACGAGCCTTTACATAAAATACCCAATGTATTAAAGAAATCATCTTTATTAATACGCATTTTTTCAATGCTTAGGCAATTTATTCCTCCTGTTCTCACAAAATCAAGCAGGGTGGGTCTGCAACCAATTGTGCAAGAACGCTTCTACCTAAACATCAGTCTCAAATCGCTTGTGCCATAATGCTTCTTTGAGAGGTCTGCAAACATGTGGAAATCGCATAAGGCTAAGTCTGGGCCATAAGAAAGATGTCTCGGAGCTTTCCAATGCATTTTCACCAGCATTTTGTTGTTGAACGTACTGTGTGTGGCCTGGCATTGTCATGATACATACTATGATACATATCTTATGATACAGCATTGTTGCACACTTGATAGCTATTTTAATTTACGCAAAACTTGCTTATCTCATGAATTTTAAAATGATTGAATTTAGGAGTAGCACAAATAGTGTTTAAAACAACGGCCTTTGTTTCGAATATAATTGGGACAGACTTCTATTTTTCTTTTCTTTTTTCTTGAATCTTTCCAGATGGCATTATGCAACCTCCGAATCATGTCAGATAGTTTGTGGTTTCTGGAAAAATGTAGTCTTTGATAATTCCTCATAAATAAAAGTCAAGCAGCGTCAGATCGGAAGGTCTGGCTGGACAAGGAACCAAGCTACTTCTTCCGCTTGATCGCATCGATATGAATGTTTCTCCGCCTGTGCACAAACATGTTTTGAATAGGGAGCTGGGCAATCATTATGCTGGAACCACACATCACCTCTAGTTTGTTGAGGGAGATTCTTCTCCAAGTGAGGGCAAATCGTCTATTAAGAAAAGTGAATACCTGTCACCATTAGGGTGTTCATCAAATATAAAAGGCCCAACCTTATAGGATGCCACGCGAAACATTCACACTTCACTTAGCTCTGTTGGTTATCTATTTCTTGAATCTATTGCGGATTATTTTGAGAGCAGTTATGCATGTTATTTGTGCCTCTGGAATTAGTATAGGTGGTTTCATTAGTCCATAAAACTTTAAATATGAATGATTAGTAATATTGTACACAATCTATCGACTATTGATAGTATTGTACTCGTATTTGATTGTGATTCGTGAGGACTTTGTGAAGTTCCACATGATATACGGTGCAGTATTTTTTGTGTTTCTGTAGTATCTTTTGAACGCTTTGATAATGCTCTCTAATGCTCATCTGAGGCTTCGTTGCTTGTTCTGCGAGTTCTGTGAGTAGCAGGAATACGCCGTACTAGATCAATTTCACATAAGCAATGTAAGCAATTGTATACAGTCTGTTCGGATATTACACAAAATATTCCTTTACGGCGACTGACGCATTTTTAATACATCGGATATGAGTTTTCATAGTCCTCGCCGTTAGCATAAAACATATTTCGTGTTTCCTTTTGTTAACTACAATTTACTGCACTGAAACTAAGACTGCGAAACAAACGCAATAAGGTTGAGAACACGAGATATTAATTTCTTTGTTTGCAAGGCCTGCTCAATTTACAATATTTAATTAGTTTGAGCAGTTTATGGTTGAGTCGAGACTGAAGAGATATAAACATAAAATTTTTATTCGCCCTCTTGCGGTGGGTTTATGAAATTAAGCCGTTTATTAAAGTTTTTTCATGAACTATAATAAACGAATTATAAGATTATCGGGCGATGTCCAAGCTTAACCTCAGAGCTGAAAGTATTTGATATCTTCAAATACTAAAAAGTATTTATATACATAAACTGTTTAAAATATTTGTATTTAAAATATCTTTTTACTACGTATTTAAAATACTTTTAAAGTATATCAAATACCTTTTAATATTTTTTTAGACCTATTGTGTACAAGTGTAGATTTCGGCGACATGTATTTATTTGAAACAAGTAAACTAAATTATTATTAGTAAATACTCCTAATACTTTTTAAAAGTATTTAGTATTCGATTAAAAAAAGTATTTTAAAGACAAAAGCATTTTGTATTTGAAATACTTTTTTTGTATTTGTATTTAAATACTTCAGTATGTGAAAATACTTTTTATGGAAAGTATATAAATACTTTTGTATCTTGTGCACTCGGTATAAGTACAATATCTACCCAATCAGATATCCACCTGTTGCTGTAGTTGGCTGCAAATCTATAAAACATTGTAAATAAAGGGACAAGTTCTTTTTAGTTTGTGTATAATAATAAACGTCTGGCGAATAACTGAGAAACTGCTAACAAACTGTTACTTCTTGTAGACAATTTTGTAGCATCAGCACATTCGCTTTGCGAATTAATAGACAAAACTTGTTCTATTTATTATATATATTTATCCCTCGTACATTAAACGATTTAAAAATAACTCACATAATCTAATCTTGCTTGCATATGCATATAATGCATATTCACTGCGTAAACATTTATCTATAAATACTATTTGGAACAGTTTCAAAACTATACTTTCATTCTGAAGCTGCATAAGTCTTGATAGATTTAAGTATTATTATCTGCTCTGTTGCTGAATCGTTCTTCTAACATTTTCAAGTTAGTTTTATATAGTTTAGAATATATGTCATCCCTACGCAAAGAGATTTAAGGAATGCTTCAAACTTCATCTTTCCTTTAATCGTTATGGATTTTCCGTCTGAAAACGCCATCAGGCACTGCTTAACGTAACAGATACGCTAACGGGCATTTTGAAATGAAAGCTGGAAATTGTTAGCGTCGAAACGGTGGCGTCCAAGTGTCCTCGACCCGACGGCGGAAGGAGTTATTTCGAGATGGGAACGAAGATCGTGCATTTTCCGTGTATTACCTAACAAAATCACGCTAAAAATAGCAACAGCTGTCGGGTAAAAGCTAAAACGGGGTTTACTCCGTACCAGTCCACTTGCCCACCCCTATCTCATAGCTGCAAAATCTAAATTGCAAATTATGTCCCCACAACTTAATTGTTTAATTGGAACTGAGACTGCGAACAGAATGCATGAGGTAAACGTGAAAATTCATCTGCTTGGCAGGAATTCCTTTTAAGATATAGTAATAAACTTACATACAAATTCGTTTCCGCTAAAATGTAATATATTTTAAGAAATACTTTTTCTTCATTCATTTCTTCATAATCCAGCAAAACAAAGGGCCATGAAGAATTTTTAACGAAATTATATTTTATCGAAATCGAGAGGTGCCCGGTATACTGTATACTTCTTACAAATGTATAGGAAACTACCATCATAATTCCAAAACATACTAGCTGTCTTCTATTGACAGACTTTAAATTTTTTGCTTTTTTATACATGGAAACACTACATATAGGCAACCTTAGCTTTATTTTCTGGTTACCACAGAATTCCGCAATAAAGTGTATACAAGCAACACCTATCGTCTCCTTCATGGTCTCTAGTCTCCCTCCCCCTCCACATGCTATCTTTTGATTGCTTAAATTAGAAACTTCGGACAAAACTCGGGTGAAGTCGGAGAAAGACGACTTCTTTTTAAAAACGATTGTTACAGTTTTTACATTCGATTAAGTGACATTCGCTGATATGCCAAACTGGCTATATTAGTTGTCCGTGTCCGTGTATTCTGCTCTTTTCTCTGCTTTCTTTTATGCGTGTGTTCTTGTTACCCTGGTCGTTATTACATTGTTATTTCCGTTTCAATCTGTTTATTCACAACGTCACCATTTATCTAAAATACCCAAGAGAGCTGATATCTAAACTTATAGACTACTTTAGGTTAGGTACTTTATTCTACTCAGTACCTACCTTGAAGATGGATGATATTGGTGATCTCAAAGGAATAACCAGCCCGTTCACCGTCCACCTGATTTGACTCCACTCAAACTTTCTGAGGGGATGCCTCATATAATAGTCGTCGTTAAATTGAAAATGTGTTCCTATAAACCCGGAAACATCCCATGATTTATTGCAAGTGTATACCAAAGAGTGCAAGGTGTACATTTTCAGCAATAAGGGTTCATGATTTTGCTAATCCAATAAAATGTTCAGAATAGGTGTCTTTTACCTTAATTCACTATACCTATTCACGTATAAGTACAGTAACTCGACGCCGCTCTCTCCTACTCCAACAGAGCTAGAACACGATATCAAAACATAAGTCATAATAACAAACATGGACAACTCATACTGCCAATCGGGTAGATTACCACCTCATGCACCACTTTCCGACTGAGCTCGAAATAACTTTCGATTGGATTATCTGATTTTCATTTTCTAAACGCGGACGTTTGGGTAATGAAAGTAGCTTTCAAACACTGTGCAATATGAACTCTCTGTAATTTAAAATTTAAGAGTTGGCAGCGACCACGGTGGTTGTTAATAAGTTAGGTGATCTCACGCGCTCCGTTTAACGTGCCGCCGAATGTCCACTTGAAGCTAAGCCCGCGCTCGTTTGTAAGTTTGGCGGCACTTGTAGTCTGGACTTCGCAGTCATACATATGCGTTTTGTCTCTAACCGGTAATTGACAACCTTATATATATTTTTTAAACGCAATAATATATTAGATAGAATTTAAAGAAACATACGATGGGTGTAGTAAATTTATATAAATACTTACACATATATACAATAAACAACAAATAGGTAAGTAACCAACTACAGACAGATCTGTTTCGCTATTGTTACAGCTCATCAGTGCTCAGTGTTGCTTAGGTCTAATGCAGACAGCATGGCAGAGAACTGGTTTTGCTTATATACCAAAACTTTTGATTTTAGTAGAAAATTAGATGATAAAGCCGCTTAGTTGCCTTAATGGGAACTACTTCCTAAAGGAAGTGATTTGCAATTAATAGTGTACTTTGAAATGATAATATACTTGACTAATTTAGAAGAAATGTAACAAATCTCCGTATTTAACTTACCTTATTTAAACTATTAAATTCTTACGGTTCATAGTTCGTGGCGGTTCGATCAGGCAAATACAGTAAGTTATTAAACACATTTCTTTTTGTCCATAATTGACATACGACGTTGAGAGAATGTTGCCGAACTGTATTTGCCAGGTATTTATAATTAATAGGCTATCCGCTGCCGTTTCTGACGATTTTGGATACCATATAGTTTTATTTACAATAAATTTTAAGAATYTCAAAAGAAGTAAAGTGAACTGGAAATAGCAAATTCGAGACAGTTGTACAGTTGTATTATTATGTTATATAGTAACAGCGTTAGTAATAAACAAATAGTAGTYAAAAAGTTAAAAATAATCTCATTTACCTGATTAGTAATATTACTGTGTATTTAAGTATACTAATTGGTTTTTAATTGTTTAATGATGTCATTTTCTGTAAGATGCTTCTATAATTGAGATCCAGACACTTGGAGCGCTTTATAATAATCTGAACCTTTTTAATTCAACACAATCTACGAGCCGCGCGGTACCGTAAAAAATTGACTCGTCAAAGTGCGAGACTGCGACAGAAGTATAGCACCCATCATATAGCTGTTCTCACGCACACTAATGCCCAGTTGCACAAAGCGTGGTTAACCAGACCCCCTGGTTAACACGCGGTTAACCTGCCGTTGCCACAGGCAGCACTAATGAAGAACGCTTAAAAAGAAACGTTTCCATGACAAATACCTTTTGACCGCGGGTTGACCAGGAGAGCTGGTTAACCACGCTTTCTGACTGACTGACTAAAGTACTTCTAGCAAACACACAAACTTCAAATTTTGCATTCAATTAGTGTCTGGCCTCAAACAAAGAAATACCAGATATTTGAGTCCCGTTTTCTAAATTGTAGTTTTGTTTTCCTTGCGATTGGTAAATGCACGTCCGTGAATCTGACGATTGACGAATAATCATATGTCGTCGTTCCTTGAAAGTCCATATTTCCCGTGATTGAATAGTTTTTTTTTAATATAAAATAGCTTGGCTGATACGTGCCGCAAAAAGTTCTTAGATCTCATATAAAACCAAGTCAGTAGCAGTAGACTATCCTTGTGTGATTATGTTGCCGTGGGATTACCAAGTCATTATATTTATTATTGAAATAAAGGTCTCTAATATTGATACTGACATAAATTTAACTAACTAAGAAAAAGAAAAGGTTGTTGAATAGGTGCTTTTTTAGATACTAACTAAAATAAGAAACTTGGTTTTGTACGAAATCTCAGAACTTTTTGCAGTAGAAGGACTGCGTTGCGAGAGTTGCATTTTTATAGGTACATTTTATGTTTTTGATGAGATATAATGTACTTGAAACTCTAAGTACTTCTCAAGTTCTACTATGCGCTTATTGACGGATACGTAACCTATAAGCGTCAATATCCGACAAACCTTGTGTGTTTGTGTGTCCGTGAGTCGATCGCGCGATTATAGAGACCTAACTAGTAACTTATCTAACCGACTGTAATACTACGCATTTACCGCTAGTTTTTAATTTTTAGTTACTGACCTAAGTCCAGAATGTGTCATTCTGTTAACAGTAAAGGTGTTAAAGATTTATATTGAAGAGAAAATATAATAGTAATTGACAAAAGATATAGCAGTTTCTCATTTTGCTTACGACTAAAAAGTAATAAATAAAAGGTATATAAAATATTACTTTTAAAAGTATGCTTATATGTTGGCATTCTAAAAATTAGTAAATAAGAATCCAGGAAATAGTAAAATTAAAATATTTTTTTACAATTAAAAGCATTCTCGGGATCAACACCCTAGAATGCTTTTGATTGTATAAAAATATTTTTATTTTATTATTTCCTGGATATTAAATTTTTTATTATTGACTACTTTTTTAGGACGTCAACATAAAGGCATTCTTTTTAAAAACTTTTTTTATATACATTTTATTTACACGAATAAGTTGGGCTACCAGAGTTCCAGTTATCTAGGTACGTCCATGTATTTTGCTCTGAATTGCGGGAGAGACAGTTAATAACACCGGACAGGCATTAATGCGTTTTGTAATTATCTACCCGCAGTTTGGAAGGTTTTGGCTCCAGAAAAATACTATTTCGCTCCTGGAGATCGTAAATAAAGTCGAGCTGGAGAAGAAATAAACTAAGCTTTATGAAAAGGTAGATCCATCTAAAAACTTGTATTACTTATGGATATCTTCACAATAAATTCCAGAATGTAATAATTAATTTCTGTACTGAAATGCTACACTACTTTATTTAGCGTAAAAAAGTCTCTTAACCTTGCCAAAAAGCTGGCATAAACGCCTTCCTTCCTTCAGCTCATATATCAAATTTTAGAAACGCTCTTTCCCGCATAGGGCTATTTTGTATAAAAATGTATTTTACTTGATATAATACTGAGATGCTTCTGTATCTGTAAAATGGGAGTACTGTTTTACCAAAACATTTACTTAGCAAGATCAAGATAAGTAATCTCAACAAAAAATTATTTCATTTGTAGAATTAAGGTGAGAAACGAAATGGAATGGAGCAAATCTCAAGATTCCAGAACAACCAGCCTAAATGATAGGTAGTTTACGAGTATTCGACGATAAATTGCTGTGTCCAGAGCAGTTGACATTAACCTGGCAATGATCTTTGACCCAGGTAAAACATGAAAGCTATAATAAGACCCGACGGGGTTTGTAGTTTCTAATGACAACACAGCTGTAACTGATGAGTAGGAGGCTGTGTGTAATCTCAGTGGAAAATTGAGCTTTGATTTCACATATTCAAGGCTAACGAGCTCGGCTTGTTTTACAACCACTTCAGCAGAACCTTAGATTCAGTAATAAAGAAACTGTTGCAACGAGCAAATTATACAGTGGAATAAGTGCATAGTATTATTTATTCAAATAAGTTTGATATGTTAAATCTGCAAACCATCCAGTAGGTAAATCTTTTATGTATGTAATAATCAGGTTCGTTATAAGTAAATTTTACAGCTGCACTTTTAACGTTATTAAAGTGTTAAAGAGTAAGCAATCCCCACAAAAGTTTAATCACACACTTTTGTTGAGAGACTATTAAAATTGCTTAATACTCTACCCATTGTAATGAGCTAACAGTAAGTTGATTAGAAGTCTTAATAAAACCGCGCCTAGTGAAAATTATATGACTATGTCATCTATCAGCAGTAGACTGACATGACGACAAAGCCACCTATCTGCCTTATCGGGAACTACTACTACGTGTGGACATTTACACTAACATCAACATCATATCATTCTTTTGTAATAGGCAAAACCAGTTATCTGCCATGTTGTTTGCACTAGACCTAAACTGGACTGAGCAGCTATAATAATAGCAAAAGATCTGTCTGTGATTGGTTGCGGTGCAGACAGCATAGCCAGCATAGACTCACAGAGCCAGACATGTACATTTAAAAATTTATGTTGCCCAGTGGAGAGCTGAACATACGAGGGCCTCAGAAAGAAAATCTACCTAGTTATAATAAAAAAACAGTACAATTTATTATTTTCTTTTACATTAAGTCCTTCCTTAAATCAATGCACCTTAGCCATTTTTCCTTCCAATAGCTTATACCCAACCATAAAACTATATTTCATGCTGATTTGGAAAGAAGTCGTCTACGGTATCCTGGGATTTTTGATTAGAAAACCGGTTCGTTTCTTATCAACTACTTTACGCAGGCTTTTTAGTGCTTTCATAGACTTCAGCGTCTATATCATAGTCCCTATTGCCACATCAAAATTATAAATTTGTTTTGTAAATCTGTTATTCCAATCCAACTAAACGTCCGACTCAAAACGTCTGACAGCTAACACATCAAGAAGGCATTGCTAGGTTGATTCCTTTTCTGATCATCCCAGTGGCTATAGTTTTTTCGCGCCAGTCAATGTAACAATGCTCGACGGATGTTTGTAATTAAAAAAAAAAACAAAATGTTACAGCTGCTTTATGGCCGCTATACGACTTGAAAACGTTAGGTAAAATAAATGTGCTCCGCGCGTTCGATGACCTGAACAAATATTAGGCGAACAGAAGTAAGTTGGTCATGTTTCCCGAATACTCGCAGTACAAAGGCTTTGGTGCTTAAAAGCTCAATTTATCTTAACAACTGAAATCACATGTTTTCCGGACTGGTTCTCACGATTTCAGTTTCAGAGCTACTTCTGAGGAAGACACCGACATGAGTGTCGAAACGTCAAGGCTAAACAATCAACGTGGGAATCAATTCGGAAATCAACATGTCATTGACAACAACCACGGAAGCCTTCAAACCAAAATAACTGAAATCAATTAAATACTGCAAATTCTTTGAAAGCTTGACCGACTTAGCTATCCCAGCATATATGTTTGTCGTTATCATGTAAAAGTATAAGCTTTAGTCGATTTTGAGACGCCCTTCTCTGTGTTATTTTGTTAATAAGTAACTAAGCAAACATATGAACTACCATGTAAGGACCGTTCTGCATTCGATAGACAAATCTTCTGTTCACAGGTTTAGTTTCCTAAAAACGTATTTCATTTTTCCATTAAACGCCGTTCACTTCTAAGCACTTTTCGTAACGCTGCACCAGCTTGTTCAACACCTCCACATAAAAGTGGGAATTGATCCAGTTCATAATGGCGGTCTTGAGAAGCGTTGTCCAGCAAGCTACTGTTTGAAGTGTAAGCAAACGAAGTAGACTCGAAAGTGTAATGACGGAACTGTAAGGTGGGTGATCAAAATGTTCCCAACGAAAATCGTGAATCTTCTCCTTGGTTGTGGCTGCCCGAGACGAGCATTGTCGCCCTGTCAACAGTTTCCCGCGCCTACGATTTTGAATAGACTCTCGTTTGGTGAGCACTTCGTACATAGCAGCTGTAGTTGTCGACCCACCTTCTATGAATTCAACCAAAGGCACACCCTTTTGTCATCGCAGAAAACGGTAGCCATCATTTTCCGAGTCGTTTAAGTGCTTCAATTTATTTGGATTTGGTGAGGTTGAATGGCACCACTACATTGACTGTTTGTTTTCTCGGGTGTCGTAGGATGATATCCATGTGTTGTCGTTCGTAACTATGTGGGAAAGGAAGTTACCTTTCTCTTATCGATAACATTCAAAACATTCAAAAGCGCCCGTCCACTAGACATTCGTTGCTATTTGTTCCTGTTCAAAAGCATTTTTGGTACCCACCTTGCACACAATTTCGTACCGTCGTCGGTCAGACCGAATCTTCCGGTCCACTTGATGAATGAGTTCATTGGTTTGGATACTTGGCCTCCCGCTCCATTCTTCATCATGCACATTAGTATAAATTCTCGACACCATTGCCTTACCTTTCCTTCATTCATTACATCTGGTCTATAAACAAAACATAACTCCTTGATTTGAACGGCTGAGGATCCTTTTTCACACAAAAAACGAATCACTGCTCGCACTTCGCAACTGGTGGGATCAACGATTGCCGCGGACATTGTTGGCTGCATTGACTAACTATCAAACGACAACTGAAACAACACAATCACTTTTTTAGCTTTGGAGACAACCAATAGTTGGCTTGTATTGGTGCCCCAATAATTAAATATACGGCTCTTTACAAATATTTCTCGTATCGCAAGTGTAAACATCTAAAGATTCTGATAACTTTAGAAAGATAGATGATAACAAAATATATTAAATAGTTTAGTCAGTTATTAATAACATAGTCCTTCTTTGTTGCAGGTGCTTCCCTGTGGGCGATCGGTCTAACGGGACTATACTCCTGTGAGACGCCGCTCCTAGACATGTTGCTATTTGGCTCTCTGATCTCGGCGGTGGACCCGGTGGCCGTGCTAGCTGTCTTCGAGGAGATCCACGTGAACGAGATCCTCTATATCGTTGTGTTTGGCGAGTCGCTGCTGAACGACGCCGTCACCGTGGTGCTGTATAACCTGTTCGAGGCCTACGTCGAAATGGGCCTCAGGAACGTTACAGTTACTGACTTGTTATCGGGTTTCGCGAGCTTCTTCGTTGTCGCATTGGGCGGTACTGTGATAGGAGTGATATGGGGCTTTGCCACCGGCTTTGTCACCAGGTTCACCAATGAAGTGCGCGTTATCGAACCCATTTTTATATTCGTTATGGCTTACCTGGCGTACCTCAATGCGGAGATTTTCCATATGTCAGGAATTTTAGCGTAAGTATATACTATTCATCTAATGGTAGCTTTAAATGTTTTTCCTTTTTTATGGACTATCTTGATCTACCTAGTATTTACTTGAATTATACTGATAAATCAGTTGACCCGTATTTTTTTCTGGGTTAATAATTTAAAAGATTGCACGAGCAAAAGAACTAAGGAACAAATCTGTTGGTAATCACACACTCCGATTCATTGGTAGTCTGTTTCAAAGTAAATAATGTCCGATACATATGATTGTACATCTAGTGCTGGTTGTATAGTTATGGTGGGGAAGAGGAAGAAATTGCTAAAAAAAAACGTGTTGCAGTGTGAACTCGTACGAGTGTTAAATTTCTGTAGAATGTTTACAGGCTAATTCAATTGTTTAATGTGCCTTTAAAGAGTAACAATTTAACTGTTGCCTTTTTTGTAGTAGACGGCGTCGGTTTTGGAAATAAGGTTCACGTTTCGTCTAGGTATGGTGGTTTTATCGGCACCGAAGTCACAGTTGGAGCTTTTAAATTTGATTTGTCGCAGTCGGAACCGGAACCGGAAAGCATATGTGTGAGACACAATGACACTGATAAGTTTAATTGAAACACGAACGCACAAAACAAAACAAATGATCTGATCCACGTGTGAAACAAGTGAAATAGTAATCGACATAAAGCACGCGAGGGGGTGGAGTTTTCCGTACTGCAAGTATGAACTTGGTCGTATGCGCTAACCGTGGTAGCCGTCACCGCTGTCTTTCTCCCTCCGATTGACCTTCGAGTTAAAAGTTTTGGAGTCGAAGTTCCGACTTTTCAGAATCGGAGTCCAACCTCCGTAGCTCAACCAAATCCTAAAGAAGTGTGGAATTTGCGCCTAGGTTTACGTAGCTGGTGGGGACGCTTAGAGAGTGGGGGTAAGAGATTTTAAGAGTGGGGATCATCGTTGTATGATTGGATTCCAAACACTGTAGAAGTGATAGCCACGTCGCCCTTCAAGATGTTAGGGTGTTTACTAATATCAATTTTTTTCTGAATTACCGAGTGGAGTGGAAAGAGACCTTTGTTAGAACTTGGGAGAAAATTATCAAATAAAATATTGTCACCGGTTTAAACGGTATAATTCTAGAGTTATAGAGTTAGTTCGGATTTGGGGTGAAGGTGACAATTATAGGCAAATTGTATCTCACGGTTGTTATAACCGTTTTTGGCCAGACAAATATGTAAGTGTTATACTTCACTTTGAAGTCTGCCTATTACTGCATATTACTGTCCTGATGATACCTCTTACGAGAGCGGGCGCTACGTCGACCCTATATCCAAAACTGTTCCCAAAGAACTGACTCGGTCTAACAAAAAAAAACTTTTCAATCTGACTGGCCCTAAGGCTTACGTTCCTACAATAGAATAACTATTGGACAAATACGGTTTAGCAACAGAACAATGTGCAAAAGATTTGCTCGTTTCTGACTTATACTGTCTTCATTGAGTACGATTTTCCTTTGATAATATCTAATTAATCCACACATGCCGAAACACTAACGAGTTCTTTATCTTATTTGTTCTGCAGTTAAACTATACTAGCTTATAAGAAAACGAATTTGCTTGTTCTGCTCATTGGACTATTATTGCTTGAATCCTGTTGAGTACTTATGGTTTACAATTGACGTGAATGTCTAAAATGTCATTTGCGTATATAGAATACTACAGTTCTGATCCATTCATGGCGCCACTGTTGGTTATACGTTTCACACAACTAGCTAAATTAAAATTGAATGAAAAACTTACAAATACGTATTATTTTTATACCACTATGACTTATTGACCGTTTTAGCAAATCTTAAAAGTAAATAATGATGGAAATTACGATGTTAAGAAATAACAAAAAGAATTTTTACTACTTTTTAGTTGTAAAAGACACAACTTAGTAATCTCACCGTCCCCTGTTCTTCTGGACATCGTGTCAACTAGTCCTGAACATCTTTAGGTAACCCTTTATTTTCAATTTCTTGCTGGTTTGTTTTAATTCCGCAATTGTCCTTGCAGGATTGGCACGCAATCGTGTTTTTTTCATGTTATCCCACAATGTTTCTATAGGTTATCATTGTAGCACCTGAAAGGCCCTTTCAAATTACAAAATCAGAACTGTAGAAACGAAATCAGTCCGCATAAACACGTCCCGCAATTCATAACAAACAGAAGTGTATCTGGAGCATTACCTTATTATGAAACGTTACGCGACGATCGAGGAACGCAATATCTTATACGTCATAATATAGGTCAGGTTATTGTATATTAAGAATAGCATAGCATAGCAATTAGTAGAGGTCAGTTACAAGTTAGGAGTTACAAGTTAATAACGTGCGCCCCGGGAAAGAAGGCAGACACGGTGGAGACGAAAATTGTAGCCAGACAGTTAAATCATTGGTGTGCCTGCCGGTACTCATGGTCACAATTTCAGGCTAACGCGGCGAATAATTTTATTAAGTCGACCTACCCATGTAGTTTACTCCGTTCAAATTATGGACGATGTTACTTTCCTAAGYTATGACTTCTTTCCTGGTGCGCACTATAGTTGTTACGCAGTTAGGAAGTTACGAACATTATGTAAGTACTTCTTGTGAGTAGTGTCCGGTGTACGCAAATTAAAACTCTGAATGGCCGTCTACCCGTTAATTAATTAACCGGTCACGGTACACAACAGTGCCAAAACCAAAGCCGCCACATTGGTGACCCCCAACATTTAGAGAAGCTACATTATTTTGGTGACACCCAGATGCACTGCGTCTCCAGAAGAACATAATACCAAAGAGGAGAGACACATATAGGTTCCGCAACATCAAAAGAAGATGCTAATTGCTTAGTTTAGCATCGGTGAAGCCAGCACCACGAAAATTTCCGCCGAAGAACAAATCATCTTAGTCGTCCTCTTGGCTGGATAGTCATCTCAAGATTCCTGACAGAAGACATATACAAGGTGCACCGTAGAAAGGTAAACGAAGCTACACAAAGGCTGAACCAGAAAAACCGTACCCGCGACGTTTTTAAGTTTATATCATGTCTCCACCTCTATCACCCTTACGCGCTGCAAATCAAGCTATCGAGAGAGTCGGAATACGCATCTGGGCAGCCGACCCAGAGACGTGCTTCGTCCAAGTTAAACAGCAGTTCTCATTTGCGAACGTAACCAATAGCGAGACGAAATTCAGTTACGTAGCACAACACCTCGAACAAAAGTACGCAATGGAACTGCTAGATGTGCTTATCGCGCCCCAAAAAGTTGTAAAATAGGAAGAGTAAAAATGAGAACTCGTTTCCCCATTGTCAGCATCCCAAGCACAGAAAACACGGAAACCGCTGCAATAGGAAGAGATAGGAGACAGAAACCCATCACAATTAAATAGCTTAGCAGGCTGTACTGATCCTGACAGTCTCATCCCCTCAGCCGCAGAATATGCGTAGGCCGTCGTTTTCCTACAGCGACACAAGGGATTCTAACCAACAACTGAGTTATATAACGTCGAGCAGTTAGTCGATGCCACCGGTACAACCACAATTTCTCATGCCAGCGTCGCAAGCCTCAGAGGAGCATACGAGGATCTCCTTAAAAAAATAAACTTGCTTAAGAACAGAATGCACCAGCCACGCCTACTACAACGCAACAACTCACACTCACGATCCCGCRTACGTCCCCKTTATAGAAGCAACRCAGAATCGCGCTGCTGCTTCTATCAGAACAAATTTAGCGAGGAAACCAGAAAATGCTACCAAGCATGCAAGTTCAACCAGTAGGGAAACATATAGGGCAGTCGTTGAATGCGGCCAGCGACTCCAGCCCGGCAACTACGTGGCGCAACAGTTCGACGACAAGTTGTTCCTACCCCACAACGCAACGCATATAAGTCACACAGAAGAACACAAGTTTTATTCCTGATCGACAATCACGTACAATGGTATGAGGGCCACACGAAAAGTCTAAATACGAACTAGCAGCAGCAAATGGCACGACTATATGCACGTCGCTGACGTTTCTAATCCTATCATCGGGGTACATTTACTCATCGACGTGAAAATAAAACAAATATTGCATGCCACAATCGAGCTCAGAACCCAGGAACACATCGTAAAAGTAACCATGCCTACGGTCAAAACCGTAGATAAAGCACCACCCTACCACAAGCTTGGGTCAAAGTTCCCAGATGTCACACGTCTATGTGATATTGCCACAACAAAAAAGCTTGTAGCAAAGCACTGGATCAGAATCACGCCAGGTCCTCCAATCGCTCATAAACCACCACGTCGTGCAACAGAATGTCTCGCAGCTGCAAAGTAACGAGCTCGATCTTCCCAAAGCTGTTGGTCCATTCTACTACATATGGTTTCCAAACCAAACAACGAATGGCGACCCTGCGCTGATTACCGCGGCTAAATGCAAGATCGATACCCCGTAAGACACATTCATAATTTCGCCCAGTCGTTGCACGCGAAGAAAATCCTCTCAACAACCGCTCTGGTATGAGCCTTCAATCAAATACCAGTCGCGGACTGTATTCATAATGCCCTTCATGTTTTTGCATGCATACATCGACGACGTACTCATTGGTTTCACTTCCGAAGAGAAACACCTATTTCATCTGGCAGTACTGTTTAAATGACTACAAGAGTATCGTGTAGTCAACGTTTCAAAATGCGTATTCGACTAACAGGAAGTCAAATTCCTCGGATATTCATTGTTCAGCGAAGGCTCGCGCCCGCAACCGTTACTGGTAGCAAACCTAAAATACCCGAAGTCAGGAAACTATGCACACTAAACACTATCGTAGATCATACCGAAGGCGGTAGAAATACAAGCTCCACTTCATGAATTAGTAAAATGCAATGCAAAAAGGAACAGTCCAGTTATGTGGACATCGCTGATAGAGAAAGCATTTAAGTTATGCAAAGAAACATTAGTACATGCTAACTTACTGACAACTTGCCCTGCTTCCGCTATTTATCGACTTATCAGATTAGACAATCAGGATTCTCTGCAACTAAACATAATGATTGGCAGCCACTAGCTTTGTTTTCAAAAAGCTGACTCCGCGTATGACCGTGAACTACTCCTTATTTACTTCCGCCATATGGTCGAAGTACGATAATTTACAATTTTCACCAAGCCAATCACATGCATTCCGCAGATGCCTTCAAACTTCAAACAAACAAATTAGGACAAACAAATGGCACGCTCAAAGCAGTGAAAACATCGTCGCAGATTCACCACTCTCACGCATTGAAACAATCTGCTCAACTATAGATTGGACAGTCCTAGCCGAATGGCAACTATAGGATAACGAACTACAGCACTTACTATGTGGAAATACAGTACTACAACTGAAGAAAATACAGCTGGCAAACAACGCAGCGCAAGTATACTGACTCCTCGTCACACAGCCCTTTCGTCAAGCAAGTTAAATCTACACGACTTATCACATCCTAGAAGTAGAGACACAACAAAAATGGTAACAACAATACGTATGGCCCGCAGTCAAGGCATACTGCAAACGATGCGTACAGTTTTACATAATGTCAGCTTTCTAGGACAACAAGACATACCTCAGCACCGCTATATAAGATTCAGCAACCATCCTCCAGATTCGATAATGTCCACATCGACAAGTAATCATGCTACTATCAGAATGATACAGATATTGCCTGACGTATAAACCGATTCACACGCTGGACAGATACTATTCCTCTAGAGAATCAAGAAGCAGAAACAGTATCGAGAGCGTTCTATACACACTGCATCGCAAGATTTTGTGTTCCGAATTACAGTAGACCAAGGTCGACAATTCGAGTCATATCTGTTCACTTAACTACTTGACAGGTACAACCCACTTGCACACAACCGCTTACCACTCGCAAGCAAACGGTATGGTAGAAAAACAAAGCAGCAATTAGTGTGCCACTCAGACACTCAATGGAACAGAGTCCTACTCGGGATTCGCGGTGTATGGAATGAAAATTAAAAGCCACCACGGTAGAACCACTACGGACAAATCCTATACCTTCCTGGTGAATTTAAAACCTCGGCGTCCGCAAGAGACAACAATGGTGACGCCTCGCAGTTCATCACTGAGCTGCATGGACAGATGAAATTACTAAGACCTGTTCAAGGCACGACCTACGGACCACAAAAAACATTAAAAAAACAATAAAATATCCACTGCAAGATCAAGTTTTCGTGCTGAAGGAAGGGCCGAAACAACCACTCCGTCAACCATACGATGGTCGATGTCGAATGATTATGGGTCGATTATCTCGTATTGAAACTTCAAATCGGGATTCACCACTCATCCATCTTCTGAATTTTTCATGCTTTTTGGCATGTCGATTTTGAAACACGTTACCAATACGTTGTAGTGGTGTGACGTACATGTCGGCCATTTTGCCTTGGTATGGCAAGGTCCTTGATCCAAACAAAACTAGTTGTGATACCGTACGTGAGGGAGCTCAGTTTTCGGTGCAAATTTGTACCTTTAGAAGAATATTTTAAAGTGTTGCTACATATGTATGTTGTAAAATATAAACAAATTACTTTCTGAAGAAATCTATTAACTTTTGTTATGCTTGTATGTTGCTTGGATGTTAGATGTTTCAGCCGCGTGCGTGTGCATGTGCTACGGGTTGCTTCAGAACTATTCACCGGCGATTATTGAACTCGATGCCTTCGATGCGCCGTTCCACTTTTGTTTATCATTTTAAATACGCACATTACATTACATTTAATAACAGACAAAACGGTATACCGTAACCAAACCAAACACAAACGGCTACACATAAAAGTTTAACGACTAGCGCACTTTTAACATTGTGTTTGGAATCTTTGTACTGCCCTTCCACAAAAAAGATGGCTGTGTTTACCATACGGTGACGTGGTTGGCCCTTTAAATCAAGGACCGGGCGTTTGCGCGCGCGCTTTGTGTGTTTAAACTTTAATTTTTGTATAACAATTTAGATTTTTGACATATTAATATTGCAGACAATAAAAATTCAAAAGACCATTAAAATTTGTCATCTACCCTATTCTCAGTGCGAAATTCAAAAATACAATAAAAGAAGGATGTTCCGTTTAAAATAACGAAGTAAGCGTTGTACACGTCCAGTATAACCGGCAGTCCGCTATATTTGAAAGTATTTGTACCTTATAAAGCTGTTAATTTTGAACTTTCATTGGAAATATGTTTGTCTAGGTCCAACTATGCTTTCGTTATACGCCGATTTCTGTTTTATATAACTAGCACATCTGCCACTACTTAAATAATAATGTTAGTGGTTATAATATCTGCCAAAGATCCAGATCAGTTATTAGTCCGGGCTCTGCAAATTGTAAAATGAGCTACAGATTTGATGCTCGTTTCAGCTATCGGCATGTTTCGGTTTGAAAAATTGATATAATGTATGTAACATGAGTTTTGCGACCAATTTCTCAGCTAATTTTGACGATTTCCAAAACATTCAGTCTAGTTACCATTGCCTGGCATTTGTTCGAGTAAGCCTTGTAGTCGTAAATATTGACAGATGGAATCGAAAAACTCTTGTGACACGGCGTATAAAATCGAAATCCGAAAAAATATCTATAATTTAGTTGGCCAATTGCCGAACGCGGCTATTGTAAACATATTTCAAGGACGAAATATTTTCCGTGCAACTATTTACTGAACAATTAAGGAATGTGAGGAAAGAATACCTTGTGTGAACCTGCCAAAAAGCGGAAAGCCTCGGCTTTTGTCTGATATCAGAGCACATAGATAGAAAGAAAGGGCAAAAGAAAAAGTTGGTGCATCTACGAAGACTAGGAAGGCGCTATGGAGTTTCACAAATGACTGTACATCGGGAAATTAAGAAAAGTGGAATGTTATTCAGAAAAAGTAGAAAATGCCCAATGCAGTTACAACGAATTCCACGGTGCTGTCGAGCACTAAGGCGTCAACACTGCAAGTGACAACCATTATTTTGGACGATGAAAAATATTTTACGCTATCAAACTCTGAGATAAAAGGGAATGATGGATTCTATACCGAGGATTTCCATGCTGCCCTGGATAATGTAAAATTTAAAAGAAAATCCAAATTTGAAGACAAAATTCTGGTGTGGTGCGCCATTTCTTCGTCAGGTGCTTCGCAGCCATATGTAGGACATGTTAGAGGAGAAGTCATTACTGCAGGTCTTTATATACAAAGATGTTTGCCTAAATTGTTAAGATTTATAGACGATCATCACAATAATGATCAAATCATGTTCTGGCCTGATCTAGCATCTTGTCGCTATGCCAGGCAAACTAGAGATTGGTTGGAAGCCAATAACATCCCATTTGTACCCAAAATAGATAATCCAGCTAATGTTTCCCAAGCACGCCCCATAGAAGAATTTTGGGCCTTATTAACCAGGAAAGTTTATGATAATGTATGAGAGGCAGAAAATGAAGAACAATTGGGAAGAAGATTTTTTCAAAAGTTTCGGGAAATGGATGTTGCTACCATGCAATCACGTATATGACACAAAAATACGGCGGATTGCAGACCATGGGCCACATTATGGGCTGCATTATAAAATATTTTTATTGTTAAGAAATGCCGTTTATCGTTTACAAAGTTTAAGTAAAGTTTTTGAACAAATTCTGTTAATTTGATTTTTGTCTCAAAACTTGTTACATACGTTATTAGATAAATGAGAACAAAATGAATATGAAATTTATTTTAAGCACTGATTATAACATTTCACTGTAATACACTTTATATTTTAAGGTAAACAACCGTAAGACTCTTGAAGCGATCATCAAAAAACTCAAACAAGTTGACTTATTAAGTTAAGTTGTATACAAATTAATATTCATATTTATCGAAGCTTAACTACATCAACGAATCCCGGACAAACAATTTAACAGCTTCCAATCAATACGCTATTCTATAACGTGTTTAATTAACCTAAACATATGAAAGTTTGTATCATTCCTATTTAATAGGTTATTATATGATTATTCTCTTTAGAATTGATCATATGTCAGTTCCTGGTTCTTCTTTAAACAAAACCTCGCACACAAGATATGATCGTTAAATTCGTTGTTATAACATATAACTTCCTCAAGCAAGAAGTAGATGGAAACATCTGGCTTCTTCAATTCCTATGGGAAATTATGTAAATATTAATTGATTAAGCAAGCCCCTTTAATCAAAATGTGGTATAATTTACAGCACGGTCCGTGGTATTATGCCGCTGAACAGTTACCTGTTTCGAATTTTATGTCGGTATTATCTTTGCATTAATCTTACTCTTCTTTATTTTATGAAGTATAGCAATTTAGGAGAAAATTTCACGAACGAAGTTCTTAATTCGTGTGGCATATCCCAGCTGCAGCAGTCATTTAGCAACGTGGAGAGAAGTTTTTACATTAGATAATGGCTGGATAAAAGCTGTAAACACAGTTGTTACAACCAATAACTCCCCATGATAGATAATTTAGTAAAACACTTGATGTGTTTATGCCTAATTCTTAAAAATAAGTTATTCGTAGATGCAGGAACTAATGTATATTATTTTTGCAGGATCACATTTTGCGGAATCACTATGAAGAACTACGTCGAGGCTAACATATCCCATAAGTCGCATACGACGATCAAGTACGCGATGAAAATGCTCAGCAGCTCTTCCGAGACCATTATATTTATGTTCTTGGGAGTCGCTACGGTTAACAAGAACCACGACTGGAATACATGGTTCATCGTGCTTACTATATTGTTTTGCTCATTTTATAGGATAGCAGGTAAGTTCTCTGTAAAACTATGTCCTGACAATTTGAAACGACTCTTCGTCGAGTAACTATATCCTGGAACTAAAAAGTATTGCAACATGAAATGTAGAAGTGGTTTAATTCACTAACAAATATCTTTAAAACACATACAGTGTCTAGACTTAAGCTTACGGTAGTTGTAACGAGCGTTCATAGAAAAATGGGTCGAATAAGTTGGTGGCGGTTTCTGTCGTCGTAAACGTACATCGTAATTACGGACGATTCCACTAAGGATAGCGACCTTTGCGATGTAATCCTTCAAAAATGGCTCTCAGTAAATAGGGGTTCCAAATTTCATCGGTAGATGGCAGGAACTTACAAGAATATGCTTTTACATTTTTTGTTCTTTTGTCTGTCATCATATTCAGAGTGAAAACATTCAAAACATTTTTATTTCTGGACGTCGCATTGATTCTTAGTTACAGTAATTTACAACTATCGCATAGCTTGATAGATAGTGATTGTTAGCCGGCACTCTAAAACAAATTAAAGGAATAACTAAGCGGTTTAATGTATTCTAAAATCTCACAGGCGGACATCAGTCACCGTGATGTCCTCGTATCAGGTACATTGCAGGAGAGCTCTTTTAAAGAATATTTATTGATGTACTTTCCTCCAAATTTCAGAGTGTTCGTTGTAGTTCGATTAGCCGGTGTATTCGATAGTTGCGACCTCTAATTTAAAACAATATCGGAAAAAGTGCCTAAGATGTCCAGTGTAAGTCTCCTGCACTCAAGCGATTGGCTATTACTGTCCGTGACAGAATCGATGCCTCTAAATCCACCAGGTAATGCATCATGCCCTATATATGTCAGTAGCATAAATGAACATAGTTTGCCTCTGACATGGCTGCCAGTTGATTTTACTGCTTATGACTTGCTTCGTAATATAGGAATGTCGTGTTTTTTTGTTTATGGTCCCTAATTGTTAATTTAGTTTGAGTTTTTGGGATTGGAGACTCGACTAAAATACTCCTTTACACACAAACCATATCTTACGAGTACGGATTTGAAAACTGCAAATTTCTGACTTAACGTCCTTTATTTAAACGCTAGTACCTTAAAACACTGAATCTAAGCACAACTAGTTCAAGATACTAGCAATCCAGCAGACCACGGATTTCGCTCGCTTTGCTCTATTCAAATCAGAACTTCCTCGCACTCTTTCGTCGGGCTATTTATACCCCTCTTTGAAAACTCCAGATGTTTTTTAGAAGAAACATCACACTGTCACTGTCGCGAATATTCCATAGATCGAATAATGAATTGCAGTGTCCCGATCAGTTCCATTATTCGAGATCTTCATTCTCAGTAAACGATTCAAGTTACCACCCTGCGCTACATTCTGTAGACTACGTCACTAATCCTTTTCACTACTCCACAAGGTCCTTCCTAAGATGGCGGCAACTTGGGCGAAAGCCGTTGTGGATCATAAGGCCACACTGGACCTTCACTAAACTGCCTCTGATTGGCTCTTGGATCCTAGCGACCTTTTGAACGTACACTTGCAATCTTGATTTTCTATCTCACCAATCCATGGTTTCCAAAAGTGACTGTCTAATGTTGTCGATATAATCGGTTACTTCCTCTTTAGACTGACCCAAGTTTTAAATCTCACGGTAGTATCAGCTCTCTTCCAGAGACCCCTTTGCTGGTATCTCTCTTGTGGTCTCATGGTTCGCTGAACCCGTACGCCAATAGAAACAGAGGAAGATGCTTGTTCCATCGGTTTGGTGTCGCTCCACAACTTTTAAGTGGAAGTGTTTCATTCTGCTAAACCGCTCCGATTGCGAATGAAGAGTAGTTCTTCTGGTTTTTGAAATACTAGGCAAGCAGTAAGGGTAATGAATTCTAAGTTTCATTTATGATATTGTTTAGGCTTCCTACTGTGTTTAGGCCACCTATAGGGCAATATAGGCGGTATATGCAAGAGTTCTTCGAGTGATCTAA
The DNA here is from genome assembly GCA_025024175.1 of Rhyzopertha dominica. NCBI lineage: Eukaryota > Metazoa > Arthropoda > Insecta > Coleoptera > Bostrichidae > Rhyzopertha > Rhyzopertha dominica. The sequence continues at coordinate 49,204,249 of QCXZ01000003.1, forward strand.
TAAACGTAATATATTCGAGAATTATTTGTATTAGTTCTTCCTAGCCTGTTCACGATGCGAAGAACATTAAGTTCTATTTGTAGTAAGCATTTTTGCATAGCAAGGGTCTACCACTTTCTCTTCAAATACCCTAGACACAGTTCTAATGGTACTTCAAGTCTGCACACGAGGTTATCGACAAGAACTCGTACCGCCGTCGAGGCTTTCTGGTTCGTTATCGTATAGGCTTCTGTCAACTTACCGCATGGTGCCCCCCACATTCACTTCATATTTCCTTTGAAACGTCAAGTCCTGCTGAATGAAAAATATAAAGTCACCTGTAAACATCCGTAAACTGCGTATACAGTGTACTTCCACTTCCCGCACCCCTCACTGCCGCACGGTTGCCAAACGTGGCAAATACGCAAACGCTATTTATTCTACAACAAGCTCGTTACAACGGTTAGACCTTTTCCCTGTATTATTCGTTTTCTAAGTTTACGTTAATTTCAAAAAAATATGTTATATTTTATAACTGATTCAGTAGGAACTGACGCTCACAGTCTTGTCTGTAAAATGATGAAAGCTTTTAAACAAAAAATTTCCGCATGCTGAATCCTACATACACTGTTTCTAGACAGAAGACCAAAGTTTGTTTTCACTTAAGTAACTACCTTTATTTCAGTTACTTGTACTTACACATAAAACTTTTTGTTTCTGCCATCAGTTTAATGAAATATGCATATTTATTACATGTAGTATCAACTTATTACCGAATTGTGGTAATTAAAGGCTTGATAAAATGTTTTCTACCTATTTATAGTTAGATATGGATCTTACTTTGATAGGTAGTAATATTTTGATCTGCAAGTGTGGTTTATAATTCATTGTAGTACCAAAAACGCTAATAGTTTTTTTGGTGAACAAAATTCGGGGTAATTCTTTGTTTGGTCTTTCTAATAAACCGATAATATATGTATGTATACTTCTCCAATTGAAATAAGGTTATATTGCACTTGTAAAGTTCTGACCGCCCAATAATTGCTCGTTTATTTACAATGAACCATTGGCTGTAATCCCCTGTTTAGCATAGACCGACAGATACCGCAACAAACAATTTTTTTTATCAGGGCCATCTTGAGTAAAATACAAGTATTTCATATTTATTTATTAATTTGTTTAATTATTTATTTGAAATAAATCATCTGTCCTAGTCAATCCAATCTCACCCCACGACTAGTTTTGCCCGGTTGGGGCTCATTAGGTTGGGGTAGAGAGCAAATTGACCACGACAGACCACAAATATTATTATTTTCCCTCGTGATGATGGTGCATAAATAACAATTGTTTGTACCATCCGATAATCCTTTCTTTACAACATTGTGGGTATCGTACCACTTATCTAAATAAATTATTGGGCGTTCCTCTTGGTGATGCTTTTTAAGTCGTAGTGTTTCCATTATAGCCATTCTTTTATCAAATGTTTTATAATAAAATCCAATACTTTATAAATAAACCCTGAATGATTTCACCATCAGATCAGTTTATTTTAAAACTGCAATAGTGGAATCTGTATTTTCTTTATACATGTCATATATAACTTTTTTTATTTTCCGTTCCTAAATAGCAAAATAACACATTCTTATTGTAAACATATTACCTATCGTAACTTTCTTATCCAAACTTTCATCGATTCTACTAAAAGTTGTGTTATTTTCACTTTTTGCTTTTCAACAGTGACCCTTTGTAAAACATAAGTGTAAGGTAGCTGCAGTAGGTTAGTTGCCTCCTTAATGGGCTTAGGGCATCCTCTTCTGATTAGTGATTCGTGAAGATTAAAGATCAGTTCTGTCGCGTCGGGATGAAGATGACGCCTCCTTTTCCGGGAAGTTTCTTCACGATCAGTTCCCTCGTCACGTAGTTGGTCTTAAAAAGGAGACCGATTTGTTTCTCAGATTCATTAGATTCCTAAGGACAAAATATCTTACTCCACAATTCTACAAAACACAACCAACAGAATCGGTGTGGTACGATTGGGCTAATATTATCTGAGTTGCTTTAAGCCAAAGGCACGATTGCATGGCTTAGATTTAGGTAGTTGTTAATTCCAGATCATTATCTTATCTCCATTCGTGATGCTTAATGTTTCAATGAAACAATATATTCTCCATGTGATAGTCGCTAGGTAATTGTTAAACTAAACTGATACATGTTTACAAAATTGTATTAGCTACTACATACCTGACTACCACCACCAAAATATATCCCACTCACACCTCTTTAATATTGTTCTAAAAATTCACAGATCCACATTACCTGAGGAGCAATTAACAATTTTACAAAAATTATCCCTACCCAAAAGAATACCGCCCTGCACATTGCCTGACCCTGCAGACCAGAGAAAAATGTCTGCAGACCAGTCGTGGGCTCGCGCTGCAATTTATAGAAGTATTTAACTTTTTAGATAATATCAGAGCAATATAACCTTATTTCGTTCGGAATATTATATTTTCGTTTAATGCCCACTCTTCTATTATCCTGCTTGCAACCGCAAACACGATTAACCTTTTACTTTTATGTGTCGCACTCGAGTACGTCACTGATTACGATTTGTGGTGTATTGCCCCGGGTAAATATAGAGTCGAGTATGGGAGGCGAGTGCGCTTATTCTAACACGGTCGTCATGCATCCACCTCCCTGCGAGCTCGAGTCTGATGGAGGGTTGTAATTAGAGTACGGTATCTATATACAGATTCGCAACACCTACACTGTGACAGGATTTCCACTCCACGGTGTATGATCAAATTACTAGCAGTTTAGAATTTTTTTTGACTGATAAGGTTAGGAGTGAGCGCTCGACTCTATAGACTGTCTGAAGAAAAGACAGGTCGTGGTTCGCTGCTTATCTGCTTATCCTTAATATGAAACAGATATTTAAGCTGATCTATGTATTCCGCAGCTTTGTAAAAACCTGATGTTTTTATACCGCAATTATTGTTTGTTACGGATAAAGCAGAAGTTGTGTACCATATATGCTTTGCATTTCTGATTCTCAGTTTAGTTTTTAAGTAGATTTTATTAAATTTTTCATGCATGCAGGATTTATTGAAAACTTAACTTACGACTGTAGTAAAAAGGTTTACGGTTAACTTATGCATGCAATGGCGACATTCCACTCTATCCCTAAAAATATTCAGATACGGGTTCACCTTGAAGCAGCAGGTTATCTTCTCCCTCCTGAGCACGTTGCTAAGATATCTATTTTATATAGATGACTATTCGCAAACTCGCTAGGAATGCAAATACCTCATAAAAGCAACACCTACTTTCAATTATGGCATAAAAGTGGACTTTGGTCGGAGGACAGATTTAGCAGGAACCGCCGCGAATACAGCAGCCGATTTAGCGATAATACCCGAGCCGCCTATAGAAGTAACTAAAACGGAGGGCGGCTTGGCTGTTGTTTAAATTGTTGAATTACCCCGATAAAATATATAATCATTTCTCGACAACTAGGCATATCTTGGAATACTTTCTTACTTTGACAGACAATAATAACTACCGCTTGCATAACATATCCAAAGAGCATCTACTATACTTGGGATCCTGGGGTTGAATCTCAACCACAAAGGTTAAAGTAATCGACAAAAACTAAAAAAAAACATTTTCCAAAGTGAGTTTTGAGAAATGATTCTTTTCGGTATCTAGTTCCCGAGAGACGATTCTTTAAGCTTTGGAGTTGAAATCTAATTTCAGAAATTCAAGTTAGTGGCTGTGCTTTGGATATGTTATGCAAAGGGTAGTTTTCAACAGTCCTTCAAAGCGAGAAAGTAAGTATTCCTAGATCTAGTTCTCGAGAAATATTTTATCGTGGTGATTCAAGCGCAATGACCTAGTAATGTATAATGCGCTGCTAAAATATTCGATAATTATTGCTAGTTGTTAAAGACGGTATAACTGCAATATTACTTTACTTTACATAGCAGCCAGAAACCAAACCGCACTCTATTTTTTTTCTACGAGCGACTCGGGTATTGTTAATAAATCGACTGCTACATTTTGGCTGCTATATTCACGGCGGTTTAACAAGCGTAGTCTTGCGGTTAATAATTAAATGAATACAGAAAAAAATATATGGCTCAAGTGGTATGGCAAGAACATTTATGTTTGCCAAATGGATCGCTGACTTACATCTACAACACGAACAACACGAAACAGCAACGCATGTGCATGAAAGTGTCCAAGACAAAAAAACCTGGGCGGCAAGATCACTACTGCAACAAAGCCCTATTGATTAAGACGCATCATTTGCAGAACTCACATTTTGTAACATATACCCTGAAACAGAAGGGTTTAAGTTTGCCATCTAAGACACGGTAGGAAACTATCTCGATGTAATTTTGTATGATACGGCTGCAAGTAGCGACAGTTTAAAAAAGCATGAAACACATACAATGCCACCTTACTGTCTTTTCACTCCCTAATCGCTACTTACGACGGATATTTGCATATTATACCGGAATAGATGCATTATCGCCTACAAAATTATAAACTACTAATGAAAATCTAAATAAGGGAAGAAAAGGAAAATCTATTCCCAATGAAATAATAAGGGAACTATGGAAAAGACGTGTTGCCGTTGCCATCGTAATCGAGGCAACAGATAAAATTACTAAAAAGCTAAGGCTAAAGCTAAAGAATTGTTATGAGCTCTGAAAAGGCTGTACCTTCATCGGTATATACAGAGTGATCGGTTCAAGCTGGACGGTGGCTGCATCATCGTGCTAGTCTCTTAAGGTAATTTTTTTAAACAAATATGGCCACACATATTTGATTCATTTTATTTCATTTCCCGTTGTTAATCAGTTGCAATAAATTACTATAAATTATTTACGATTATATTGAAGACCATAAAATTCACTTTTAAACTAGCTATCACTCGTTGAATTGGATTAAAACACACTTGAGTTGTGGTATTTTGAAGATTTGAAACTTCAGTCCTCCCTGTTGTCATAGCAACTAGAAAAAAAATGTTTAAATAAAATTTGTTAAGAAGTAAGCACAGATTATACATATAATGAGTCTATATCAACATTGTATTGCTACTTTTTGGAGAAAACAACGATCTTTTCATATATCATATTAAATGCGCCACCTAGTGACTAAGTTACGTACTTCATAATAATTGAAATGAAATCTCTGTGGCCATATTTGCTAAAAAAAAAAATAACGCAAGATTCTAGTACGACTAATTTTCAAGATACAGCCGCTGCGCGCTGTTTAACTTTAACTGATCACATTAGTGATGTCAAAACTAAATATTTGTGTCATAGTTTATAGATCGTGTCTAACAATAGCAGATAGCGATAGCATGCATGGAATTCGCAAATTTCAGCGAGTATCTTACAAATTCCCCTTTACAAAAAGAATTAAAGATAGAATATAAGTTCATTATCGCTGAGTAGGAATTCTMAAGGAGTAGTAACCTAAAAGGTTTACGATTTTTTACATCAAGACGGATCAACCTAGTACAGGTTCCTATCAATGGCATCGAGAAGTTACTCTGTCAGAAAAATGAAATAAATCATCTGACCTGGCCAATCCAGTCTGACCCTATACGACTAATTTTGCTCTATTGGGGCTCATCAGGCAGGGATACAGAGTACATTGACCAAAGTAGTTCGTCACCTTAACGGCGGCGTGCGGACTGGATGTATAAGAGAACTGATGACCTCAATGATATACAAAGGTAGTAAGAGAATCTTTTAATTATAAGTAGAATCCACGAACTATAGCATACAAATATCTACCTGACTGGGAAATTATAATAAGTACTGAGCAAATAATAATAATAACGAAGCAATATTTATTCTTGTTGTGAAAAAGTAGATAACTATTATAGATAACATCTATGTGTAAGCAAATAAAAACCCACTTCGCGAATTTCATTGCTAACCTAGTTGTGCAAGATAATTCCCACTTAGTACCCGGTTTCGCACACACTACGTCTAATAAAAGGAATGTAAATAAATCATCTTGTTTCAGTAAGAACTGTGGTTAGTTTTTTTAGGTATAAAACTAATTACACCTTATATAAAAAATGGGCTGCACGAAGTAACTGAACTGTATGTACCTCAGAGCTTGTTCTGATTTATAAACGAAAATAATTATTAAGTGGGTGTTTTTCCAGAAAATGAAGCCACATTTAAGATGATACTGAAACAATAATACAAAGCACACAAACTTTAAAAGATCAGAAGATGCATTCCTCGTAAAAGTCTTAATAACAATAATATAATGATCCACGGCATGTTTGCCTCTGTCAGGTTCATTTATGATTCCAAAATTGAGCATTGTGGAAGCTTCGTGACACCATTTCTTTTAAAGTGTATACTATTTAGTACAAACTTTTTGGTTCAATAAATGTGATCTAAACTATTCGTTGGATATACACGTTTTATTTTTTTTCAAAAGTGTTGCAAATACCTTTTGTAAATTATTATAAATCCTATTATTAAATGCATACTCGAAATTTTATAATGGTATTGGGTAAAAGAAAGTCTAAAGTAGTTATAGTGAGTTGACTTTGATCATTACTGGAGAATCTTTTAAATTACTCTCGAATTTATGTAAACATTAGTTGACCATTGATGTTGGTTTCGTTTTTTATCAGTTGGCTTAGTATTTCAGAATCTCATTTTATATCTTGTATATTCTGCTTATAAGTTAAAACAACTGCTGTTTGACTTGTACCTACAACGATAATTTGAAGCATTATATTTTTATGTGTAAGATTTTATCTTTAACTTTTATGTCAGTTCGATGACTTAAGCAAGGAACAGCAAGTAATGCTACCTTTTCTTTAGCTACTGATTTATACTAATATTAGTCCTTATTGCTTATAATGTGGAATTACATTTACTTCCTCGCATATCATGTTAATATGAGAAAAATCCTTACAGACTGAATGTGAATAAATAAATTCACCTCATTAAAGGACTAAAAATTATTTTATGATTTTATATAGTGATAAACGCAATACAGCAAGCTCCGCATTTTAATAAAATGCAACTGGAGACTTCTGTCTTCCTTGGATATTTTGTATAATTTTTAGTTACTGAATTCAAGTACCAGATATTCCAGTTAGGAAAAGAAAACTTTTAAAAACGGGATTCGCGAGTTTCGAATCTTAACTATATGTAAGAAAATATTTATTAATCATTGAGATACATTATTTCTACTACTGAAGTTTTGTAACTGATTTCTGTTATTTATAATACAAGATTTTTTAATCGTACAAGTAATCATATGCGTATGGCACGTTTTTTGCAATTGAAATCACATAGAAGTATTTTTATGGATCATAGGCCGTATGAGTTACACACCTTATAAGTGATGTACTCGTATTTATAAAGTGGAAAACCATAACCATAACATCCATGCTAGTACCTGCTAGGAATTTTTTGTAAATTTGGATATTTTCTTTATTAATGAAAAAAGAAGAATTTATGAATGCTCCTTCGCAATACAGCACTGGAGCCATTTCACATTTGCGTTTCCTAAAAGGCTACGATAAGGTAAATCCGCCTCTATAAGTGATTTACCAACATCAGGTATTATTCAACGAAGTAGGTCGTGCGCGGCTCTAAAATCGCATATTTCATGAGGTCCTACCCTCCCCATTCACACGTGAAAATGGCTACTGTGAGAATAGTGTCATGCCATAATACCCCAATCCTTTGTAACGTCTTTCACCAATCTGCTACAAGTTATTCTACCGTAAACGCAATTTCTACCTCATCCAAGATAGTTTAAGGGTCTGTTATTGATGTGCATGGTTCCAAAGCAACGTCGACCCAATTTCGATGTAGTAGTTTGTCATTAAGCTTGGAGAATGTATTTGATAATAAAGGTCAAGCTAGGCTGCAATTGTAATGCCATATTTCTGACTGAAACCGTATATCAACGTGCCTACGTAGTGCTGCCATCAACTTTTGACCTACACTATAGCTTGGCAATGATATCGCAATTTCTACCTCATATTTGATAATAAGGTCAAGCTAGGGCCTGCAATTGTAATGCCATATTTCTGACTGAAACCGTATATATATATTTGACCTACACTATAGCTTGGCAATGATATTGCATGGTACATACATTCCATTTTTAATATTTATCACAAGTACCTGCTGGAATTTCCTTTGTAAGCCTTGTATTATTTTTCTAAATTAAAATTTAGCTAAATTGGAAGGATTCGTGATATAAAAAACAGCGTTGTTTAGCGATGTTTTAAACCTGTAACACGCAGTGAGATTCAAGTAACCAAAGATTTTATACAAAGTATGCAGATAATACGTTTTTATATTAATTGAATGTTTTGGTGGCTTGATTAATTAGGATATTGCGACCTAAGAAAATGAATACTCGATTTCTTCGCTTTCGCGAACTGATTTAATCTCTAGTCTTCCTCATGGAACTATTGTTATCATTTTGCATAAGGACCTTTACTATCCAAAATTGATTGTCCGCAAAATTTATATCCTCTCCATTAATATCACTTTTAAACATCAGCATGCCTATTTGTATACTTTCTAGTTTTTGTCTAATTTTTCAACAAGTTGCACCATTGTTTAATATCGTAGAAGTATATAAAGTATTCTTTAAATTACGGTATAAAAGTATTTTTAAAGCACACCATAGTTGACTGTGATAACCTTAAAAATACGAATTTACACAATATTCTGGTTCAAGGTTGAGTAAACTTGAAAGAAAAAATAAAATTTGCTGTTACAAACACTATGTTGTTCTGTTGTCACACAATATTTATATTTTCAAGCAATCAAATAAAACGGTTCTCTAGTTAACAGTAGTAGCCATGATGTGAGCAAGATTAAGAAAGACCCAATACCTTAATTACCTGTGGATTATAAAACGACAAATTAAAGTTAATAGTTCCTCAGCTTTTCAGAACAGATCTCATTATCGTAGGTCCCTCATTACTTTAATGATAAGATTTCTGGCATGTCTTTTATTATCGTATCAAGCCTTTATTAAAATTTTTGTAGTCATCCCACACGAATGTTTCTGCTTAACATATTTCAAAATACATAAATCAAAGATGTACAAAATTTTTATGGCTATAACACCGACTCTTTAGTATAGGTTATAAATAAATTCTGTCTTGGCTTACGTTCGAGTGCGTTATTTGTCTAAATGATATAGTTTATAGTAGATAGCAAATTCAGGTTTCCCTTTTAGCAGTTTTCGTAACAAATATGCACTAAACTTGTAGGACGCCTGAGTCCCTGAGCGCAGGGCAAATGGGCTTACAGCGCAAGTGTTCTATAAAAAAACATGCCCCTGGTGTGGCATATAGTGTGCGCTACCCAGATTCCGTAGAGAGGCAGAGTGTTAGACATACAGTGCTTTTAAAGAAAAGATAATAGCCATCATAATTTTTTATCACACATTATATATAATGATTCACCTCAGAATGGTTAAAAATCATTAGACAATGGTGGTTAATGGTTAACAGTTAATGTAAAACATCATTTAAAACTGTTCATTTAAAATTTTTGGACAGTCTAAACCATAAATCTACACTAAAATCATTACTATTCAAAAAACTTGAAATTGAAAATGGACAAGCGTGTCCTAGGTGCAAAAAGTCTTTTGGAAATATAACTAATGTTTGCATAATTATATGTATCGAGGATTTGTTAAAAATTATACTGATATTAAAACAAATCTGCTTTATAAAACTAGCGCATTGGATAAAGCTGCAACTGCTAATAGTTCTAGAAAATTAAATATACTCAAACAATGCAAAAGAATTCGTATTTCGTTTATTTAGGGGACACGAAACTAAACGCACCTGATACTCAACCTCATGGGTGGTGTGAAATGGAGTATATTTATAAAAATTATAAATCTGCCTTGTAATTCTATATTATCCCCACTACTCTTCCACCGACCATCCGACACAATGCACCATACTATTAAAAACTTTCTAAAGTCAGGCCCTCAACCAACAACGCAATGGTAGGCCGTAGACAGTTCATCAAACCATACATTTTTAACAGATATATCGGATAGGACAAAGCCACTTACCGCTGGAACACACTATTAACTTTATGTCACATTTTCTAGTTCAACTTGAACCAAATTTTAACTGTTTCTCGTGACACCAAAACTAAATTAAAGACCAACACAAAACATTTTTTTTGCTGTGCGTTGCATTACTTTTGAGCTTCAGTAGAAAAATAACTTTCTTGGAATACTAAAAAAGTTACCTGCTGCTAATTGTTAGTTTTAAATATACCAGTAGAAAGCTCCAATGAATGTGAACAATTTAGGGGGTTAGCTATAGAACAAAATGCCAGATATTACGAATATAAATACCTAGTATTGCAAATATCTTCTTTTTTATATCGTAAACATGGTTCGAAAATGCACAAGAGTAGAGCGAATTAAATACAACTGTATTTTCGAACTACTGCTGAAGTTGTTTCATAAACCAAACACTGCCGGATGCTACTCAAACTTTTTAATTAGCGTTGATATCAACGAATATACCCTACGCAGGTATCCCTAATCTATACGTAAATAATTCTAATCAGCCTGCCAATCTATATAATCTATATATATTCATGCACAATCTTCAATATCACTTATTCCTACAGCCATAAAATGTAATGCCGTAACCCATAAATTTTTATTCTCAGAATGCAGCTAATGTGAATTAATCGTACGATTGCACTGTTTTACTGCTTTTAACAGTGATCCAAGTTTTATAGCCTCTTAAAGGTAGTACGATATTTCCGCGCGGATAATAACTCTTTTAGCACCAATAAAGTGCTAATAATTTGCAAGCCGAATTCAATTAACCAAATTTCATTTAAGGTTAATAACGCTATGCAGATGAAAAAAAATGCAATTGAAAGAACTAGGTCAGGAGTAGAAAGATTACAATCGTTGATTCCACTGATTCCGTTATTTTCAATTAGGGCGTTATATAGCATCTGGAATTATAACATTTGTGACTTAAAATTGTAGTTTACATACAGTGTTACAGGAATCTTCGAAAAAAATGTATCGATTTCAGAGTTTATTAGGCTTAAATATTAAGCATCATATAATGCAGCTGCAAAGTTCCTGCGAGTTAATTGAGTGTTACAAAATTCATCAAACCGGCTAAGTTGTTAAAAAGTCATTAATGCTCGTTTGAAATATGGCCTTTCTCAAAGTATTGTAATAAAATTCATGAATATTTTTTGAGTTTTGTCAAGAAAACGTATTGGATTATTTTTATAAAAGAAAAAGCATTCTGTTTAATTACGATAACTATATCAATTGTAGGGTGAATAATTTTTTTATGTTTTAGCTCTCGTCATATATCAATATAATATATAAATATAATATAACCCCACTGTATAAAATGAACTTCAGAGTAGAATTCTGATATAAAGAATGCAATTTCTGTTTTCCATTTTGCAAACAACAATTATTACTGTTTGTATTTATTTTTTATGCAAATTTTTCTCTGTGTTTCATTGAAGTACGTCAGTTTGATGTGGCCCAAAGGCAGTAATACTGACGTGTACAGTTGGAACTAAATACATGCTTAATGGAAGTACATTTCCAATACTTTAAAGTTAAAATGCTTGTCTATGCTATACTGCATGTACTGCAACTTACTGCAGAGAGATCTATTTCGTTATCATTATAGCTCATCAGTTCAGTTTAGGTCTAGTGCAGACAGCATGGCATAGGACTCCCTTATGTCATCAACAGCTACCACCTGAGCAATGATTTGTAATTACCAAATAATTGCAATTGACGTAACATTTGTTGGGTTGACAACTAAGTAATTTCCGACATGTTCAATTAAATAAAAGATTTTTTTTACTTGGAATGAAGTTTAATCTATAATTTGTTTTCCATTTTGTTCGATGATCTTTTGTCATCACTCTGATAACTTGACAATTCCACGCTCGTAGAAAGTCTGATTCTTTCCGGCCAAAAACTGAGTTTAGTAAGATTTTACGACGTCATCATCATTGAAAGTTCACCACGGGATCGAAATAAGCGCGAAATCAGGGCTATATGGTGGGTTAAACATCAATTCCCAACGAAGACGTGTTGACGTTCTAGTGAAAAAATGACACCTTTAGGATTAACCAATTCTGGTCGCTTTTCCTTGGCCGCTGCATTCAATTTGTCCAATTACCGACAGTAGACCTCCGAATTAATGGTTTGGTTCCTTGGAAGCAGCTCAAAATAAATTGGGCCTTCCCAGTCCCACCAAATTGACACCAAAATCTTCTTTTGTTTTTGAAGTGGTTTGCGATGACTCATTAGGGGTGCACCATGATCGTTTCCGATTGACATTGTTGTTTACAATCCACTTTTTGTATTCAGTGATTATTCGTTTTAAAAACGCATCGAATTCATTGCGTTTAAGCAGTAATTCGTAAGCGTTGATGCGCTTTGTCAGATGAATTTCTTTCAAATCGTGCAGAACCCAAATATCCAGCTTCTTAACGAGATCGACACGTTTTAAATACCTCTAAGTGGCTGTATGTGAAACATATAACTTCTCTGCAATCTCCCGTTTAGTTACGCGACGATCAGCTACAATGATGGTTTTGATTTCATCCTCATTAAGCTCAACTGGTTGACACCTTTAAGAGAAAAATATCCAGAACGGAATTTTTCAAACCAATTTCAGCATTGCCTTTCTTTGAGGGCTAACCGTATACATCACGAAACTTTTTGGCGGCTTGCACTGCGTTCTTTCCTCTACGGAAATAATAAAGCAAAATATGACGAAAATGTTTGTTTTTGCACTCCATTTTAATAATGAGGTAAAAAAAACTTTAAGAAAATATCTACGCAATGAACTTGTAAAGCTAGATAAGGATGACGGCTAACATGTATAAGAAGAAGATTATAACGTTTACGGATATCATAAAAATAAGAGTGAGAGACATCTATAACTGAAATCGGCAATTACTTAGTTGCCAACCTAATATATTTGGAACAATGCTAAGATAGGTTCGTAGAAATACAGCGAATGATATTAAATATGAGTCAGTCATCTAACATGGCAAAGTTCTATAAGCAGTAGGAAAGATAATTATTGCCTGGAATCACTTATAAATGAACATATGCGATATTTGATTGGGTTTGGAGGCATGTTAGGTAATGAAAAAGGAATTGCCAGCCTTGACCTTGACCGATTTGAACCTTTTGAACACTGGTCTAAAGCTCTATCCACTGAGCTACCAAGTCCTGTTCAGAATCGCGGTGGCATATATAAATCAAAATTACTATGTAATGCTTCTGAACGCCATCTAGCGCATTTACAGCTGAATTGCTCGTCGCTCAGTATTTTCGAGCTTCAGAGCATAATTCGCTTCGGTGGCCAGATTATGGCGACCAGCAGCTAATTGTTGTAGCTCAGTGGATAGAGCTTTTGACCGGCGTTCAAAAGGTCCCGAGTTCAAATCTCGGTCAAAGCTGGCAAAACTTTTTCATTACGTAATATGCCTGCAAACCCAATCAAATATCACATATTCTATACCAGTGTTTTAGCTATGGTTTGATTTAAATATTACAATAATACTTTACAAGCTAACTTTGTGAAATGCCCTTTTTACATTTTTTGTCTAGGTACTACATATTTATTTTATCTTGTTCCAGGCGTTATAATTCTAACCTACATAGCGAATAGATTCCGTCTTCATCAACTAAGCAAAGTGGAAAAATTCGTAATGTCCTATGGAGGACTGAGGGGAGCTGTAGCATTCGCACTGGTGCTTCTCATCGATCCGAAGATTGTTCCTTTGCAGCCAATGTTCATGACCACAACGATTGCGGTCGTCTATTTCACTGTGTTTATTCAGGGCATCACCATAAAACCCCTTGTTAAAATTTTGAACGTAAAGACTGCCGAGAAGAGGAAGCCGACCATGAACGAAAGGATACACGAAAGAGTAAGTTAAATTAATTACTATCATTTTTCCATAATTCATGCCTTACTGTAAGAAATTCCGTCTTGTAGCTATAGAAATCACATTTAATAAACATACGTAGTTTGGTTATAGTTCTACGCTAGTGATTATGTTGATTACACTTGCTGATATAGAAATTTCTTCTTTCTTTCTCCTAACTCTTTGTAACATAACAATTTTCTATATCAGCTACTCAGCTGTGTTGTCCTRTGTTGTCCTGCATTTGTTTTCGTAGTGCTACAACTGTACGTTTCCTTTATGAAAATCGAACTTTAAATTGTAGTATATTCCACGTTTTATACCATATAACATTTTCAATGATTAGCAAACAGAAAACATCGCTACTGCTAGACTGTAACCGTAGAACGTGATTAAAAGCTTACAGTTGTTTTTTTGCTGTCTCGCAGCGTACATTTCCACAGCCATTTTCAATTCACCTAAGATACGACGCTTAGGAAAATTTCCTCTTTACATTTAATATTTTACCCATTCCATTACACGGAAATCAAGTAAACGTCTTCAGAGAAAAACTCCGTGAGTAATACCAGAAAACACTAAATTAAAAACGACAGTTAATTAGGATTGATTTCTATAGGTTGCATTATTTTGCAGTCTCTATTTTTTTTCTTAAAAGATGCTTACAATTTCATAGAACGTCAAGTCCTGCGAATTGACTGCAACTTCGCTATTTTAAGCGTGCCTGTCATTTCCTATAGGTATTAAATTGAAGTTGTATGGCTGCACTTCTTCTGACAATGGATAGCTAATAATTTTTCTTTGGCAAAGAAAACTGTGCAGTAATGACTTTTTGTATTCTTGAGCACTTACATGGTATAACTAAATTAAGTCGACTTACCTCACTATATTGATTAGATTGTTAACAAGCCAGTTTTTGTTTGTGCTTTGTTTTATACTATTATCGTTTCGACCGGACGGTCATTCTCAAGAAGGTACAAAAACTGTACTGAATTGTCTCTTCACCTTCGCAATATAGTTGTAAAACATTTGTATGCTTTTCTGGCCTGGAATTGGGGTTGGAGTTTGCCAGTGTTTTGTGATATTGCACATTTTTATTTCTAAATTTTAAAAAATTTTGTTTACTGTTGTTGTCATCAAAAAACTCTTGTTTATACAGTGATCAGCGAAACCCGTTGAACTTTTTTTTCAAGTTTATGTTTGCGACATGTTTTCAACTTCCTTTCTGATAGGTTTACCCTCTACCTCTACCTCATGTACGGGAATGTTCTCTATATTGCTCGATGAAGAGAAACATTTTAGGTCATGAAAGTTATGGTTGTCATATTTTCAAATGGTACCCATATCTTCCCGTCGGTTATGTGCAGGCACACTTTTTTTCTGTATCAGACCAAAAATCCGTGTTATTGGTAATAAGATAACCTTCCAGACTCTTCATTGTTGATTTCACAAAAGATTATGAGACTTAACATATAAAAACTACACAGTATTGGCTAAATGTAATTTTTCTGAATTTCCCATTAGACATAAAAGTTTCCAATACAAACAAATAAGTATTTGTCGAGTTCCTTTATAGATTTCAATTATGAGATACTTTAGAACAGTAATGATTTGCGGTGGCCCTTTTCGTTCACGCCATATCGTGATGTTCACTGCACCACAAAAGATCTGGTTGGATACACGGTAAAAACATTTTTTTATTTGCACATTTAAATTAATGAATAATTGTTGTGACACCAGCCTGATATTAAAAAAAAATCAATTGATCTGACTTGAAATAAAGTAGTTAATCTTTTTGGTGTTATAAAGTACCCAGTACTCTTTTGGTTAATAAAATTAGGTTAACTAGGTATCGTATATCGATATTATACTTATACAAAGAAATAAGAGATCTTAAGCACTATTAATTTGCCCCTCTAACTAATTAGCTTACATAGAAATATTAATTGCTGTTTCTTCCTTAATTGTAGTCGGTGTTTCTTTTTTAGCTGATGGACCACACAATGGCCGGTATCGAGGACATCGTTGAGCAACATGGAAATTATCACGTGCGAGACAGGTATGTTTATGAAAAAGCTACTAAATATTTCTATAGGCTAGGGTTGCCTTACCCCCTTTATCTTCATGGCAGTATCCTGTTTTCATTTAACCGGAATCTATTACCATAACGAGTTTGGCGGGGTTCTCCATCATGCCCTAATGTCGGTTGAAAAAACAATATTTCCCTGTTGTTTGGCTTTATATCCGCTCCGATCTGGTATTTCCGCAAATTGGATTGATCCGCAGGCTACACGAAGCACTCTTAAGTAGTAGTTTGCCAAATGGCAACCTTAAGGAAAACAGAATTAGCGTTTCTTTACGCGCAAAAAACTTTACTACTCCGTTTTCTTTTATTGCACTGAATTACTGTGAATTTGCCGTTTTTTTCCCACTCAATTGTTTATTGATTTATTCCTGTATATGAGGTAAAATGCTGCATAAATATAGATCAAGAATCAAGACTCTTTCTTTGTACTATCAGCTATGAAGTATTGGCAATATTTATTTTTCAACATTTTTTTTATTTACAAATTTTAGTTTTGAAAAATACATAATCAGTTAGCTATAGCTCGTATCCGTGAGAACGCCATCTAGCGAATGGTACGCGAATCGCTGCGAAAGGCGGCCATACTGTAAAGCCACACCCACGTAAACCAAAGTTTGTTTTGTGAAAACACAATGGCTGCATTTTTAGCTATTTATTCGCGATTATTATGTGCTAACCTTTATGTATTAGCTGTTACCATTTACCAGAAATAGTGTTCATTGCAGACTTTCATCGGCTCGTCCGGGTCGGCAGGGTCGGCACTGCCGACCCAGAATTTTGATCGAAGAAATTATTATTTTTTTTAATGTATATTTTGTTTTATTATGTTCAGATATCTTGAAACAGTTGGAGCGTATTTTTTTACATTACCATCAAATTAATAATTAGCCAAAATCACATTTTTACGGGTTATCCCGAAAAATTTACGCTACTCTGCAACCGTGACTGGGCCGTGTATGTGTTTGTCATCCAAGCCCGTGATCCAAGCGCTGAATCGGCAGACCGCATCGTATAAGAAAGCAATAGGATCGTTTTCCTATGAGCTGAACAAAGACGCAACCCTGCGCGCATATTGAATCCTGAGGCGAAAATCGAGACTGCAATGCCTGGGGCCGCCAGACAGCATAAAACGTTAAAACGGACTTCATCATTTATTTCAATTATTTCAATTTTTTTAATCAACCAATTATAGTTCTGTTTTCTACTGAGTATTACAAATTATCTGATTGACACCCTTTACATGCTTACAGTTTTTTTATAATCATAATTTAATTTTACGTATATATGTTTTTATTGAAGTTAATAAAGGAGGCCCGGCATTCATAATCGTCGGATTCCAAAAATTAATTTTGACATGTACATTGAACAACAATTATATATTTAGTTCAATACTGAAATCACGAAAAACTACCCGAATGTTCTACGAAATTTTTCATTTTCCCAATATTATTGTAAGAGCTATCCTCTTAAATAAACAATTTTAAGCAGATACCTTCAAACATTTAACAGAATTAATTAAATACATGTTATAAATTTAGTCAATCTGAAATCATTGAAGAATTTCACACACAAAAAGAAAATAACAAAATAAGTAAGCGCCAATACTCATATAATCGCTTAATGCTGTCTGCCGGACTTCCGAATACATCTTCGGATTGGGTCGACATATATCGACTTCTCCTTTCCGGTGCAGTACAGGTGCACGCCTAACGTTGAAATTATGTAGCTAGTTGCCAGATTAGGCTATTTGTTACCAAATGAACTATCTTTTTAACTTGCGGCGATATGAAAATTTACAGAAGTAGCAAGTAATAAACAACAACAACTACGAGTATATACAAAATTATTTACTAATTTATAAATAAATAATATTGACTAACTAGAGTGGACCAAAGTTTTTACTGCCGATGCAATAGAATTTGTCACCAGCCGCCACTGGTTGTCCCTCTACTTATAACTCTGATTTGGAACCACAGACGGCAAGTCATAAATTTACAGAAATGCCATCCTTTCGGTATGTTGCCGAACAACCAGCAACGCTACAAATTACCATTTTCACAAGATTACAGTACCAAGAACAGTACTTTGTCAACATGTCAACAGCTGTCTGCTAAAACACCACAACCTATGTTACAACGCAGGTTGTGGTAAAACGCACAAATCGCTGTCAAATAATTTAAACTAAAGGTTATATCTACAAGACGGTCGCATTCTAGGCACGTGGTGACAGTACGTCGTCAGTGTAGTATGTGTGATTACTTACATGCAACCGACGATAAACTAGTATTTTTGTTTGCATGACCATCATATATTCGTCAATAAGTTAACTAATTCTCCGTTTCTTACCTAGTTTTTTGCAAATAGCACACATATCTGTAGGTTTCCTTTACTTTACAGCGTAGCTGAAAGTTGCAGTTCTTGCTTCTTCTTAATTAACAAAACAATTCATTAACGCCTTCATACTTTTTATCAAATCCACTCTTTCTGTAGCAGTTGTAATATGCTGAATTTTGTTTACTAATTAAAAGTTTCTCAAACAAACCAAATTCGCAGAGTAAGTCTTTGGATTTCTAATTATCGCGGCTAACTGACTGAAACACATATGTGGATTCCATATGTACATTTTAAAACAATTGCTAGCAGTGGTTTATTCGACGTCGTAATTGAAAATGATAGGCAGCTAGTGTATGACATTACCAAAAATTATCTTGAGCGACCCCTGACAATTAAAAAAATTAAAATTATACTGATATCGACAAAATTATAGGACAAAAAGTCAAAATGAGGGTTCACAATAAAAGCCTGCCATGCTAAACTCAACTAAAACTGCAGTTTTCAAAAGTAACGGAATTTGCCAAAAGAATTAAATTGTCCTGCTCTGATATTGATGCGACACACGCAATGCAAACATGAAAGGTACAACGGAAAATTTAAGTCACCTAATCTAAGCGGAAAGCTTAATGGATTTTAATTACATGATCGGGATACTGTTGCATGTGCTGATTTTTCATCATGCTTTTCTATCGTATTTCGCATTTGGTGTGTTAGTAATCATATAGATTGTTGCCGTCAGCTATCCTTTGAAATTGTATTATTCTTGACGCTATTACCTATTCCGTTTGTGTGGCGTTACTTCACCAGATATGACCTTTTCAGTTATGAGTTGTTCGAGGGCTGCAAAATGTTATCTTTGTTTTACATGCTGTAATATTTTTCGTCATAGCTATTCAAATAACTGGAAATATTCGAACGCTATAAATCGTTGCATTATCTATAGGTATATAATGTAGGTGAGGCAAGTGAGGCACAGCCGCAGGATAAGTTTATTGCTATATTTCAATTTAATAAACTCAAAACAAAAGAACTTATGTTGTAATTGATATTCATGTAACACACATTTTAAAACTATGTACCCCTTGTCGCTGCACCCGCTCTGTCCGATGCACTGAAATTCTAACCTTGCTTTACGAGGCCACCAACCAATAGGATTCTTTCCATGATTCATTGTTTCTGTTCAGTTGTTTAATTCACTTCTTAGCTCTTTGTATAGGTATATGAAAAAGATGTACATACCTTCAAGTTGCAGCAAATTCAGTGAGTGTAATTAAATTGATCACCACTACTATAAAAACTAAACGCAAATTAAGAGAACAAACATACTAAAGTTAGCAATTCAAACGTTTAAGGAATCCGTCGTACATTAGCTCATTTGACAATAGAATAAAATCTAATCAACTTAAGATGCCAAAATTCGTTAACCAATATGGACTCCAACGCCAGACCGATGGATCTCGCCAACTAGTTTGTTTTTTTTGTCTGAAAAGCTGCCTGATATAACGAATTATGTTTTGAAAAAACATACAAAAAAGTTGTCACTCAAAAAATTTCATTATTATTTCAATGCAATACAGTACACTATTTCACGTTTTACTATTATTTTTGTGTAATCAAAGAACGTTACGAGAAAAGAAAATAACAGCGGTGTTTATTAACCAACCACAGTATAAAGATTGTTTAGGAATTCCTTGCATGACGAAAACACGCAACTAGATAATATGTTTTCGGAAACATCGCTGTCACTATAGAACACTGACAAAAATTATTAATCTGGCGTTTCGATTACACTTATAGTCTTTGTCAAAGAAGAGAACCTGAAAGTATCGTATGACAAGGGTTCAATCAAAAATGCCGAACTATACGAAATACACGAAAATACCGACTGACTGACGACTATACAAAAGTGACAGAACAACACACAATACTGCAATCAATGGAAGAATGCATTATTAGATGACAAATAACCAAATCAGATATCACGAATTTGTCATTTAATAATGCATCGAAAGTTTTCTTCCATTGTTCCATTGTATTTCGCAGTGGTCTTGTTATATTTCATTACTGTTCTTCTTTCTCAATATTTTGTTCTTTCATTTTCATTTAGTTGAAGAACCAAATCTGGTTCTTGTACCTTGTATTCACCAATGTTTTGTTCAACCTTGCAATTCAGACTTGCACTTCCTTGGATGAGTAGAACGGGCGAAAATTTGCCCAGTATTTGCAAGCAACGTAAAAAGAAATAAAATCAAGAATAGTAACTTCACACAATGAAGCACACAACTGGCAATATTTTGTTTGCAATTGCAGATCGATATCAATATTATCAAATCTATCAAAAGTTTTTTCTATAATTTATACAAATATGAAAAATATATCTTGACAAAGACAAAGTTGTGCAAGGACCACCTACAATTATTAATAATTCATGTATTGTCCAATTAGTAAAAAGTACTTGAAGTACTCTACAGTACTTGGATGAGGATCTAGAGAATCTATAATAAAGAAGAATTTTTCCAAAGCGGTTGACACCTCATAACATGATTTTTTAATTGTATTTAATTTTAATTAGTGAATCGTTTATACTTTTATTATCGAAGTACATATGTTGTTTACAATAGCTTTAAATCAGAACAATTAACGAGTCATCCGGTGTATTTACTCTGAAATTCCTACTTTTTCTTTGTTCTTTGAAACTCAATGACGCCTTAATTTACGCTGATGACATCAAGTCGTGCCGCAGAGCCTTTGCAACAGAATATCGATATCGTAACTCAGTGGTGCTCTAAATTTTGATTAAACCTTAGTATATATAAATCCAGTGTTATTAGTTTCAGGAGTCCTCCTACTTCACTTCTTTTGGCTTATTCTAGCGAGGATTAACTATGGACTTTGAAATAAACTTCATTGATCGTTTGGAAACTGTATATTCTGCTGTGCTTAGCTGCGTAGATTTGCAGAGTATGGAGTATGGAGCATAAATTGTTCGCTCATATCGGATGGCATTAATTTTTTATCTAATTTTTGGCATTTAGAATAAGTGATGTATACCTATGTATTCCATTAGGAAGTGGCATGATTTTTTTCACTCTAATTTTTTTTACACATTAAGTTTTGCTATATTAGAAAACGGTGAGTGGTTTCTTTTCTTTCAATGATCATCTGTGTACAAATAATAAAACAAAATCTTTCGAAAAAATTCAGCGGTTTTAAACGGGAGTTCAAACGTAGGTACCGTGATTGGCTGAATAAAAGATTACGTCACGCAACGGTAACGAGGCTCCGCCCACGAAGGTCGCTCGCTGCATAAAGTACGTCAAATAGAACAGTACGCGTCAAGCTAATTTCTGGCAGTAGCAAATACGCGCTCTGTTGCATAGTGATTTGTGCATTACCTCAGCGTGACGTCACCGTCTAGCCGCAGCCGTTTGCGCGGCTGTAATAATCGCCTTTGGTTTAACTTCAATCTGTGACGTTATTTGACAACTAATCATCTTAAACGAAACATCACTGAAATTGTAATTTGTTCTCTATTTTTTAAGGACAATAATTTTTTATGCAAGTTCCTAATTGGCACCGGTCAGTCAAATTTATTAACAAAACACTTTGTCATGTGCGGCACTGTCAATAATTAATTTATGTACACGTCATGTTAATTTCAAGTTTATAATTCGGCTTAACTATAGTTAGTATGTTGTGTTATATTAGAAGTATTAATCTAACTAACTTCATCAGCGGTTTCCGTTTCTTGCAGATTCAAACGTTTCGACAACAAATTCATCAGGCCCTACCTACTGCGCCACTATCAGGGGGCTGAACCGAAAATTCTGGAGACGTACTCTAAGCTTGCCATGCGCGACGCCATGGAGTACATGCGCCGCAACGCGTCCACCATAGGTAACATTTCAGGCACGGAGAGCATGTCGGCAATCTTCAAGAATTACACAGCGGGTAACCTCAACGGCAGGTGCGCCCCCACATTAATCACCTGGTAAACTAACACGGGCGATGATGGCCTAACTACTAAGACTGCTACCAAAATAATGCATTTGTAGCAATCGAAGGCCCTGCATGGCTTGTGCGCTAAACTTGTAGAGGTTGATATTAAATAAGCGGAAGTGACGACGTTCTTGTTGCAAGGCTAAAGGTAATCGTTGATCTAGTGAAGTTGAATAGGCACTTAAGTAAAAAGCTGTTTTTGTTTTTACAATTGGGTATTATCACTTTTTCTGAAATTTACGTATAATGAATCTTGAAGTGCATTTATATTGTTCCCCTTGTTAAAAAAAAATATTTGTAGGTAGAGAATTTCAGGTCTGAAATTCGAATCTTAGGAGTCACCGCCAAAACGCTTCTATCCAAGGTTATTCAACTCGTGGACGTAAAGTGTCTCGCAAACATTACCGAGGAGCGTGCTGTTTAATGGTGTAGTATCATTCTTGTATTGGAAAAGCTTTTGTGTGGTGTTTATTAAAAGAACGGTGTAAGAGGTCGCACAAAAAGTGATTTGTGTAGTTTTACAAGCATCTAGTATATATAAAAAAGACAACAAGTGTTTTTTTTTTTGTACCTGACTGTAAGAGTACATCAGTCAGTACCGCTAACAAAATTTTTGTAACCGTTTCTCGAGATTATCAACGTAAGAAAAGTGGTTTAAGGCCACTAGGCGTGATATGACGAAACCACAAAGCTTATTTTTCTGTTGTAAAGTAATTTTAGTGTATGTTTTATTATTCTTTTTGAGAATATTGGTGTTTACCATTCAGTTTTCATTTTGTTATGACTGGAAGAGTATATGAATAATTATATGCGTTTTAAGTTGATAGGGGAAATATTATAATAAAAACGTTGTTCCCCATATATTCGACTGTCAATCAGACCAGAAACGAGCCGCAAGTACCCCGAAAATAATTGGCAACTTATATTTATTCTGACCTCTAAAATAAATGTCAAGTTTAGGGTACGTTTTTGAATCTCATTTTTTATGTTTACAAATAGTATGTTTCTAATAACCCATTGTAATCAAAGCTGCGTTGATTTGACAATAAGTTGACTTATGCTGTTGCTTTTACGTTCCTTATCTCTGTCGCGTTGTACCGCTTGTCGCTCTTCACAAATTCCATAACCATGAACATGTCTACGGTTGGAAGATTATTTGAAGACGCCCTAAGCCTTCAGAAGTCATAACTCATAAGTACTTCACTTTTTCGTGGCGTATTTTAATTTGCTTGTCACAAAATGAACTCAAAAACTGATGAATTGACGGGCTGACGCTAACGTTTGACGCGCAGACCTCAGATGTAAACAAGTGGCCATTTACAAGACACCTGACGTCACGGCTAATATGTTCGCGTTTTGGCGGTCACTTTCAATATTCACATTCTGATACTTTAAAAATACACGTTACGGTCCATTTTTTCCATTTTATAAGCTGTCACAGCTGTTTTGTGTATTAGACGCTACCTATGAATACGCAATTTAATAAAATATAAATACATGGCACATACCCAATTATGTTAAGTACGAAGTAAGCACTAAATTTGCCGACTTTGTTTGTTATCATTATAATCGCCTATGACATATCTAATATATACGGAGCTATCAAAGAATGTAGTCGTATATATCTAAAAAATGAGGCCCATCAATATTTATGTGCACGAATAGATGTTAGACCTTTTATGACATGCGCCTTATTTTCATTCGTGTTGTATCGACTGCTTTTTAGACAAGGAAATCGGAATTCCGTAGTTTTACAGGCCTGGAACTACATGGCGATGGCGTGACGTCACAGTAGTGGCCGATATCGTTGTGTACCAGTAATTAATAGGAAAATGGGACCAGACCTATTTCTGAAAACTCTACGAAAAAATGTAACTAAACAGTAACATGTAGAATAAAATAAATAAAAACTCCGCGACACCATGTGTGCCTCTGCATGCATTTGTTGGACCTTACGTGACATTCAAAATGTTGCCGCTTTTAGGCATAAGCGTAGTTCATCAACCAATTTATCGAAATATAGTTTGTTTTTATAACATATTTATCTTGTCACAGAGGCATCTATAATAGCCAACTGAAAATACTTTCTGTATCTGACATTTAGTACAATTCTAACATTGATATTACATTATGTATACATGTACATAAATATATGTTTATCATGATTATACAAGGTGATAATTTCTAATTTAAAACTAATAGTGATGTTTAGTTAAACAGACTTTTTGTATTTTTCTACATAATTATTAAGAAGTATATTAGAAAATATACCAATGATTCATTTAGGTTTGCAAAACACAAACATGTCACAATGCATGGCTTGAAATCGCAGAACTACAAATCATCTAATTACGGCGATATAGGTAAAGCACCCACACGAGGTTATTTTGGTAATTTGCCTGAAAGCTTGTGTATAATAGTACATTGAAACTAAGCTAATTTAAACTGAAATGAGTTGAATACTGCAAATTACTTAAAATCTTAGCTGAAGTTATGATTCCAAACTTTTACCAGTCCTTCGTCGGTTTGTAGGGCTATTAACATCTACAGCATATTCTTAAAAGAAAGCGCCTGTTGTAAAAAAATACTAATAATCCTAGAAGAGGACGAAGAATTGCTAAATGCTTCTGAAAAATTGTCCCGCAAATTGCATAATACTCTGTTCGTATCGCTAGGCTACTACTATGACGTCATCGTCATGGCGGTAGCGGGTATACAGTTCTAGACTCGTAAGGCTATCGAAGGCTCCGATTAAATACGTCCACAAAATAGTCTTTGCAGAACCTAAAATTCGTTAAATTTATAATCCCAGTTTAGAAACCCACCTTGGACTATCAGCTCATGCTCAAATTGTGGAAGATTTAACAAAAGCTTGTATCGGAAAAAACTATTTTGTCGCATTAGCTACTGATGGCTCAGGCTTTTTTATTTTTAGGTACTTTCTGTTGGTTGTTTATCACTACCAGGTAGAGTTGCTTTTATATTGCTCTCACAAAGCAGTTTGGTAGGATGCAGATAGAATGCGGCTATTACAATAAAATCCTGCATGCCGCCACTCAATATAAAGTTATTGGTAGTGCTTGGCTTCTAGTAACCGTTTGATGCCCTCTATATAATAGGGTGGTCAGAAAGTAACGAATGGAAATGAAAATTTCGTAATTCAAATTTTATTTAAAAAAATCCTGAGATCCTCGATTTTGCTTTCATCTTTTTCATGAGTCGTCGGTATTTAAGGTAATTTGCTTCTTGGAAGCTTGTAACTACATTTAATTTAACATTTTCATCAACAGGTAGGTTACCTACATGAGAGAAACATTTTCCGACTCAGCAAATTTTCAACCAATCTAATCATCGTTAATGACCGAACGAGAGATCTATTAACAGCATGTTCAAGAAACATTGCGCATCGTCAACGTCTCTGTTCATATCATAACATCGTTAGGATTTCAATTCCTTCCTGTTCGTTGAAGTTCATAATTTAATAAAAATGATGTTGAAATACCTGGAGTGCTGATGGCAAAAAAGCAGTATCTGTTTTTTAATAAAAGCTTAATAACAAAGATTTCAATTCCATACGATTCTTTACTACCAATAGAAATAAACGGTTTACGATGAAACTGGAAAGTTAATTTCGTATTAAAATTAAATTTTGTTAGAAAATGATTTGAAGGCTACGGTCATTTCAATAAACGTAGTATAAAGTACAAAGAATTTTTCACAGTTGTCATTACATATACAAACATTCCAGCGATTTGCTAATAATCCATCCACAATTCTTCAGCAAAATGCTGAATTACAGTGGAGGTACGTCAGCATCATAAATGTATTAATTATTTTATTCGTTAAAAACAACAACAACTTGTATTAGGTTATTATCTCTTAAATCATGCTTTCTAATTGAAAGTTGCGTTTAATAAAGGTTGGTTTGGAGGTTTTCTTACGGTTAGTCAAATGCTTCAGTTCATTAGCAACACTTTCAAACAAAGTGCCTATTCCAAAATGTGGTTACTACATTAGCTAATCAAGAACCCTTGCTAAAACAAAACACGACTGCCCGTTTACTTAATATGGCTGGCCCAAATACCTTAGAACCTCATCGTAGTCTGACTAATACAATGTTTTCAAACTGTTTTAAGCTTTGTGAGTGTACATTCAGTAGGTTTTTATTTATTTGTGTGATTTATTTACACAGCACTAGCTTCAGCCAGCTAGACTCTAGCAACTGGAATATAGACATGCAGGAGTTGGAGTACAATCCATCGAAAAAGGATCTGACCGACGCCAGAATACATCACCTGTTGGCTGAAGAATTATGTAAACCGTACAGGCGGGTAAGTGATTTTTTCCTTGCGCACAGTGAAACGTCCTTTTAAAACGGCATTGATTAGTATGAAATGTGTCTGGCAAACTTCCAAGACCATTTCTGCCTGCGCCAAGGCTTTATGTTCCACAAAGTTTGCTTGAAATGTGTAGTAATACAAGTTTCAGGCCGTTTATAGAATTGTGTAACTACATCATATGTACTTTAATGTCAAAGAGCGTTACGAAATCAAACGAAGTTCTAAATCTTTCATGAGGGGATTTATAACTAAAATACGGAAGTACATTTTCTTATTAAAAACTGCTTTATTTATTAAAATTAAGTAACTCAGTGGTCGTGGTTATGATGAAATATCGAAAGCTTTTGTCTAGATCATTAAATCCAAGTGTAAAATTAGACAAAGCCAAAATTTACAACATAATTATAGTGCACTCTCGCCCCCTCACTTCTTGTCTCTTTTTAACGCATTCAATTGGAAGCTTCGGATAACTTCCAAGTTTGATTTCTGAAGAACGATCTCCTTTATAAAAATACATGCTTTCTCAAAATCCGAACAATTTATAAGTTTAACAAACTAAACATACACTCTTACTGCAACTATCGTAACGTTTTCCGGTTAATAAAAGCCCTATATTGCAGTTATTAAAGACTGTTAGCTAAGTAACTAATATTTTTGATCCGAGGTAAGAAAAACTAGTCTTGCCAAATGCTTACTCGCATCCCGTAAATCTTTTGAGATTTTTTCTGCCATCTTGCTTATTGCGGGCTGGAAGACATTCCCCATCATATTGAAATATGGGAGCCAACTTAAGTAGCCGTGAATAAAAAATAAATCTATTACATAGTCGAACAATTTTCTGTTATGGATGAAATTTGCATTTCTTAAGATTTTCTGCACTAGCCGCATCACCAAGTCATGGCAATATGGGATGCCTATTTGCTTATTTTCGCAAAAGATTGTATGCTTTTTCGTTTTTTATCTTGTGTCCACAGAACCAGTCATAAAAAAAAACATTGAAATCAGCTCTCCTACGTGTTTTCAACGTATGAGTTTATTCCGCTTATGACAATTTCGTCGACATAATATGAAAATGAAAAATGCTCTAGAAACAGGAACATCAAATGTCATATAACAGGACAACTGATATCGCCAATTGAGCAGATTAGCGCCTACGTCATTTTGGGGAACGCATATCTATCGCTTCCATCAAGATCACCTCTGCTTGTGTTTTTTGTTGCGACTCCAAATCGTTTTCGAATTAAAAGCTTCATAAATTTAATGGATTTTCCAATTTCAATTTTTTAAACGTAAACATGTAGAGATTGAAAGGTGCTTTTAAATGATTACATTTGTAATTATAAAAAAGGTTCGTAGCTCTTAAAGTAATTTTTCATAATTCACCTCACCTTATCTGACCGAGTATACTTTACTTACTTCTGATAGCTTAATTTTAACTGCGAGTACGCCAAGTCAATTACATTTTTCTGAATGTTAATTGTTATTACATTACTATATAGACTTGTATATTGTATACGTCCTAGACTACTTATCGATTCTTCCTTTATCGAAGGTTGCTCTATTTTAATTTGTTACTTTCGATTTTCCATCTGGTGCTTATTTTATTTGTAATTTCTACATTTTCTATTTTCTTAACAAAATATGAATCCCAACAATATGTGGGTATACAGAGCAACGAAAATTTGTTGAAGTAGGATTTACTGTACGAAAATGAATTGAACAGTCGTAAAAAAACACACAAAACACAAAACTTACTTCATTTAATAAAAAAATTGCGCTTAGCGATTAGGCCTAATTCTATAATAATAAGTCTTTATTTCATTTGAAAACAAGCTCAAGTATTAAAGTGTGCTCGTAGGTGCAGTTTACCTATTACCATTTTTCAACTGAACCTAAAAGAAAAGTAATACAGATATAAAATCTTAATCTCAATCTTTCTACAGTAACACAAGAAAATGTTTATACAAGATAGTAACAAATAGATCATACGGAGCGCAAGAACATTGTCAACATGGCCTGTGAAGCAAGCTGAATTCACTATTTATGTATATATTCAAAAGTTTCACACATATTTTATTTGCCAAGCTTAGTAAATGCTGCAGACGCAGATTATCACATTTCGATCAATGCACCTATAATTTTGCGTGGCTTAATGTTAATGAAAGCGTAAAAAATCGGTGAAAATATTACCCGAAGGTAACATACAGGGTGTTCATACATGCTGAGGTCTCTCTAGTAGAGTTATAACTTACTCCATTACTAAGTACATATACTTCACCGTAGACGTGTTAAGTATAAGTAAAGAGCGAAAGCACTCGAGTAGCTAAACAAATAGTCTGCACCGAACATTGAAGGTGTTTTTATTTATAATGGTTAAAGGCGAGTGACTTTATCCTTAGTGATATTGGTTTTATAAAAATCCCCGTAAAACTGTTTTACAAAGTTGATTTTAGCATTTTTATCTGAATTACAAGTTTAACAAACGACTTGGTATGTTATGTACTTAATTACAAATTACAAGAACACTTACTTAACTACGTAACTAATTTAACTGACAATCTCATCAGGAAGAAAATGCTCTTGTGCAGTGTGGATATAGAAGATTACAAAAACTTAAAAATGCCAGATTAGCAAATCGCTATTTCAGTTTCTAAAATTAAGATATTTCGTACAAAAATCTGGTACAATTGAAACATATCTTGTACCCCTAAGGTTAAAAAGAAACTAAAAATCCCTTGTTATGTAGTTGCAGCGTGAAACAGGTTCATACACTAATGTACCTTCCTACATTAGTACACTGAAAGGGACTGTATTACCTACATTAGTAGTGCATTAGAAAATATTGTTTATTTTGTACTTACAACCTGTAAAACGATTACTACTTGAAACTGTGTGAGCTTTCATCCATTTTAATAATTTATCGCCTTGGAAAGATAAAACATTTCTTAAGCAAAATACACAAAACATCAATTTAGTTTTACAAGACATTGTCGTTTATAAAAAGATACTCATCTAAATTTTCCATCTGAAAATGCCATTTTACCCTGCTTGAAGTAAAAGATCCGCTAGCAAGTACCCTGAAATGAAAACCGGAGATTGTTAGCGTCGGATCGGCGGCATCCAAGTGTCCTCGACCTGACTCGTGGATAGACTTATTTCCAGATGAAACCGAAAGCTGTTATTGCCTCTTGTGTATAATACCAGATAAAATAATGCTAAAAATACCGATAGCAGTCGGCTAGAAGCTTCAGCAGATTTTCAACTAGTCTGGTTTCGCAAGATGAGATTAAAGATTAACTAATTATTACTTATCGGTGAAATTACCCATACTGTATGCTAAATAACTCCGATAACTCTCAGCCTAAGATGATGTGGACCTACAGTTTAATATTACCCACCCTTCTAATGTTAATGCACTCATTTTCATTTCGTCAATAATCCGACAAAAATGTGCCTTCAGTTTATATGCCCAATCTTCGCCTCTTTGTCGGCATCGGCATTGAAATAGCTTTTTAATTTACAAATAGCTAGTAGTCGCTAATTATATCGATGCAAATGGGAAAGTACCTAATCAATTTGTTCCAAACCGCATTCATCAATTAGGGCTTGCTAATTTCAACAATGTCTATGGGTGCATTGACATAGAACTAACGCACTCCTCAGATGAGCACAGTGAATATTGTGTCGTAATTGATGGAGGTGCGCTTACCTATTACGCCCCGTTGACTAGTCAAAGCAATGAAGAAAAATGTTTTCTTAATCCTAAAAGATCAACACTTTTATGTCACACATCTTTAACTCTGCCTGTACTGTAAACACTGGCACTAAAAACACCTGCTTCACTAAGCCTTTCGCTCGCTTGATAATCGAATTCAGAATTGCATGCGCTGTCACCGTCGACCTATTATGCACTAAACGAAAATTCCAGAAGCGACACCTTCCAGACAGTATAAAAACTTCGCGAAGATTCCATTGATAGACTTCTCTGAAGAGTCTCAACATTCCCTGCCATCCGTCTGTCGCTAAGCTCACTACTTGTAATGTCCTATTACACCGTATACACACGCCTACTACTCCTGTTCACAGATGGTATTGGGGCGATGCTGTACATGCCGCTAACCCCACTTTGCAACGTTTCCCCTTTTTCGTTTGGAAGAAAAACCGTCGCTGGCGACCTGGCGAGTGAATAAAAACGTTGACCAAATTTACGTCACCTTAATAGATATTAAACTGATGGACTATGAACACTAGCCCTGCAATACTTAAAACAAAGGTTCAAAGAAAAATGAAAAATGAATAGTATTGCTGCGTGGAGTACTTGGCGGTGATCAGCTGTGTTCATTCGTCGATGCGATCGATATATTAGTTCGTCTTCATCCGCATGGTGGCGCATACTAGCGCGGCGCGTAATTTCAATTTAAAAATAGGAGGCGACAATTTAGCGCAGTACCGTTCAAATGGCGCTGATTCCGCAACAATATATTCCAGCGTATTCTACACAAGGCTAGTATGTGTCAGACGACTAGTAACAGATGCTTCTCCTATACGTTCATTTATATTAAAGAATAACACCGAAAAATTTTAAGAAATTAAAGAAACAAAATGGTTAAGGGTTTCGCGGCCAGGTGATGAGCTGTTGTCCTGATTCGGGTGTAAAGGCCGCCGTCGGTTGGAATTGCTTCCTAACGTTTCGCTAGCACGAGTGGCAAGCTTCTTCAGAAGTCCTTCCATCTCCGATGCTGGGTGTAGACTGATGACTGATGAGTTCTCCTGCGCAACTTGTATTTATACCGGCGGGTCAGGGGCGGGGCTTGTTCCGCTTCGGTTGACGTCGGAATGTCGATCGACAGAACTCGGGCGTTCCTGAGAATCGGGTTCCAGATACGGTTGAGCCTGAGGAGACCTCTTTTCTATTGAAATTATCAGGATGTTTGTGGATCTCGATGGCCTTTCTGGCCAGTCTGCTGTGATAGCCGTTGACTGATGCTAGCAACCTACAGTTCGCAAAGTGTATCCTGTGGTTCCCGTTACCCAATGCGTGCTCGGCTACAGCAGACTTCTCAGTTAGTCCTAACCGGCATTCTACTTATGCTCCCTGAGCCTCGTTCCCATTGATCTCTTGATAGTTCCAATATAGACCTTGCCGCATGAACACGATGTGCGGTAGATTCTTACTGCTGAAAGTGTGTCCCTCTTGACCTTCGCTGATCTGATGGTCTGATGAATCTCCTTCGTAGGCCTGAAGATTGTTCTGATGTCGTGCCTCTTCAGAACTCTGCTAATCCTGTCTGTGACTCTAGCAACATATGGAAGATAAGCTTGAGAGGTGGTAGGTCGTTGTTCGATTTCCCTTGATGATCTCTCGCCCATTGACTTCTCGATCTCCATCTTGCTGTAGCCATTTGCCTCGAACGCATTTCTCAGGTGTTCAAGTTCCGCTTGTAGGTTCTCCGGTTCGCAAATCCTTCGAGCTCGTTCTGTCAGGGTTCTGATGACGTCATACTTCTGACTCGGGTGATGGTTGGACAAAGCGTTCAGGTATATGTTCGTATGTGTTGGTTTCCTGTACACTGTGTGGCCCAGTTTGTTTCCACGCTTTCTTAATAGTGCATCCAAGAAAGCCAGTTGTTGATCAGTCTCAGTCTCCATGGTAAACTGGATGCTAGGATGCTGGCTGTTGAGGTGCTGCAGAAAGTCGTTGAACTTGTCCATACCATGTCCCCAAATGACAAAGGTGTCATCCACGTACCGGAACCAAGTCGATGGCTGTACTCCGAGGTCTCGATCGCCTTCCTCTCAAAGTGTTCCATGAAGAGGTTAGCCAAAACCGGGCTTAATGGACTTCCCATCGCTTTCTTTCAGAGTGCAGTGATAAATATAAGTTTATTTTATAAGTATACCTTTTTGAAAAGTAAATCCACAATTTTAAAGAAAATTTTAAAATGCATTATAAATTTGTATGCTACAAAAGGATATTGCAAAAACAAAACAATGAGGAAGGTTCTCTGTGATTTATTTAATTTATAAATATACTGTCTTATTTAGACTGATTATATGTAGGTACTAATGTACCATATTAAATAAAATGTTTTGAAAAATAAAAGAGCTGTCGAAGTAAACGAAGTAAAAGAGAACATCGTAAGGAGACAAAACTGGACTAAAGTAAGTTGGTTTATTTTGACCCAAGAATAGCTACTGTTAACATATGGCCCATTCCTTACTGGACACCCTGTATATAGAGCAGTAGTTTGGATGGTTTAAACAAAATGAAGAACTCGGGGCAATCTGCAACGAAGAAAAGGATGTTAAGGATTTTGCAATCAAAGTAAGTCTGGTGCGGTCGACAAAGGTGACAAAGCTGTGAGAGACAGCCAACAAGAGAGTGAGAATTTAAAAGCTTAGTGTCGATAAAAGTCGCCAGGTTACATTGATTCGTAAAGATATTTACGGGAAACAGGTTAGACCCTTGGGTAAACAATGTAGTATAATATTAAATGGAATGTGTACAAAAAGAGTAGGATCTTTGAGAATTTACTCGAGACGAACTGACATATCAAATAACGATTTGTATAAAGTTTCGGGATGTCATACAATCACCAACAGTGATAGACACTGATGCATTTGTAACATTCCAGAAAACAGCAGCTTCTGCATTAAGGAATATATATTACGTTGAAGTTAAAAAAAAGATTTAATGTCATAAGCTATTCACCAGAGAGCTTGTTTTTAATTGCAAATCGAAAGAAGATAACAAAGGACAAGTGTCTTTTTAGCTACTCCTGTTTTATTACGGTAGTAAGAAAGAAAGAAGGTTCAAAAAGGGCTGACAAGATAAACTAACTGTAATAAAAGATGGTTTGCCTTTGCTGTTAATCGAAGGTCTGCTGTAAAAGTCTATAACATTTAGTCCATAAAGACTTCCAAGTTAGAAGAAAAAGGTCGATAATACATCCTCATTGTACTAACTAAGGTCAGTTTGAGTTCTTAAAAGTTCCTTTTGGATTGTGCAGTCCTTCGGTAGTAATATAACAATTTAAAAATGGTTGTACCTGTGAATAACGAACATGAGAGTTTATTGTGCAGCAACTGCGATATTAATTGATTCGCATTTAAAGATAGTGCAGTAATAATTGCTCGCATTATTATTGCAGGCAAAGAAGCTTTTCAGACTGGCCGAACGTTGGAAACGTTCAATTTGGAACAGCAATTAGGATAAGCAGACTAGTTGATGATAGTTAATCATTATTTATTAGGTATCAAATACTTCTAAGAAAAATGTAACATATACCTACTTCATCCCTACTTTCACATATTCTGGTGTCACCTTCCAGGAATTGCTTCCCTAATGAAAATAATTTTGACTAATCATTTACTTCACCATTCGATAGCAAAATCATGTGAAAAACAAGATCTTGTCAGGTAACGTCTGTTTTTATGTAAACACTTGTTTTGTGCCCTTTGAAGTTTTGAATATTTCCAACACTGCTCCATCCAATCGAGCATCTTCCATGATAACAGCATGCATTAAATCATCCAATGTGCAACGCTCATGACCGTATACACTTGTTTGAGGTGTTCCCATAAAAATCGCTTATAAACAAACCAGCGAATTTGGAAATGTAAATACATGGTACTACATCGCCTACGAAGGCATGTCGCTACTTCTTCCAAAGAAGTTGATTCTCCTTGCCTTGCCCTGTATATTACCTACATAAATAACATTTTTAGTTTAGATCTGTATAAAGCAGAACATAATTTTCCAGACAGAAATGATGTCCACATAATAACTAAATGATAAGCATATTATAGATACATCAGAAGAATTGGAAAGCTGTATCCACCCCCACTTTGCCTGAAAATGGTTTCCTTTTAGTACGAAATACACTGTTCTGTGTATTGTTTCAGCATCGCCGACTGAGTTACAGTCGACACGCCGTAAGCGACAAGGATCTTGGAACACAAGTCAATTACAGGATGCACTTCAACACGAGGAGACTGGTGGCAGACAAGAAGCATCATCACAAGCGGCACAGCAAAAAGCTAGCCAAGGTAAGCAATATAACATGTTTCAGTGGATTCTCAAAATCTCTTATCAAAGCTGCTGGCACTGTTCAAAGAGCGAGATCCTTTGTAGTAATCACTTTAACGAAAGAGTGCTTCGATCAGGCACCTTTTCTTTGAGCGCTTAAGCTTAAACGCTGCAGAAAGCTTTAATTAATCTGATTTTTTTAAATAGCTTAAACGAAGCGCTAAATACACATATTCTCGATAATATATAATGCATGTTACTCGTTTTTCTATTTTTGAAATGAATGCGGTAGAAACGTCAGTCGCAGGAATTTATGAGGCACAGTATTTCCACAAAGTTGAATTATTTCTGCGGCGATGCATTTACATATTTATGACAGCCTCTTGTATAAGCTTTGCAATTCCATACTACTGTGAAATACACCTATACAACGATGCTATCAAGTTCATGGCTTTCCTAYATGACGATAAATCTTTTTTAATACAAATTTCTGTCAAACGCCAGAAAAATTTATGTTATTCAAGATAGATGGAATGAAATTGGGTTTGCCAAAGCATCCTTTTGCCAAACTGTTTCGACAGTCTCTGTAAGATTTCAATAGGTTTTACATCTATTGATAGTGGTATGTTCTGCTCTTAATTATTAGCACTATTAATGACAAAACCTATTATCGAAGTCCAACGAGTGGTCTCTCTTCACTCCTGACATGTTCATCTAATTAATGTAAATGTGTCGTGGTCGGATTATCTTGCGAGAATTCTGAAAACTGTTCGTCGTAATATTTTACTTACCTTTGTAGGTTTGGGTATACAGAAAATTTTAGTAATTGAATCAAAAATGCATTTAAATACGCGCAGAGGGTGCGTAAGAATATAAATAATGTTAATCATCTTGATGAAGCCGTACTCCTTATTTTACAGGAGAACCGGTACTGCTGCTGCCATAACTTTATACCTTTTAAGGACTATACAATTTTTACATCGAGAAATATACAAGATGTTTCACGAATGATAATGACCCTGACGAAATTAAAAATGCAACCCAAAATACATTTGCAGAGGTAAAACTGATAATTGTTTATCGTCTTATAAAATATAAAACGTAGAGCTGTATAAATTCGTAAAGTTTGACTTAAACTTCAATCACTTGCTTTAAGTAAAGTCGGTATTGTAAAACAAATTTTATTTTTGAAAAATATTTATTCAATAACATTAATCTAATAAATACTCAAAATGTCGCCCTCCGCTGTTTTCACAAGCTTGAATTCGTGCCCAAAACTATCTTTTAACACGCCTTAACATTTCTGGAGTGATGGATCTACATGCATAAGGTATTTTATTTTCTAAATGTTCTACACTTTCAATTGGTGTTTGGTATACTTGCTCTTTTACCATTCCCCACAGAAAAAAATTCAAAGGAGTAAGGTCCGGGCTTCTCGGTGGCCAATGATTAATTGAACCTCTTCTTATCCATCGGTTAGGCAAAACCAAATCAAGATGATTTCGCACTATTCTATGATAATGCTCAGGTGCCCCATCTTGTTGGAACCATAGATCTTGTCTTACTTGCAAATTTACATTTTGGAGAAGTAACGGTAAAATGTTTCTAAAAAAATTTAGATAAGTATTGCCGTTTAAACTATCGCGAAAAAATAAGGCCCAACAGTTTGATTCCACAATATGCCGCAATATTCGTCGAGTAGATAGTTTGAAAATGTCCTTCTGGAATCCAACGTGGATTTTCTTGCGCATAATAATGCATGCTGTTTGTTAACTCCACATTATTAGAAAATCTTGCTTCATCTGAGAAGCAAATGTTGTCATAAAATCTCATATTCAAATTTTGGTGTTCCCGAAAAAAGTTACAAAAAGCCAGTCTCTTAGGATAATCTGTCTCCTTTAAGGTCTGAACAAATTGCAAATGATACGGATGAAATTGATTGCCTTTAATTATTCAGTGTACTGAAGACAGACTAATACCGGTTGCTCTTGAGACTACCCTTTGACTAATWTAAGGATTTCCGTCAATCKTTTAAAATACTCTAATTTCATTGTCAGGGCCTGTTGCTGTTCTTTCTCCTGACTTCTTCAGTGGTGGCCAGTTTGTCTCTTCAAGTCTCTTGAWAATTGTATCGGCAMGAGCTCTTCTATTTGGAAAACGTTGTCTGGATAAACGGGTWGCKGCGGWAGCATTTTTCTTGCAATCACCATAAATCAAAATCATATCTGTTTTTTCATATGAATACATTTTGACTTTGTCTGTGGGCGAGATGTCTGGACTATACGGTGGATGTGGCAGCACCTCCCACCCCATTTCCGCCAACTTATTGGACGTCAAACGAGCTGTGTGGGGTTTGGCGTTGTCGTGAAGCAAAATCACGGGAATGCGGCGCTTACGGAGTTTGCGTCGAACCCGCTCCAATTGCTCACAGTACACCTCGGCCGTGAGTGTTTGGCCCTTTGGCATCAATTCCCAGTGAATTGGCCCGCGTCGGTCCCACCAAACGCACAACATCACCTTTGGAGCTCGAAAGTCAGGTTTCGGCGTGCCGCTGTGCCTTTGACCGGGCGAAAGCCACTGGTTGCGGCGCTCACGATTCACGAGCGGCACCCATTTCTCATCGCAAGTGATCACTGAGTTGAGAAACGGTGATCGGCGTTGCCGGCGAAGAAGCTTTTTGGCCACCTCGACGCATTTCTGTTTTTGGGCGTCTGTCAGCTCGTGGGGCACCCATCGGCCTTTCACCCATTTCTTGCCTGGAAAACAAAAAAGATTTCAACTTTTTTTTAACAGAATGAAAGACTCACCTTTGGCACGCAAAATTTTCCCAATTTCTTGATGACTGCAGCGAAATTGATGAGCTAAATCGCGAGTACTCATCGTCGGATCCTCTTCGATGGCGTTGCGGACACCAGCCCAATCGATGGTTTTCGGCCGACCACTGCGTTTCTGATCCTCAACGCCCGTCTTTCCCAATTTAAACTAGAGAACCACCGATGTGCTGTTCGCTCAGTAATCGTTTTCGGTCCGTGGGCTTTGTTAACGCGATTTGCGGCCGTCGGCGCATTGGCGCCCCGCAAAAACTCGTACTTAAGCAATTTTCGAATATCAGCACGTGACAGACTCATATTAAACGGAACCGTATAATGTAATATACCAAACTGACCGCAACAAATTTCTCTATCCAATACAGAAAACAAAATGTAACTGTCACTTTAAACAAAGACGTTATGTCAAAAACTGACAAAATTTAGTTGCCAACTAATAAATACAGTGACAGGAACCTAGCGCATAGCTGTCATGGATTCCCAATTTATTTTTAAAATAATACCAACATGTAAAATAACCACATTGGCTATGAGAATATATTTTGGGTTGCATTTTTAATTTCGTCAGGATCATTATCATTCGTGAAACATCCTGTAGTTAAGTATGTGATTTTTGATGCTTTTATACCTACCGAATTCAATGTAATCCTTGCCCTCGTCCGAAAATCATCATTATAACACAAATCAGACTTTGCCAAGACACAATGGATAGCGATGACACCAGTAAATAAAATATTGTAATGTTTCTTTTACCTTTAATAATTTTCCTCGCAATTTGAATTTTGTTCGCTATGTCATGGGTTCAGCAAGAAGAAGGGGTTATGGTAGACGATGCGTTTACTATTTCACGTTTGACATATGTTGAGCACGCGCTAACGCTTTGTTTACGTTTTGTGAGGAGCTATATTTTTATTTTTCTTTTTATCTTCGGATAGTTAGTTCCATAGTACGAAATATTAAAACTAGAAGGTGTGCGATATTGTTAGCAATAATATATTTAAAATTCCAAAACGTACATACACATATTACATGTTGATATACATTAGTATATTTTTATTTAAGTATGGCTTGCTGTTACTATTACTCCTACAACTTTACACCATAATTTTCGCTCATCTTTGTTTTCTTTTTTCATCGAGGGTCACTAATACTTCTCTTTGCACTTCTTTTCATAAGCCATTCTAAACCGAAGAATGTAAACATTAAACTAATAAAAATGCAAAAGTCTATGGGAGAGTAAACACGTACGTTATTTTTATGGTTAGAATAATGTTGACAATTGTTGACACAAGTACACAACTCTTGAATGCTCTGGAACACTGCTGGTAACATCACACAGTCGGAACCAACCACGAGCAGCCGGGGCTCGTGACGTCACAGATTTAAATATCATTTTTTGGTATATTTTAAGCCTTAACTGAGCGATTTTAAAAAATAAAACAAACAGGGGTCTACTATTTTTTACGCAGATTCATATTCTTCAATAAAAATATAGGCAATGACTCCATTTTGTTGCATAGTATATAAATATGATGTAGTCAGCCACGAAAGAAACAATATCGGTTTATCTACACCCATTGTTTTCTTAATGTTATATTCTTTCACTATACGTAAATATATTGTGTTAGAATGAATGATGGTTCACCATTTCAAAACAAAGTTATTCATCGAATTTTACTCAAAAGCTTGTTTACTTATTATTAGTAAAGTTCATTTAGAAATAACCTAAAACATCAGCTTTTGAAAAATCTGAGTAAACAATAATAGAATTATTTATTACTAATGTTGTGCAAATGACCTGTTGTTACAGATAACTATTTTTAGGGAAATTTTATATCCACAGGACTATTTTTAAAGGTAACACATGTTTTGAAGTTATGTTAGTAAACATAAATTAAAAACACATTGTTGAACCGATTGAAAGTATTTGTACTCCTCTACACCAACATCACCATCGTGAAATAAAACTGTTTAGTGTACCTACCGACGTGTTTATATCATTTAGGCCCAAAGGTAAACAAAGAAAATACCGTTAATAATTTATTTTCGGCGTCCCGTAAATCGTCCTTCCCAGATCTAGCCTGAAGAAATCGGAATGAACTGAAATCAACCGGTTCTCGGAGCGTASAAAGCTCGAAAAAGCGTGTTGCTTTGCCCTGAAAACGTTCCTAACAAACAGAGTTGGCGCACATTATGTAAACAGCTTAGTTTGCTGAACGTTTAGTGCTGGGTGTAATTCCCACAATTAAGAACCGCCTTAATTCTACTAAGTTGACTTGGACAAATTGTTACGTCGACTACAAATTATCATTGACGGTAGGATACATACCGCAAATTTTACTAAGTTTAACGAGAAGCAAARTTCTTCCTTTGGTGGAGAAGACTCAAATAAGGTTGCTATTATTCAGTTTTTGATAATTTCATAAGCATTATTGTTCTGTTTTAAAGTATCGATTTAGCCAATTACTAGCGATTTCAATAAAGTGTTTATTAATATAATAATAATAATAAGATAAAAAGAGCTGAGTGTGGATTGAATCTAATCGAAACAGTAAATAATAACTCTAACCACAATATCACAAATTACAATAATCTATAAAAGTATTTCAGCAGCTAAGCTGCCATCTTCAGAAGAATAATAAGGTCGACTTCTTGAAACCAGATTTCAAGTAAATAGTCAAAAATTCATAAATTACGTTAAGCAAAATGTGTGTGCCATTAACTACAAACACACCTCGCTTAACTATCAATTTCTTAAGAATTGGTCTGAATTTAGATAGTACTTTTACTATGCAATATAAGAAAAATGTTTCTGATGGTAAACTGTTTTGTGTCTTGGTAACGTGAGTAGTTGCTTATCTCGAACATGAACGTTGTGGAGTTCTGACCGATATTTTTAATTAGGATTGCCAAATTTGACGATTCTAAAGAAAAGACAACAGATGTGGCTAAATCGCCTTTCTTTTAAATTTAGCCAATTTAGAGCTAATATGCCTCTGCCTACGCTGTCTGTTCGCTTTAGATTGAGAATGAGCCTGACACAAGGATTTTGTACAAACTGGAAACTAGCATGATTTCGCTCTGTCAATGCAGGACCACACTCAGCACTACAATGATTCATACAATAAAGCACGAATCAGTTGCAAAGTGTCACTTAAGTGTTGAATTTTAAAATACCTTTAGCAGCGTAAATTGGCTTTATAATGCAAAATGAAGATGTAATTGAATGATTTGCTATTTATCTAAAGCGATCTTAACGCGTGGAGCAACTTGCAGTTTGACTATTCTGGGGCCAAATAGCACAACCCCAGACCTTACAGAATTAAAAGCCAGTGAATACTTACACCACAAATCAATGTTTAGGGCGATGTTAATTCTGGTATTGGTAAATTCTCTTTAGGAGTCTTTGAAGGAAAAATAAATCTGTGTGGTCATCTGCGTAATGATGACAATAACAATGCAAAGCTTGACCAAACCTTGAAACGCATATAGTAAATAGCAAGGAACCAAGCACTGACCCTTACGATACACCGCCAATACAAGCGAGTAGTTGGGATATCGCCTTCATTTATTTTACTATTTATAGTCTAGCACTGAGATAGTTAGTCATCAATTTCATTGCGTTTGAAGAAAAACCAGTACGATGCAGCATGGAAATTATAAGTGTATGGTTGATGCTATCAAGTGTGTTTGTAAAATCTAGTAAAACAAGTGTAGTTAACATACCTTTATCAATTTCACTTCTAATATCGTCAATTATAGTTAATATTAAGAGAGTGTAGAGTACATGTTTCATCGTGGTTTTTGATTTGCTTGCATAAAATTAGGTAGTTCGAAAATTCGTAAATCTGCTAGATTGTTGGAGTTGCGCTTTTTTGGCGAAGGAAAAACAAAAGCTATTTTCCACTAGTCTGGAAATACATTACTTTCAATTATGCAGTTTATTACTTATATGAACCAAATATATGAGCAACACGAACTATGCTTAGTTACGCTAATATCGTCATGACTACGGATAACTCCACCAGAATAACAATCTTTGCCATCTGTCATGCTACAAAAATGGTCCTCTGTAGATAAAGGTTCCAAATTTTACCGGTAGATGGCGGTAATCTACAAGGATATGACTTTTACGTTTTTTGCACACATGTTTAATGATTAGGCGATACGGGGACAACACATAGGAATATCTAATATAAGCTTTTAATGTACTCCCACCAGTTACAATACGGAATAGGTTAGGTGCCCAATTTGCATTTATCTTTTACATAAGTCTTTTTGAACCTATTTTAGTGTTGTTTCGTTGTTTAACATTCGATTGACGAAATTTAAGGTCGCTTAAAGCAGACAAACAAATAAATGTGTGGTACTACATGATCTTCTTAATAGTTATATTACGATATGTGACCTTACTATGCGGTAACTTTATAATTATGACCAGTGGCTGCCCGTGGCCGTCCGAATTGGAGAGGCTCAGGATTATTATTACTGCTTAAAATATAGCAGTTTTGGTCTTCACAATATTTATACAGTACACAACAGCTATTTAAAATGGAATTCCATTTTCTGATTTTTATCCTTGCAGAACTGATCTATATACTTTTCATTAAATTCTGGAATATTGTACACCAAACTCTTGGTTTGTACACAATTCCCTCTTAAAATCACCTGTTACTGACAACGTTACTGCAATTTATGTTTAAGTTAGTAACATTCAAGGGAAATTCCGTCAAATAATTATACAGTTAATGATAATAACAACCATTTATTAAAAAAATGTATTACAAATTATTACTACAGTCAATACATTTTCAATATTTCAACATCCTAGAGCCCCACTTCAGAAGCTGCCACTGCTTATAACGATAAATTCAATGCTTGGTATTTGTAGTTAGATTACTTGAAATGAAAATAAAACATAATGTTTACCCAGTAAACAGGAAATTGTGCTCAACTTAGTCAAGAATTGTACTTTTTACATGTGTACCATCTATCGGCAATCCGTAAGAACTTGAATTAGCCGGCAAAAACTAGGACGCTAGCGAATCGTTGTTGGGTATCCTTAGTAGAGTTATCAGTAGCATAGATAATTAAGAGCATGAAAATGCTGCTAAGACTACAGCCTGTGAGTTGATTGAAATAAGGGTTTGCAGAACTACCTCCTTAGTAGTGAAAACAAGATTAAATCTACTTGCAACGGCTGAAACTGTGTATAGTAAAGCCAATAACTCTTCAATCTGAAACAACTTAATAAAAAAATATTTATAATTAGTGCATTAACTCATTGATGGGGTAATTCCGAATGGTTTTTTTAGTGTAGCTACACATTTAATTCGTTAAGTGTTTTTATATAAAGACTGACGGACAGCATGCTCTAAATAAGCTTCGTTTTTTCATGAAGATGCTTATACAGTAGTCCCACCTGGCGACGGTTTTGTGCTTTCTAAACGCCAGCAAAGCGTTGTCTCGCAATTTCATTAATAGTTTAACATTATTTGTAAGCCATTGTGGTTTTCTACGTTTGCTATTATTTTTGATAACCTTATAGGTATGATGCGTAATTATCAAATAGATATATTTTTTCGTGTGTATCGTGTTCCAAAGATTCTTAAGGGGCAGTGCTTGCTAATCAGTATAAAATTCCTCTAAGTCAATAGTAAACCCCTAGTTCGTTGGATACCCAATACCTGCAAATGCTTTCTTTAGATTAGACGTTACTTTCAAAGAATATTATGGAAATTATTTTTATTACTTCCTTAATAAAATTGTTATGCTATTACTATTTAGATAAAAACAGAAAAAAGCATGGGTTTGCCATTTAAAAAAGTTGATGAGGTTGATTGACTTTGATAAGACATTAATGACGGCCTAATAATATTTTGCACGTCAAAAGGCATTTTACGTAACAAAATTGACTTGCCTTAGGATATTTTTTAAGATCAGTTAAAAGGGGAGTTATCAATTTTGTTGCAGACTTTTGCATCACGCTGTATAAACCATATCAATATGAACATAKATTTTATTTTAAATGTTCTGCAGAGCAATGTGTATTATTTGCGCAATTAAATATTTAATTTCAATAAACGTCTACGGTGTTTCACAGTTTATTATAAATATGTACAATACAAGAAATTCTAATTGGTCGAAGCCGCCAGATTGATTTCTATCTTGAACGGCTGTATTTAACAGTGCCTCGCATAAACATGCATATAAGCATAGCGTAAAATCAGTTCGTATTTTTTAAGATAATTGATCGTCTAGATTAAATGCTCTTTCCCAGAATGTTTAAAACTGTATTGTAGTACATGTTTTCCATTGAGTGTACTTTCGGAAATATTAAGTTTACATTAAATTCTAACGAAATATCACCTTAAAGAGGCATGAGCACTTTGAAATCCTTTGTCCTTTCATGTTACAGGGTGGAAAGGAAAACCACGTTAGCTTCCCCGAATTCCAGCAAAACGGCACCGCGAAACAATTCTCGCACGGTATGTATACGCCGTGGCTCAGTTTTCAACTAACTGAACATCCTGACATGCAGATTACATAAACGAAGTTTTGCACGAGGACGATACGACGGATCCCAAGTCGAACAGGGAGGACTGGGACAGCCCCATCACTTTTACTGCCAAATCATCAC
Organism: Rhyzopertha dominica; assembly: GCA_025024175.1. Taxonomy (NCBI): domain Eukaryota; kingdom Metazoa; phylum Arthropoda; class Insecta; order Coleoptera; family Bostrichidae; genus Rhyzopertha; species Rhyzopertha dominica. The sequence goes on from QCXZ01000003.1 coordinate 49,248,475, forward strand.
GTAAGTTTCTCAACTTACTTCAGACAAGCATCTCTTTCAATTCACTTCAACGGGTTTGTTGAAATGTTTGAAATGGGTATTTGCCTAGCAAGACGAAATAATGACGCATTGACGGTTTGTGAGGAAGGAGGACAGGTTTTGTTCGTTCACTAAGCTTCTGAGAAGTCATGTTAGCTACTGTCGCAATTATTGGTGTGAAATAAAACGCTTTTAGAAAATTGTTTTAAAGGAAACTTGTTGGAATCTGCTGCATTAAAACACAAAAATAACGTATTTTCGCAAACGGCAGGATGAGTTTATTAGCTATTTCTCCCTAAAAGGGGATTTGGTTTCCTGTGACGACAGGCTTTTTTAATAGGTATTTGTATATTAATAACTCATTATACATTACCTAGTTCAAAAATTCTAGAGAGGATGTCCTAAGCTTTTGTGTACAGTATTGCTGTCAAAATCGTAATTTAAAAAAGCTAATTTCGCTTTGACAGGAAATCATATCCTTTAAACTCTTGGACCCGGAAGAAAATCAGCAGTTCCATGCAGAGATCGGTTCTTGGATCAAAGTTGAGTCCCAGTCATTCAGTTTGTGGATTTGAAATCGGTTTGGGTTCGGGTAGAAAATATCCATAGGAAAGCAGTTTCCGAAGTCTAGTTGAAAGTTTTTTGAACAACACCAATTGTAAATTATTGTGCAGACATAAAAAAATTTGTAGTTCAACTAAATACACTTAAAATAGAAATCTGGTCCATTTCTCTTAGTGGATATTATATATTAATTCTTTTTTTTTGTATATCAAAAAGCTCCAACTTTATTAAATAATTAGTAAAGCGGTTCGACTAAAACGTACTATCGTCAGGACCATTTAAAATTCAAATAAATTTTACAAGAAAAACTGACGTTCCAGACTGAAATTAAACAGACTTGACCTCAAACAAAAAGTAGCCTACATATATCAACAACAAAAAATGCATATAACTCGGAACAAGAAAACCCACAACAAATCAAAATAAAAATACATAATTCCACTACCAAAACACATATTATACAGGTGAAAAAACAAATTAAAATTTTATATTTTCATTTTTTAATTCGGCTTGCCAAATTTAATTTTTTAATTCGGCCTTCCAAATGTTCATATTTAAATCATGCACTTTTTGCATAAGTTTCATTTTCAAGTGAGTGCTTTCCTGTAGAAGGCCTTTCTGGGATTTGGGGTGAACCACGCATTTCTAGATGAACTAAACTGAACTACCTGCACCGAATTCTCCGATCTTGTAGAACGCACGGAGGGATAACCTAAGAGATAGACTACCTGCGAAAACTTACTTGGAACAGCAATGCTCTGGCATATATATACATGCATTATAGAATGGAGCCTTACTCCTAACCTCCTTCCAAGTATAACCATCAACAACCAGAACAGTGTCGTCTGCATCATTACATGAAAAACTATATATTTCTGAATGATTCAATACTAGAACTTTGTCTTTATTATGTAAAAAAAAGAAAAAATACACCGCCTACCGCAGGAAAAAGCAATATTTAATCCAAACGAGGAAAATAATTTTGACAAACTTACCGAAACTGGACCAGCAAACCTACACCAAGTTTATTTTCAAAAGCATCTATGAAGAGAAAAATAAGAAATAATATTGTCTGTGCATGTTGATTTTCAAAGAATTTCAAAAGATAAGTGAGGAGAAGATTTGCTGCGTAAAATTAATAAATCTAAGGGAGAGGGAATACGTTCTAAGAATGAAATTTGATTATTAACATCTGTTTTATATCCGAAATTTATAAAAGAATAGAGATTATAAATCTAAAAAATTATTTAGACCTTGAAGATTTTCTTGAAAAAGACACAAAACGCCATCTACATATCGATACCAAAATTTAATCTTGGAAGAGATAGCAATGTTTTTAAAAACACCTTTTTCTAAATTATTCATAGAGTTCAGCTAAAAATGTTTGTTGCTGGTATGCAGGCTACTTTTTGTTTGACGCGAAGTTTGTTGACAACTTCAGATTCTCATGTAAAATTTACTTGTATTATAAATAGTACTGACAATGGCCTTATTTTAGCCGAAAGCACTTTATAAATTATATAATAAAGTGGATAATACTTGTTGTTTCATACATAAGGGAAGCAAAAATCAAATTACACCGCTAAATTGTAACAATCCTTAATTAAAAAAAAATATGATTCACAATAACGGTTCTGCTGTTCAATGTCGGCGTCTTCGTGGCGAAACTAAATGTATCGTAGATAGTAACATTTGCAGTGTAATAGGTCCAAAAGCCTGTCCAAACCGCAGTTCCATAGTTGCTGATACACTAGATATTCACGTAACACCATAAGAAAAACCAAAGGTGTTTTCTTCCAACAAGTCGTTCCTGAAACCTTTCGTCCAACAATTCCCCCATCATTATACTAAAATGTTTACCGTGCATTTGCAGCTTATTGTTTATTAATGGTATCCACTAAATCTTCCAATAATTGCTGTAGAGAATTTACCCTGTCAACGTGCCATTAAATTAATGTTGATCAATAGTCTAAATGTTAATTATTCCACACCAGACCAAATAAACCACCTATCTTCTTGATGACATTCGACGTCAACATGTAAATTTACATCCGAATAATAATGGTAATTAGAGAAATTGTAGAGAGCAGATTTTGTTCTAAATTCATTTCCGAATAGCTGACAGAAGTTTGGCTGCACCTCACAATCGACTGGTTACCATTGTTTTATGTAGCTGGATTTATAAGAATGGAATTAGTTTTTATTTAAAACTTCTTTAAAATCCGGTGACTAACATGAGGGTTATTAACAATAGCAGCTAATATAAAAATTTCAGTTTCTTCATTTGTCTGTTTTATTCGGATCGGAGCAGTGTACTTCACATTCTACTTTGAAACAAATCTTTCTAAGGTACTAACGACTTTCTTGTGAATTTTGTCTATCCAGGTAGCTTAAATGCTCGAAGCTAAATAAATCCTATAGCATTCGCCAAGCATACAAATCATATCTGCCATTTCAGTTTTCATTTGTTGCAGGGCTGACTGATCCATAAATAGTGAACATTGTTGAAATACAATAAAACACTAGTAAATAGAACTATAATGAACTATAATGAATGCAACATATAACCCCAAAGCTGTACAAAAATTCAGTTGACATCTTCGAAAAAAATCAGCTATGGAATCTGAAGCTGAAACATACGATAAAATAAGCAAGGCATTTTTTTAATTCTACGTTTCAAATCGCACATATCGAATGATAATTACATCACATTAGCAGAACTCAATTTCTGCAAACCAGTCAAATGAGAAACGTAAATTTCCAATAATATAATGTAGGGTGTATTTGATTGATGAAAGGTTAGTGCGTTTAGGCTTTACAAAACACTCTCTAGTCTCAAAAATATTTTACCTTGATAGTGTTATATAATATATTGCTTTTACTGGAGCTAGCACATACATGTGCTACGTTCAGTTGCTCTTTTACGGTTTTTCTCTGTTCCTAATAAAACAAGAAACGGAATAGCTGGTCTTTGTAAGTTTCCAGTTATAGCAGTTGGAAATGGGGCGATCGGAGCTTCCTGAAATATGTATGTCAAGGTTGAAAGTTCAGCCCTACTTGTCCTCCTTCTCTCTTAGAGCGTCCTGATTCAAAGCATTAAACTGGCCGGGCTGAGTTTGGCTGGATGTTGTAATAACTTGCTTATACACTAGGCGGTCCTCACTTTCACACCTAACTGCCTGCATGGATATCGTTGAAATATAAGATGTTAGTCAATACTAACTGTGTGCAGAAACTGATTGTCACATGCATAGATCCAACAACAAAGCATCAGCTGATACTAAGCATATTGCTTTTGAAAAACATAAACTTGGAAGAGTAAAGAGTTAAAATGTTTCAAAAAACTATTATTCAGTTGAGTGTGTTTTATGATCCAAGGGAAAGAATAGCTCGAGTAAAGAGCTTAAGCTTATACAGGGTGATTCATGAGGAAGTGACAATATTTTGGGGAATGGTAGTATTCACAATTCTGAACAAAAAAACCTCGTATTGGCATATACCCCAAAGCGCTCTTTTTCAGAGATACAACCGTTAGAAGTTGTAATTAAACAACCACTTTTTCTGAAATATCTAAGTAATCTAGAAATATTCAAATCTGAAATTCCTGAATTTAGGCCTGATTTCAGTCACATTTTCATTTTCTTACATCCAGAGAGGTAGAAAACTTAAAAGTAGTTACCTTTTTCTTCTCAATAACTTTTCAACCCTTAGTGGTTTCACTAAACGACATTTTATTTGATTATGCTTAAACAGAAATGGGATATTCGAATCACATCAGCAAGGCTATGACAAACGAAACAAACGATATTACTGTCACAATTAAGTAAAATTTATTAAGATTTCAGTTTACAGTCAATCATGCCTAGTGTGCTTACACAAGCTGAATATGCCAATATGGTATTTATGTATGGTGTTTGCCAACGGAGTGCATSAGCTGCTTCTAAAGAAAATGGAAAGCGTTTTTGTGGCTGTACCATACACAAATACCATATCGGCATATTCAGCGTGTGTAAACAGACTAGGCATGATTGACTGTAAAACGGACTCTGAATAAATTTTACTTAATTGTGACAGTAATATCGTTTGTTTCATTTGTCATAGCCTTGCTGATGTGATTCGAACATCCCATTTCTGTTTAAGCATATTCAAATAAAATATCGTTTACCTCAAAAACGGTTAATCTTATCGACACACAAAAAGAGTAACTTTTTGGTGCAAGAAGAATGAAAGATTTCAAAAATTAGATCAGAACAGTGAAACCACTAAAGATTGAAAGGTTATTGAGAAGAATGGAGTAACTACCCTTAAGTTTTCTACCCTTCAGTAAATGTAAGAAAATGAAAATGTGTCTGAAATCAGCCCTTCTATAGCTAAGATGGTTTCCGGAATTTCAAATTTGAATATTTCTAGATTATGTACTTAGATATTTCAGAGTGATTGTTTAATTACAACTTCTAAGGGTTGTATCTGTGAAACGGAGCGCTTTAGGGTATAAGTCGACACCAGTTTTTTATTCAGAATTGTGAATACTACCATTTCCCCAAATATTGTCACCTCCTCCTGAATAACCCTGTATACCTATTAAAATTCAATATTACAKACAGTTCTTGAAATGCAGTACACACTTAGGAAAAACGTTACTGAAGACGAACTATGTTGATTTAAGGTTATTGTTAAATTATGAATTAATTTTGCGATGGTTCTACTGTAGGGTAGTTTGCTTGATTGTTACGTTGGGGCAGTGGAAATGGTAAAACGTTATGCTAACATTATTTAACTTGATTTAGATCCATGAATTACAAAATTCAGATAATGCATTAGTTTAGTTCTTATTACCACTAGAAAAACAAAAATGTATTTTATAGCAATTGGTTTTTTTGCCATAACTCTTGGTTGTCGCGGTAACAATTACAAAATTCTTTGTTAATATCGATCTTTTTAAAGCCTGTTTTGAGAGAACCCGTTGGATGCATTTAACATGAAACTATGGTTTTATTTTGTCCAATAAGAACTGACTGGAAAGCGAAAACTAAAGCACTCTCTTCAAAGTTCAAGGTGGTCTTTGAGGAGTTCTTTTTATAGACTTAAAACGCAAACCAGATAATTAGGCAACACTGCTGTATTAATTACGTAATACTCAGTGCACGAGATATTTATACCATAAGACTACATAGTAACATACCTACAAACTGTTCAAGTTGCTTAAGCCGTATTTCCTTACTGTTGTGGTTTTAAAGGAATTGGCCATCCTCTATATTTAATTGTCTATTGCAATTATTGTATTATTGTGAAATAAATGAGTAAAAAGGCCTTTGAAGTACCATTTCAGTGATGATCAGCAAGTGTAGTTCTTAATATAGAAGCCCCGAAGACGATGTGGATTAATACTGTATTTATTCAATTTGCTCCTAAAATAATGTACGAGTGCACTGATGTGTAGAGAAAGAATAAATCGTAACTATATTTTGGTATTGTCGAGTAGTTTCCGTCAAAGCTTATATTTTATAGGAAACATACGCAGTGTTTTGGAAATACTTGCTTACAAAAATAGATGCAACGGAGATTACTTTATTTACGTTTATTTTAAAACATTAATTCTTCAAAMGTGTATATATAAAATAAGAGCTAAAGATGTTTTTTATGTATAATTTAACTAGAGTGAAAAGCCTTAAGAGGGGCGTTTACCTAGAGCGAATCGGGTCATTCTAAGCATCTACCGTTTTACATTTTACCGAGTTATTCGAAACTTTTTCGAAGTGAAATTTCGACATAGCAATGACAAAAGATGTAGCTACAACGTAGAGTTCGAGTTTTTTCCGAATTTGGTACAGTAATGTAAATATTTGTTGTTATATTTTGCTTAAAAATGCGTATTTTTGGCGAACTCCACGTTGTAGCTACATATTCCTTTGTACACTACCAAAAACATGAGCACGATAAATGAGTAAAAACATTCAAAAAATCTAAAACCGCAAACCCTTTCGCACGAGTCCGTCACGAGAGCAGAATGCGAATGTCCATCCCCACCAGGTCCGTCGCGTGGTATCCACTGAATAGTGAGACTAAGATACAATCCTGTCGGGAATGATCGAGCGGTATACGATCTATTCCGATATGACTGGATTTCTAAGATTGTATGTCTAATTAGTAATTACACGGGACAAGTTTAATGTCAAAAGCTTTTTCACATTAATTTACTGTCTGCCGAAGCAATGGGGAGGCGGAAGGAAAATTGTTATAAAAGTTCCTACAGAAATCATGCAGTTAGAATGAAATGTTATATAGTTCATATTTACAGAAATAAATGGGTTATTCCATATTTTGAATAACCTGGTATAATATGATAGTATGTTACTAATATCATGCTTACTTTTTTATGCACACCCTACAGTCAGCAATTTTCCGAATATTAGTTTAGCCCGTCTGTTGCTCGTACGATCTTTGCGCGATGTCAACCTATCGGCTACACTCTTACGTCCCATGTCCCGCTGGTAATATCGCTCCAAGTAAATGCCCCTCTTAACCATAATAATCTAGAAAGCCTAATTACGTATTTCGGCAGCCAAGCTGCAATCTTCATTAGAGTGAAGGAGTTCTTGAAATCACTAGGACGAGTGTATGTAAAGAGTCGTCCCGCACCTTAAAATTTGATAGTTTTAACTTATGCCTTTTATTGCTTATTAATTCAACTCGTAACAAACGACGGTAGAAAAATTACCCTGTTTCAAACATTTTCTTAAATCCGCGAACAACTACGCAAAAGGTTCCTAATTTCCGTCCTGCGTATTGTTACAGCTCCCTAGGTAACTAGGTGCTCACTGTTGTCAGTTTTATAAAGAGCCAGGGAAATACAAATTATGCCGCAATGGGAGTGAGAGGGACAGGGGTGAAGGTATAAGTATAACKGTCAACGTCAATATTATAATGTAAACATAGGAATAACCTGTAACCCTTCATCAGCAGTAGTATTCTTACAACAGGGAACAAAACACTTCTTAACGTAAGCCATTCTGACATTAAAAAAACAACAGATTACCCAAATACTTCGACAATATCTTGCTCCACCACTTAGTCTGACAAATACGAAACTCGAAAGTTTGACCAATCTATGTAAACAAAAACGCATGGCTAGAGATGTAAGGGTTATTCGTTACACATGTGACACCTGCAGCACGTGCGAACGTGCGATGTTGTCAGCGGTACTTTACCGTTTTCTTCCTAACGACGGACAGAGATCGTCCTGACAGTTTCAAAATTTATCATATCGTTGTCATACGAAAGTATACAAACTAAACATTATCAAGCTTCAAYCGTCGTTTAATTCCTCATAATAAAAACATTAGTTCTAAAGCAAGTTCGATGATTAAAGTGCTTTCGTATTTCAGCAAAAGGCCAGTGAATGCGCTTATTATATTGAACTGTTCATTATAGAATAAACTGACTGAAGGATGATTTAAGTCACTTTCACAAATACGCCTTAAGTTGACCTAGGTATCAATGTCACAATGCCAGTTTACGAGTACATTCCTCACGGTATCGCGAAAATTTACCCACATTGGCAACGCGACGCAGCTCAAAAAAATGTAAACAAATATTACTTGCKATGCCGCTAGAACACTGGTGGCTTTCGTCAGCATGCGAACCTTTTACGTCATCTCCGTGGCGGAATATCGAGGCATTTGAAACGGATAATSAAAAATCAATACTTTCACTTTTTTTCTCGGCAAAGAAGAACCGGAAAAAATCGTAAAAAATGTCTTTATACTTCAATTTTTATGTACATTTTAAATGTAAAATAAAAAAATTGTGGGACGACCCCATTCTCCTCACCAGATCTTTGGCGGAAAATACATTATATACCTTTATTTAATGTCTAGCGAGAAGTATATCTTCGTGTTTCTTTTAAATATTACTTCAGTTCAGAAAGTAGTGACCATTCTTTATTAAGAAAAGAATTTTATTGGCCAATGTAAACTATTACACAAAAAATATTTTGTAATCATATTGAACAATAATGGCAGTCCCTAAACCATTAAAAAAACCTTTAAGCAATCACAGTAACAACTTACAGAAATAAGTAATGGCAAAAACATTTAAAAAAATTGCTAATAAATGAATGAATCCATGCTTTTACTTTAGAATTCACAAGTTTGTTAATAATTCTAATTTGAATGGTATAAGCCAAATTTTTTAAATGTTCCTAACGAAGAAGAAGCAAACTAATCTTGTTTAATCCTTTAATGAGGGACATAATCAGGAAATCTTCTTTTTGTTTTAAGATGATAGGAAATTCCATCTCGTCTGTTTGGAAGAAAATGTGAAGCATTTAAATTAATTTCGGTGATTCTAGTCTAAAAAATAAAATAAAAAATAAAAATAACACCTGTTTACCCTTCCTGAAAATAAAATAATAATTGAACCCGTGTTGCTTAGGTATATTATGATGAAGCATATATAGTTTATTTTATTAGCTTGCAGTGTGTATTTCAGATTTTTTTCATAAACTAGTGGCGATTCCTGCTTGCAATAACGTTGCCACTATAATGACAATCTGCAAACGTTTGTTACTCAAATAATTGTAAAAATCTTTTAAAGTCTAATTTAAAACCATATTGTTTGGTTGTGCAAGATCGTAACGGAAACCTACTGTAAATATAAGTTTTCCGCATCGTTGCCCAAATTGGGAAGTTTTAAACTAGTTTAGCCGCCAAGGCTATATCGATGGTTCGGTGTTTTGAAACTTGTCTCCAAGTTCCTGGTAGATTCACAATTGGTAATTTTCCTTTATTATACAATGCAGTCCTTCAACTACATTTAACCATAATTGTTAATATATTTTTTTGTTTTCGATATACCGATTGTTTACCAAAGCAAATAAATGTGACTTGGTACCTTGTAAATCATTCTCGTTTATGCATTATGTTTTAATATCGAAAATTGGAGGTTATTTTTTGTGCCGTATGTTCGGCTATGCTTGTTGTTGGATCGATGCACGGCTTGCCAAAGACGTCAGCCACTAAATTGCTTGAATTCTAGCGAGTACAGGAACGGAAGAAAGTGGAAGCCTTAATAGTCAGTTAGTTCCTCTCATGGGCCCAAAAAGTCCCAAGGGCCCAAAAAGTCCAAAATGTATAAAGCCCAAAAGGGCTGCTGGGGCCGAGGGTATTCTACCTTGGCTACGTGACCGCTCCAATGGTACGGCTACAGGATCTGCTTGATTGTAGCTTAGTACACAACACACTAGATTAGACCACCGAAACCCACGCTTTTTGCGCCTGGTGAACGGTCCACTGTTAAAAATTAATTTTCTTCAACTCCTGTACATAATTTATAAATAACGTTTAAAGCTACAATCTTCAACAGTGACTAGATTTGCTAACAAGTAGAATAGCCACATGAGTAAATTAAATACACATGTCCATTTCCCTTTCGTGTAGCTTCATTTGGTAGTTTAGAATAACTTTGATGTCGTTTAGTTATGCTAATTAAGTTTAAAATTTATCATTTTTGCACAGTTATCTTGCAGTGTTTGTATATGCCGGTATCTAAATTTAAATTCAAGGTATTTAGAAAACAAGTACTATACTGTAGTATCATCCTCAAGATTTGTGGAATTCTTTTTTAGAATACTTCTTAAAGGTTAATTTAAAAGTAAAACTAATAGTTTTCATTTTAAAACACATTGAAGGTTGCTTCAGCAATAAATAAGATAATACTACAATTGAGGTACTGCCACTGGAAGAATTATTAGTAAAACTGCTTTGTGTGATCCATTAATTTAGTTTTACTTTAAGATTTTCTTTCTCAAAATCTTTTAGTAGTGGTTTTGTGGTATTTTTCTAACGTGTTAAAATTTATTTCTCATTTTGTTTTTCCACTCCATGGATTTAAAATCAATATTGGTACTGGTACTTGTAGAATATGCTTTGAAGACGTCTTTGGTCGTTTATTGGAAAACGCGATTTTTCATACCCATTTTGTTATTATACTATACAAAATTAACTACAGGTCATTTCAACTATAAAAAGATCAAAACAAGTCCGCAAAAAATGCTTGGATGTCATTTAAAACAAGAAATGAAAGGTGGGTTAAGAGTTGAAAAATAATTAGAAAAAAATCTTCATTAGGGATACTTTTCTATACAATCTTCTTATTTACAGAAATACCCCTGTTATTTCATACTTTTGACTAACACTATAATACAGATCGTCAATGAAATTACACATAAAATTAAAAWCAAGGATTATTTGTGAAAATTAAAAAAAAACACTGAACATGTAACTTATATTTAAAAAGAGAGACGTCATCAAAAGTTTTTGATATAGGAGCATATTCTTTTTTGTTTCATTCGAATCCTTATTATCTAAGGAATTCAACCATTATATCATGTGGCATAAAAACCAGTCAAAATGGGCAAAGTTGTGAAAACGGCTATTCACAAATAAAACAAAATACTTAATCGAGTGACTTTTGTCTTCGCATTTAATGAATTAACCGGGTTTAGAAAAAAAATCAGCAACATACAGAGATAGTAATCGCATTCCAACTCGTATAGGAGCTAGAAATTAAAAATTTAAAGGAGTCAAATCTGTCGATCGGGGTGAACACCCTACAACTTCCCTGCGACATATTCATCAAAGAATATCATACCCATCGCGGAAGCTACGCACCGCTACACCAAAATGTGCCTGAGCACCATCTTGCTGGAACCAAATGTATTCTCTTGGAATATTATTACCAAGCTCATTAGGAAATACGAGTATCTCAGCCAGTTCAGGTACCAAATCATCTCTGAGAAATTCTAAATACATATGTGCCGTAAGACTATTTAAAAAAAGTAAGAACCGATAATGCATTGATTAATGATGCCTGGCCAAACATTACAATAAGCTTCTAAGGACATTGCGGGTGAACTTCATGAAGCCAGTGTAGATGTTCTCGTGCCCATTAGCCAATTCTCTAATGATCGAATTGTGACGCTTGGCTATGCCATTTAAATGAAAAGCTACTTCGTCGAAACAGAATGTTCTTAAAAGGTCTTCTCACCAGCACTTGGAAGGGTCGGTCAGGCTCATGCTCGTGAAGTTCATATAAAAATCGGATCTTATAAGGATGGATTTTTTTTAAATTAAAGTTTAGTCACTGTTGAGTGGTGTACGTCGTTGTTAATTGCCACCTGAGGCAAGGATAGGTTCGGATTTTCTTTGGCCTCTAATAAAATGGTTAATTTTGTAATTTTGTATGGATGACCAGATCTMAGCAAACCCTTCGTACCACCCATTTCGTGAAATCATGCGACAAGTCTACTAGAGAGCACCACATGGTGTTCCATGTTAAGCAACTGACAAACTTCCTGATGACACCGGAGTCTATCGCCACTATCATTAAAATTTGGATTCTTTCAGTCTCTGTTAGACGCACCATTTTAATTAAACACCCAGATCACAGATTTAAATTACTTGTTTGATAATTTCCCCCGTAAATATCATGTTTGAGAATGGAGATTATAACCCAAAAAAATCGTTTTTCGTTTGTAGCTTTTAAATAAGCGGCATGGAAAGCCTTTCGCGCCAAACACTTCTGACGTCACAAGTGTTGGAATTTCCGCTAAAGGTGGAGTAAATGTGCACAAGTTGGCAGCTATGTTACCGTGTTAGTTTTCAAATCACCGAACCAAGCGCGTTTCATATTCTCAGTATCAATGTAGTATTTTTACAAAGTCGGCTTTTGATGCAAAGCTGTATTTTTACTAAGTTGGCTTTTGCTAACTTTAACATTACATCCGGCTGGACTAAGTACTGTTGCATCAACAATTCAAAAAAAATAGCAAAAATTGGATTGGTACCGATAGGCAAAGGGTTGTCGTCTATATATTCCAGCATCTCTAGATTCAGAATTCTTTCAGTAATAACGTCTGTTGGMACTAGTCGATATTTCTTTTGTTTTTGGAAATGACTTCCTAAATTCAAGATTAATAAGTGCTTACTTCATTCGGAAGTACCAGCAAGCAAGCAAGCTCTTTACTCCATCGAGCAATTTATTTAACTCTCCTGTGGATCGATTAAATGTGTAACATTGTAAATTGTCTGATCCCGTTTTGAACATTTACTTGCCTAGTTCTCTAAGCAAGATTACGTTTCCGTGTCTAAAACATAATGGTTGAATGGTTGAATTAAAAAGCTCGAATACATATAGTTCTATTAAAAAAGATTATAACGTCATAAGAAACTCTGTAAAGAAATGGTCTCAAAATAATCCTCTTTTTAAACCTTGAGGTACCTTTTTCAGGGTTGTTTCGAATTTTTGCATATGCGTAATATGCTTCTTACAAGTCTTATTATCTAATAGACCATTTTATACATACTACATTACTCAATTACCATGGGGCTTGTAAATTTTCTACGTCTTAAATATGTGCAGATGAACCAGCCTTTTAAAAACTCATGCAACTTGTAATCCAGAAGTCCTAATAAGATAACAGAAAAATGCTTAGGCGTATTTTTATTAACCCAAAATCTTTTATTTAATCCTTATTGCAGCTTCCACTGTACACTTGATTTTGCATGTACGATTAATTCAACGGTCAGCACGCACTATCTATTCTGTTCTATACTATCCACGCTTAGCATAGACGGCTTACCGCTTATATACGTATCGGAACTTGAATTTAAGCACCTTGAATGTTGTACGTATGTTTAGTTACAGATGAGAGTATTTTCTCAGATACAGGCAAGAGAATGTCCAAGGGTTCCATCGAAGGTAGGTGCAAGATCTGTCACTCGATGTGAAAGATTCATTCCGCCAACAACTCTAATTGTCTATATATATCACTCAGGTGGGGACCTCATGCGCGTCACGACGCCGACAGCCACGGAGACGGTATTGCCGTGGAAACGGGACGACGAAGCGGAGGGTTCCGCTCCGCTTCAGCAATCGGAGTTTCCTGCCTGGGCGTCGAACAAGGAATATCTTGCGTATAATTCTCCTTCTGCTACGTTTCTAGGTAAACAGGATTCTGTAGGGGTGAATATAAATTAGGCGTAGTTATGCCGCCAGTTCTACGAGCGTAGGAATGTTTATCAGTCGATAAGAGTACTATGTAGGTAGTAGTTATTATTTTAATTTTTTATTAATAGTAATTGCCAGCGTCAAGCCCGATGTCAGAGAATCTCTGGTAACAAAATCGAAACCCCCCCTCTGCGGTGAAAACCGAACTTTTCCGCAGTTGAGTTTATAACCCAGGTACTTGTGGGACTAACGATGGATCAAAATGAAAATTCTCCCCGTCAAACACAAAACGACCAAGACCACCATAACACAATACAAACACACAAAATGGCCGAAAGTGCTTCGTTGGAGCTGCATTCAACGACCACTAAAGCTGAAAATGTAGGACAACGTATGTGCTGGACAACAGACATAAACGAACACCTCGCTCGTTGCTACTACATAATTATATATTAAACTCGAAACAAATACCATAGGATATAGATCAGAGTTGATTCCACCGTTTCTACAAAATACCCACAACCTTCCAACCTACCAACAGAACAAAGACTATCAGACCAAAAATGTGTAATACAAAAAATAATGGGATAGCCCAACCAAGAMTAGATTATAAAATCAGAAGTAGCAGAAGAATTTAGAGTTAGAGTAACTAATTTTTAATGGCAAGAAAACTACCCTAGTACACACAATTACACACAAAACGAAATACAAGAAGCATCCTCAGATGCATGAAAAAAAGTATATGTAGTAGCATACGTAAGTAAAAAATTAAATAAAACACTAAAAGATCAAACGGAAAGAGGGAATATTTGCCACCACCAAGACTAATATATAAGCCACAAACACAAAAGATAGTAGATGTATTGACCAAAAAAAAATAACACAAAATATTACAGACCAAAGTAGCCTCGAATATTTTCACACAATAGCATACATAACTGCCATATGTACACTAATAAGTAATGAACAAAATAWATTAGAACTAAATAACAGAAAAAAAAACATTATCTAGGCACATAAACCTGTATGACAAACAAAAATCGAAGATAAGATTACAAAACTTAGGCAGGGCAGGCGTAGGTTAGCACAATACAACGAGGGAAACTGTTCGGAAAAACTACAGAAACAGGCAGAAAAGCTTGTTAACGGTCGGCAACAGAACGTATAAAAAGCTAAATGAGAAAAAAACAGAAGCTTGTTGCATATGCGCCAATGAAAGCAAGTTCTATCAAATGATCTCTGGCGAACAAAATACAGAAATCAAGTTACCCTATATAGCGTAGGTAACTAGCTTTTGGGGGAGAACATGAGCAAACCCTATAGAACACAACGACAATGACACGTAAATAAAAGAAGAAGAGAACAGAAGTAAAAATAAGCAAACAGGATGACATGATGATAAAGTAAAATGAACTAAAACAAAATTATAGCAGGAACGCATAATTGGAAATGTCCTGGTGCAGATAATATACATAACTTCTGGTATTAAAAAAAACTAGCAGCTATACATCCATTCATAACAAAACAAATTAATGAAATCATAAAAAATCCGTCAAAATTCTCAGTGTTCCTAACACAAGGTAAGACTTATATAAAAGAAAAAAAAGGTACCCTTAAACCAACTAGCTATAGACCAATGACATCTTCACCTACCCTTTACAAAATAATAACATGTAACACAAACAAAATCATTTCCAATCTAACAGAAAGGAAGGGCAGAAAGTCTGTAAAAAGAAAACGCAAGGATGTAAAGAACAACTAATCATAGATTCGGTGATAATGAAGCGAGCAAAACAACACCAACGGAAGCTGACGTGTTACATAGACTACAAAAAAGCATTAGACTCCATTCCCCACAGCTGGCTATTGAGAACCCTTGAAATATATACAATTCATCCACAAATACAAAACTTCTTACAAACTATAATGAACACAGGGCGCACATATATACATCTAAGCAAAAGTTACAAACAAAAAACAAACGTCGCAATCACAAAAAGGATATTTCAGGGTGATTCACTTAGCGCGTTGTAGTTTTGTCTCTAACTAAACCCACTTTCGAATACACTCAACGCCACAAGGTTTGGATTTGACATAAAAATAAAAGAAAAGACAGTGTAAAATAAAGCACGTCTTATACATTGATGACATCAAGCTATACACGTCAACCGAAACACAAATGAAATGTTTAGCCTTACTACAAATACAACATGTAAACCAACCTTTATAAGCTATACTGGGACCGAACAATATACACAGATAAAGCAATAATACACAATAGACCAAACATCACATTGCAAAACAAAATACGGGAAAAACATATTTATTTGACATCGCCGTTCCAAATGATAGTATCATAACAACAACATACCTACATCAAGAAAATAGACAAATATCACGATCTTGCCATAGAAATACAACGACTATGGCAACAAAAACAGGTAGCAGTTGTACCATACATTATATCCGCCACTGGGATAACACCACATTCCTTCATCGAACATCTTTCACGACTTGGCCTACCAGACAAAATTAAAAAATGACTACAACAGCGGTGCTTTGAAAACTTGCCAAATCGTACCAAAACACCTAAACCACACATAGATTTAATAGTTACATCTACGCAGGCTTGGATGCAACCCGTATGTGCAGAATATCCCAGAAACTGACAAGTTTATTTTTGGAATATCACTTTTGCCCTTTTTGGTGTTTTTTTTTGGAGCTATGACGTCATCGGCATTTTTTGAATGTCAAACCACGGAAAACGAAAATCTGAACCTGTAGTAGAAGGTTTTCGAGATATTCGGTTTGTGGTGTGGGTAAAAGCTATAAGACTAATTATTTTATACAGGGTGAGCTAGAAAGCGGAATCAAAGTATAATATATTCACAAAAAAAAATTACGTTGTCTGTATAATCTGTACAGAAGTTTTTGATGAAGACAAACAGAATGGTTGCGAAAAAACCCAACAAACTATAAATGTAATTTTGAACCTCCTGATTATACTGTTTATCATCTAATTCAATGGTTTAATTTGGAAGAGGAGTTTCAAAAATATTTTTCGGCAATAAATCAATAAAAATTATTTCACTGATTTATTTCCAAATATTGGTTTATTTGAATCCACATAACGTCAAAAACTTTTACGCTTTTCACAAATAATTTTGCATAAAAGTTGTCCGCTCATTATGTAGAAATTAAAGTAGTTTTGAATGTATATGTAAATTAGAGCAATATAATACGGTTCATAAAGAAATGATTACACAATATCTATCAATCTATCAAAATCACGTATGGGATTGCAACATTATATTGCACATTTCTTCAAATTGCTAACTCCTCGCTAATTTCAGTGCTAGAGTGACACACGCTACTTCCATTCGCAAATTACTTTTGTAGTCCTAACCTTCCCATTTCCGGAACCATAATTTGAACTTGATCCTTGACAAAAATATTTTAATACATGGAATCATGCAAAACACAAATCAAGCTGTTTAGTAACGCATTTTTGTGGTCCGTGTTAAAAAGCCAGATTGACTAGAAGCTTTTTGTGTTAAGGTCGTATTTAATAATCGCTCGTTTAATCAAACTGTAATAGACAGACGGCATTAGTTTTTCGTCGTGATTGCATTTTCAAACGACGGATCCAACTAATGAACTTTTGAGGGACGTTGGTGAGTTTTTTTGCATGATCGGTCAAGAAAACGAGTGTCACATAATGGATCTATTACAAAACGCTGAAAATATAATCAAATTCAGTTTCTTGTTTTTTTGCAAAATACAGTTACAAATTTTATGTAAAAGAGACGTTGCTAGCATATCACTAACCGTCGTGATGGAAGAAATGAAGATACAAGTACATACAATCATGTTCTGGAATTCCTAAAAAATGCAAACGTTATAGCTTCTACATAAATATATTATTTTTTTAATGTTTGTACTTGTTAAATTCAATGTTTGCTATGAGAGGATCAAAATTTAAAAAAGAAGCAAGAAGTTTGGTTATACTGACTTCACTAAACAGTAGTACAAAAATGAACCGCTAGCTACCAGTTATAGTTTTAAAACAATAAAAAACATCAGTAATCGGTACGCAATTGTCGATACAAGTACATCGGAGTTAAAGAAAAAAGATAAATACAGATGTCGAGAAGGGTCATTCAAAAAACTACTCAGCGTAATATAAGAGGACAGGGATAGCTACGGACGAGCAGACATAAAAAAATAAGAGAACAACCGTAAAATCTGCTGCAAATTGAATCAATACTTCCACATCCAATTGTCAAAATGACATTTATGTTTTTATTTTTTATACTGTACGATTAGTAATCAGATTTTGAGCATTTTTTCTCTCTACGCATTTTTTCTAAGACAAACCTCCTGGTAATATTAGCAAAAATATATAAATTTTTAAAATCGGTTTTTTTTCCAAATAACTCGAAAATTATTAACTTAACAAAAAATGACAATAGTGCTTTCTGATCAGAAATTTGATTTTCTATATAATACCAAAATTTAAAAAAAAATCGTACGAGCAGGGTCCAAAATAGGTTTTTGGAAATATTTCGAAAATGTCAAAATTTTGGATAAATTTTTTAAGACACTTTTTGTGAGAAATTTTATTTCCTATCTGATGGTATTTTCCTTTTTTGAATATATTAAATATATTCGGAGATATTTAGGAAAAACCGTTTTCTTTAAGTGACGCTTTTTTGCTAATATCTTCTAAACAGTTTGCTGCATCGAAAATTTATAAGAACGATTAATACTCGCAGTTATACTACTAATCACATACTAAAACGAAAAAAAAATAAAAAATTAAAATTTGCAAATTTCCCAATTTTGCCCCCTTTCCGATACCCTACTTATCCCACAAACAATAGGTCGCTTTGGGTAGTTGAGATTTATACGTTTGCCAAATTTCAAGTTTATATATTAAGTCTTTCGAAAGTTATCGTGTTCACAAGCAATACCACAGACACACAGACAAGAAATTTTTTGCTCAAATTTTGTTTTTTTTTGCGTTATCGACCATTTTAAAGCGAATGAGCAAATACAAATTTTTGAAAATTTTTTTTTGCGATACAATACTCAGCCGTTGGATGTGGAAGTAAAAATTAAGAAAATGGTAAAAGGAAAAGAAATAATATAATTTAAAAGGTATAACATGAAAGAATCAGAAACGGATACAGCAATCTGACAATGCCAAATTACTAGATATTAGCCATGAAAGCGACAAATAAAGAAAAGAACTTGATGATAGATATTTGGTGATTTGTAGCGGAGTATGGCAAAATATGAAGGCTTCAGAGCTAAGGATTGTCAATAACAAAGGTAGGGTTGCCATAGCAGAAAGAATGTTAAAATTCGAAATAGAAGATGGAAACAAAAGAACAACTAAGGCGCATAAATTAGATAAATAGAAAGCGTAACAAGGAAACAACTGTAAAAGGTATCTGAGATTTGCAATGGCGAAGAAAGAGAAAGTGAATATTGTAATATATAAAGGTAGAAAAATGGACAAGAGGTATCTTAGTAGAAGAATTATTTACTTCCGGCAAAACAAAACTTGGGGCAAGAAATGTCAAGGAATTAATACTTATATAGCAAGGCGAAATTGTACAGAAGATTGGAAATTTATATCATCCCTGAAAACATTTGGCAAAGAACCAGCTGAATGGTTGAATCGTTGCAGGAACGTCCCAGCAGAGAATGGGAACAAATACAGAGAAAATACACCAACACAAAGGATGAAAATAGATGGAGAAGAATTAACAGTGAGCGTAAAACGGTGAGGCAATAATATTAAAGCTAAAGGACGGAAAGGTGAGTGGACCAGAAGGCATTGAAGTAGAAGCTAAAATGTTGTACAGAACAGTTGCTTAAGGCAATATGAGCAGACGATCTAACAAAAGAATATCAGAAAATGAAGAACAGAGTCGCTTCAGAAGAAATAGATCCACTAACGACAACATTTTTGTCTCAAACAGATAAACGAAATAAGATCTGCGATTAACGGAGATACTAATATGTATGTGCCCACTTAAGAAAAGCTCATGACACAGTCCCGATTGCTAGAATAAGGAAAATCTCAAGCACCCAATATAAGCTGTACAATCATAAAGGCTCTGCAAAATATGTTAATGGTGGTTCTTAGTCACAAGATCGTAAAATATATTTTCCAATAACAAAAAACATGGACCGTGACGAAAAGAAATAGAAGAAAAATCGAAAGCCTATGATCGCAGACAGATTACCAAGGAAAACGTTAGAATGGCAAACTACCGAAAGAACAAAAAGAGGGAGAGCAAAGTTTAAATGAAAAGATGGGATCAAAAAGGCAATGGAGTTCAAGCGAGTTAAAGAAATATCAATATCAAATATCAATACCATTATTTCATTGCTTCTTCATCTCGTAAAGCTCGTCTCTACGAAGCGTTTGAAATTACAAAAATTATTCGTAATAAGCTTTAAAGAAAAAGGTTTCCTAGCACAGTTCAGAAGCTAAGTAGATTTTGGTCGGGATTTTCAGTGGTAAAGCACTCATCAGGATCAAGCAAAACAATGACATAAGTATATAGTATAAACTAGTGAGTTATTTAAAAAAAATAAAGTGGGTTTTCTTGCAAAAATGGCGAAAATATTTTATATAAAAATTGCAGAATTAATGAAGTAGGCTCCAGACAACATGTATAACAATCACGAAATGTACCTTTAATAATATCGAGGATAGTAAGAATAATCGATTGTAAAATTATTCTTCAACGTCCTTCATAATACTCGTATATTATTATTGGTACATTCTTTAAACTTCACAAAAAGTTTATCGTGTTGCGACTACCACATACTTCACAACGTTGTCTTCTTTTGTATAAAATGCTTAACAAGGGATAAACTCATTTGAAAAGGTGCCGAATATTTGGGCCTCACAGAACCAGAGGCTAAACGGTTTCGGGCGTTCTGCTGCTTCCATTTTTTATCGATTCTGATGGCGAAGACGAAATGAAGAGATAATAAAAATAAAGAGGCAGCTCCACTATAGTTACAGATAGTAATTTTTATTTCGCCTGTATTATGATGTATAGGGTTATCGGGAGCATGCTTAACTCAAATGAAAAAGTAACTTATTCCGTTCGGGACTCGAACCCGAATCTCTAGAACGGTACTCTGGTACCAACGTTGCATATATGTAAGTTATGTTAAATTCATATAATACTCGCTGGGTCTGGGCTTTATCTGGAACGCCCCGGTGGTATAATGGAACATACCGGTGTACCGTTCTGGAGATTCGGGTTCAAGTCGCGATCGCTGCGAATTACTTTTTCATTTGACTTTAGCTGGCTTTCTCGATAACCTAAACATTATATATTGACAGAGTTCGACTTCCAAATGCAGAAAAGAATTTGTATTTGTAAACAACATTCTAACAATCAACACTCATCAGCGAGTTTTAAGAGCATCAGTTACAAATGTCTAAAGTTAGAGATGAAGTTTCTACTTCATCAGTATTCAGCAACTAGTCTACAGAACTCTGTCAATTGTTCTATTGCTGTAAATAACAATAATAAAAAATGTTTCTTCCTTATTGACGAAGAAATTGTTTTTTGACAGTCATAGAAAAGAGTATCATTTCTAACTCGCGCAAAAAGACGTGTTCCGTACTCAGTTGCTCACTAGGCAGTAAGCTTACGGGAAGGGACTACTTTTCACATCCCTTAGGAAACTAGGTATTATGGTACTCATTCCAGTCTTTATCGAGCATGCCAAAACGTATGAATCCTTCAGCATGCTTGGTAAAGGGTAAAGAACTGCCTCCAATAAACCCAGTATAGGATTTTGACGACTTCTTGCGTTCCAGGTGGCCTGGAGAACCCCAGATCATCAGTAATCGGTCTGTTCCGACGAGAAAGCCTTGGTTCCGGCCCCATCAGCAGCTGCGAATCTTCGCCGCAACGGGAGCGGCGGGGCTCGGCCGGACCGAATGCCGTCCTGCTCATCGAAGACAACGTCAGCGATCCCCTTGGGGTCCTGCAGAAGCCCGGCGCCCTTCCTCAGACACCGGGGCAGCGGCGGCAGGCACGCCGAGGCTCGATGCTGGAATTGAGCGGGTGTGTTAATAAAAAAAATTATTTCTCCGACACAGACGTAAGATTTTTTTTCTCTTTTTGGGGAATGGTGGAATCGTCTCTTCGTCGCGAGGTCGATGTTCTAATTTTTGTTTGTGTTGGGCTCCAAGTCTGCTGCGACACGCGCTTTTTATTATGTCGATGTCTAAATCATACAAACCTTTTTCTGTATAAACTAAAAAAGCAAAAATGAGTGCAATAAAAAAAATTATATGCAGGATTTCTACAAAATGCCGGAACCCCGAAATAGCTTTGTTATTTGAAAATCAATTGTTTTGAAAACTGGCAAGGTTATAATAGTGAAAAATAGATAGTTTAATAGATATGTTTATTTTCTTTTACCACTTCCGGTTTCACCGGTAATACCGCCCAACTTCTTTTTTTAATTAGAACACCCTGTATATTTTTGCACTTTTTGGACTACATTCAAATAAATTAAACATAATTTTTGGTCAAAGAAAACAATAAAAAGTCAGAAAATATCTGTCGGAAAAGCCAAGTTAAGATAACTTTGAAGAAGATTTTTTGTTTAATTTTATTGTTTTGAGCACAAAAAATTATGTTGATATTATTTGAATGTAGTCAAAAAATGCAAAAATATACGGGGTGTTCTATTTAGTAGGTAGTAGTTCCGGCTAAATCGGAAGTTATGAAATATAAAAATATCATTTCTAAATTCTTTATTTTTCGTTATACATATATCCATTGCAAATGTCAAAGCAACTGTATTTCAAATAACAAAGTTATTCAGGGGTACCTAGTCACGTTTATATTATCATTTAATACATTACGTTCTGTGTCAAAGAAAAATGTATTATGCTTTCGTAAAAACGCAGTTTTGTTATGGAAATACTGACCCAAAATCAAAATCTGCCGTTCGAGTGTTTCTTGTGTACATTCTGGGCTGGTCGTATTCATTTAATCTGAATTTCAGACTTCATCCATGAACGTAGGCAAATATACCTACTATAGACGTATGCCACAGAACACGCAGTTATGAAACGTGGCCGTGTGTTTGTTCGTCTAACAATATAGGATACCTGCTTGTTTGCTTATAGTTATCTCCTGATCACACCACACTAATTCAAGTATGCAAATGCAGGTATTGCTCGATTTGGGTGTCATCCAATTTTATTTCTCTTGGAACAGAAATCGCAGAACTTACTGGTGATACAAACTGTTATGTTATATTACTGAATTGTTCTCTTTGAAGAGTATTGAACTTTTTAATTTTGTTTATGTTGATTCTAGTAAAATGTAGATAGCTATAGATAAAATTTATGCTTTAATGGTAAGGAACAAATTGTAAAAAATCGACCAAATCCTAATGCATTAAAACCAAATTAAAAAGTTGCATTTCTTTAATGGCGATGTACGATTAGTTACCAGCACTGCAGAAATAAATTCATGATTTTCTTAAGTTACGTCTAAACAAATACTTTTTCAACTGTGAGAGAATCAGATTAGATCACAGCAAAGAAATTTGATTTTATTTAATACTTTCATCCACTTTATGTTTTAAAACATTATTCTTTTTGTTTTGGTTTTATTTCGTTTTGGAACGCCATTTTACACAATACCTCCTATAAGAATTTTACAGTAATACCGTACACACGTAGAATGTGTTTGAAAATAGTTTTAAAACGAGTACGTCGATGAACATTACCGAATCGTTCGAGAATTTTTAAAAAGGCTTGTAATGTTTAGAGATACTAGTGACGTCTGTAATGCATAACTTATAAATATATGTACATTTATTTTATTATTATCTACCTACCGCAACATTGATGTTATTAAAGCTGATTACAAACATTAAAAATGCGAGGAACGTTTCAAACATGAAAACGAACCACAGCTAGTCCTTTTCATACCGTATGGATTGAAATAAACGTAGGTCATTCTAAATGTTGGGATTAGATTAGATGAGCAGGTAGTTCTTCCGGAAAGTAGATGGTATGCAGATTAAATGACAAGCTGAGAAAAACAACTCAGATATTCAACAATTAGTTGTCTTGGTTTTCGACAGAAAAAGCTCAAATTACGTTAAATTATGCAGTTAACAAGAACAATAATGTGCACCGAAATATTTCAGCAGACTTGGAGTCTCTGCCCTCGTTCAGCTTTATTAAAGCTTAATGTGTTTCTGCAGAATGTCGGCGTGGTCACCTAGACGTTTACTAAAGGGGCTGTTTTCCAAAAATAAGGTACCCGTGGATGTGTATACGCTTTTATACAGTTGGGTGTTGTAATTTATTAAAAATGTTACTATGACAAATGAGTTCTACGTGTGGCCTATACTAATCAAGCATGCCAAATTTTAAGTTTTCCTTATGTAATACGATTCATTTGAAGACTTTAAAGAGTGCACTAATTTCACAGGTTTTGTGTAAATTTGTATTATGTTATTTGCTTCGCAGGACAAACAAATGCTTTAAAAAATAATTTGGCATGTTTGTGGTATAATGTTTATATTTACTAATTCCGTTAACGTTTGCTTTACTGTAAGCGGCAGTAGTTACATGTACCAACAATATCTACTTTGCAGTTGTGTCCAAGAATCTATTTCCCTTTTCAAACACAAATACTTTCAACCTTCCAAAATACCTACAAACTACTTTCCTACATGATCAATTAGTACTTATTAATGTCACCGTAAGGTAAACAGTAGGTACCGCTCTACCGGATATTCTAATGATTTTCATAAAAAACGACAATTTCCTTGAAGTTATGTATTTAAAGAAATACCACAGTAATCTGATTTCTGCATTCGTCCTTGCATTTTTACCTTTGTCGTACTCGATATTAAAAAAGACATGTTAAGAACCGTTAAGAATTCTCTTTTTGCTTCAGCATTATTAATCACTTATAATTCAAATAAGACATCTTTACAGAGTATCTCGTTACAATGCGATCGAGGTTGGACGAGAAACAGTTCAACAAACAAAAAAAAAGCTCCGCTTATTATTTCTTTGAGCAATATTGCGGAAATAACAGTTTCCAGGTTTTTACGTTCTGCTTCCGAATACACAGCAAAAATGCTGATTAGGACAAGGCTTTTGTTTTACAATTAGATAATAGTTATGCATCAGATGATTCGAACTTACTTTCGGATAGGTGAGATTCCTTGATAGAAATTTCCAAATTGCGCAAAATTTACAAATAAATTAAATTCTGATAAATATTTGCCCAGTAATTGCCTATAACTGTAAACAACTTTACTCTGCAACCTGGCATTTACAAAAGCTTCTTTGAATTGTCAATATGACTAGGAAAAGAAGGCTTTCGTTCAGCTTTATGTCCAAAAGTATTGGAACCAGACGTTTCATTTTACCTCAGAACCCTCCTCAATTTACATCTTTAACAGGACAATGCACGACTACTTAAATGTAGACAAAGTTACTTTGGATTTAAACAAAACAACATCAGTCGGTTCATCTTTCACAGACTAGCGGCTCTTCACCATGCTTTATAAGTAGTATGGAATAAAGCACGTTGGAATAAAATCGATAATCTGATTCAGTCGATTACTAGACGCGTTAATGGGTGCATACAGTACCCTGAAAGCTTAATCCGTTCTTAATATTTTTTACATTATTACTGTCCGATTCCCGTCTCTTTTTTAATGGTTGACTCACTTTGCTCCAATAAACATTTACCTACTTTAAAATCTATTTAAGTAGAACGATTTTTACTTGATGTTAATATCACTATTGAAGCCAATGTACGCCATTTTTTCATCTCTTCCTGCATTAATATGTCTACAGCACAAATACTGAGAGATTCAGACAAAGTGAATTTGTGGTAAACTAATATTTACGATAAACAATAAGTACACTGTAAATTTTCATAATATGTAATAGTGCTATAGTACTTAGTACTTTAATGAAAAAAAGTCACGTTTCTCATTTGAGGAGTGACGTTTCAAAACGTAGCTTCTTTAGTCGGATTTGTCTATAGAACCAAATATGGTTCTCAAGAGCTTTCTTGCAAGTCGAATCTGCATTATTTCTCGTATAATGCCAAAAATATACGTTCGTTTCAAACCGCGGCTTTCTATTTAAAAATTTCGTCTACCGCTTTGTTTTTGTTATCGTGATAAAAACTATGGATCTCGGCGATATTTTCGTGATCGATACATCTTCTGAATCAACAAAAAAACGAATCAACTTCACAAGAGGGAAAGGCAAAATCAACTAAGGTTAGTCAAATCTTGATTACAGTATTCTGTAGGCTAGCAAGTCAGTTCTAGCTATAGCAAACATTGTGATGCCATCGAAGGTTTCACAATGCCTTGCAATCATTCCACAGAAACTATAAGCTGTATGACTGCCATCAGGCTTGCAAGAAATCACTTTTGTAGAATACGGAATCGCATCGTCCAGGATAATAAGCTCATTTAACCAGTATTTGTCGTCCAAAAAAGAAAATAGCGTATTCAACTTGTACAGATTTTACGACGAAGCACGAAAGTTACAGCTTATATATCAAATATTTTTCTGTCGACCTTCTGTCATAGAATTTATTCAAAATTTTAATGCCAGAGAATCGCACTGCAACTGGTAAAAATCTAAAAGGATCTACTTGCCTCATGCCTTCTGAATTAGATGTAACGAAGTTTTACAGCATTATTCAGTACCTAACAACTGCAGGTCAAAACTACGTTTTACAACAGAACTTTAATATTGGTTTCGGATCACCAGCGACTGGCGCGTTTTACCGATTTACACCAAATGACCGGTCTATCAGCAATGTAGGTATCTGAACTTACAAACCATACCAACCTACATCGTAGTTCGTCAATCCACCGCTAGGTGACTTATTGCCAATTTTTACAAAATGCGGTGTAAGACGTTAATTCATTTCAAAACATGCGGTTGCAGGAAATATAGCTATAAAAGGTTACAAATCTTAAAGATACTGATGCTTTATATTGACAAATAGATGACGTTTACGATTGTAATGAACATGGGTTTTCATTTTAATTTCCATTTACCTAGTTTCTTGGTGTAAAAATAAACTCCACAAAAACTGTCTCTTACCCTTATCGCAAATGTCAAAACAAAACGCAGTTCTCTATGGGCATTTTGGCTTTTACAAGCAGTTTTTCATTATTTCCGCTTCAAACCACAGTTTTTGCGAAAAAAATTACATTACCTATCTGCGATACAAGATTTTGTAAAAAAATACATTTTGAATAGTCACTCCTCATTTACAAACTTGATAATGAAACCAACGCATTGCGAATGTTCAAAGTTTTTTCTGCAACCTTCTAGCTCATCTTACCTTCGTTTGTTTCAAACAATTTTGAGAAGAATATTTTGGAAGAAGTTTGTATACACTAGTTAAAACCCTATTTCCAGTATCTGTAGCTTTATTACTGATGTGTACCACTGAGCACATAAACTTTCAGCTCCCATGTTGTTCTTTAATGCACAATATTACCACCTTTTCATGCTGTACTTTCGCAGTCTTCATTTACACGGTGTGAATTTTTAAGCACCGCTACTAACTTGGCTATTGAATAAGAAATCGTAGAAGTGCAAAGAATTGTTAATTGTTAACCTAGAAGTTTCTAGGTGGTATTTACTATTTATTCATTTATTTCTTATTAATAATAATCATACAATTCATTACATTTCTGCGTTTTATCCTTCAGTACATTGCCGAACATTTAAGCATTTGTTGTCTGTAGGTCGATAACCCGTGACACAATACCTGAAGAGAATCCAAGCAGCAGTGCGGCTTCTAGGAGAGCTTCTTGGCTACCGCAAAGCAGACAAACATCTAGGCCTAGTGTGAGCAGACAGCCAACGATGGGATCATCTCTCTTGGCATCCTCACCATCACCTTCGCCGTCACTTTCGGATAGTTCGGTAGCGGAAGACGAAGATATAGAGTTCCTGATGAAGGCTGGATTCTAGAATGTTACAATAAACTTTTTACTCAATTCTGTTTTAGGCGACCCTAGTGCATATCTTTTGTCTACAATAACACCACAATTGATTAAATTAAGTCCATTCCGCGGTCAAGTTATAAAATAACTTACAAGAAGGATCAACATCGATGGGTAGTTTGGGATCAAGAAACTTTATAATTTGAAGACAGGTGTGTTTTTCACTCGTAATTATTTGGATGATTCTGTATTCAATAATGATGAATATTTTCTGACGCAAATGAATAGCTTAATTATCTAGACGTAGTGTTTAGTAGAAGGCACCTATTTTTTTATAACTTTTTTTTGTAACTGATACTAATATTAATATTGAAAGTATGAGCTTCAGCCCACTGGAAAAGAACCATTTCAAACATAGTTGACGTTCGTAGTACAACTGACACATCCATTCGAATGTAGATCATGAGCACTTATACGATCTTTCTGTGAAGCAAGGAAGAGCTATTAAACTTATTTTTTAATCGTTCCAAAATTTCCAAATTAAAAACGACAGTGTAATTATTTTTAACAATATTACTTATATTGTGACATTGTGATCGGACAAAAACGATAAAACAAAAGAGTATTATGTAACTAAACAAATAATAGCTTTAATAGTATAGCTATTATAATAAGTATGAGAACATAACCGGAAGTCTGTGTCAAAATAATTATCAGCCATCAGGTTCTATTCGCAATAATTCTATGTCAGGTATTTATTATCATCAAAAGATCTGTTTAAGTAAATTTTTAATGTATGTTTTGATCTCAAAATATTCTTTTATACAGCTGCAACACTCAAAACTTAATCCACCCAAAGTAGGAAAAGCGATTTTTTGTAGATTTTTAAAACGCTATTGGAAACAAGTAAATTATTAATAACAAATAACATGCGTACACTTTTGCTTCAAAATATTCTTGGATCCGTTACTCTATTACCATGCAATTTTGCATGACATATCAGTGTACTATCGCTAAAGTGGTCAATAAAAATACCAGCAATACAAATGAAATGGTTTTCTTGCAGTGAGCATTTTGGGTGACGTGAAGTCTTATAGATATTTTAGTGGTTGACAACGAGTTACAACAATAATTCTGAACATGTAACCTAGCCGTTGCAGATGGTTTTAGGATCGCAAAATTCTGAATGCGCTAGTTACTCATTATTTAGAACTACTTAAGTAGAACTAACCAAAGAGCAGTCGCTGTAGTGGAAGGTTTCATTTTAATGATATATATCACGCCAGCGATGCACAGTTAATTAAACTAGCAAATTTAATAAATTAACACAGTTAGCTAGGTAACTTTTATAGGTTATAGTAGAGAAACAAACAATAAAGCTGGAAGGCGTAGGGAAGTGTCGTGTACTTAATGATGTGCCTCATATATGAAAGAAAAAGTTAAGATGTGTACAGTTGTTTTCACTTTGCAGGTAATTGTCAAAAACAATTATAGCTGGGTAACTTTATTTGATACCGTAAGTACATCTTTTCCCAAGATGAAGTTAAAAATCACAGCCTGTGCAATAAATATAACAATTATGTAATATCCTCTGGGAAGGAAGGTATGAAATAATGATACCCAAACTTACTTTATTGTAGAAAACAGTGCGCCAATACAGTGCTTGTAAATAACATTTAGATCTCTTAGAAAAATATTTTTTCAGGCCGACAATATCTGTGTGTTATTTATGTTCTGTGATCCTGTATAAATACTGTTATTATTGGTATTTAATAAAACACAGTCACAGTTGTTTAATTCTCACTTTTCTACCGAAGCTCGTATCAGCTGAATTTATTTGCTAAGTCGTAGCGCCATTCACTTAATAACATTTTTACGACTAAAAAGAAAAATGTATTGATAAAGAAAACGCATAGGTAGTTACATTCATTACCTTGCTGTCTAAACTGAACTATAGTGGTCGTAGGTGCAATAAATTTCATGAGTTACTAAAACCCTATTTTAATACTATTTTACGTTCAGATATTATTCAGCATGTTGGTTGGTGTTAAATTGAAAAGAAAAGGGTTCTTACAAATTTCATTAGCCTGAGAATCTTATTCTAGTAAGCTAGAATGTTATTTTTGTGGAATTTCAATTTTGCTGTGAATATGTTACTTTTATGGATAAAGTGTATCTCATTTTGTTCTTAGACAAATAATTATATAATTATTTTATACATAAACCAAAATTAACATGGCAAGTTAATAAACGTTACGCCCTAAACCCAAATTCTTATTGTTTAAATCTGTCTTAGATGTCCATACTAAGCGTATTTAAACACTTCTTTAGGTAAATGGTTTTCTAAACAATAATGATTTTAAGCACGTTTGCAAGCATTGATTTTTAAGTTGTTCTGCAAAGACACAAATAATTTGCAATTTTGTGATATCGCCGTAAGGCGTACCTATACATGTAATATGTTACACGAAATTACAAAGTTTCTTGCATTGACCCTTTATGTGTTGAATTGTGTTGCTTATTAGAAATCTTGACGAGTCAATTACTCGAGCATGATGTATACTAAATTCCTTACATTTGACGGTAACGAAGTTTTCTTGTTAATACAATAGTATAGGTGTCCCGACCCGGAACTCTCCTCCACGTTTATTATGACATCGCATCGCTTATGATCTCTATTCAAACTTTAAACATGAAGTTCTTTTGGAAAGCAGTCTCCTAGAAAGGGATTATCCAATAAGACATGACTTTTGGTAGGTACATATTCCTGGATCCAATCCTTTTGGTTTGTGTAGCTGACTATGGTTGATGTTATTCTCATACACTGATATATTTTAATAAATTAAAAAATCTGCATAGCTAGAATGCTAGAGTAGTAACATATTGTATTTAAACAATCTGTATAGAGATGTATTAGGTACTAAAGATCATTGTTATTGGTCACTTTAAAATATCCGACCAATATAGAGACTAAGTGCCAAATAAACATACGGAGCTTGATTTGGCAGATACCCAGGGCCGTAGCCCGAGTGGGAAATTGATGCTTATGGCATTATTGGTATTTGAATTTCTATAACTAACTAAACTAAATAAAACCTAACGTTTAACCAGTAAAAAGGAAAAGGTGTCACATTGTGCTTAACTTATTAAAAAATTGTACACTTGACATGGGGCGTCATCTATCGGCAATACGTAAAAGCTTAAATTCGCCGGCAAAAACAGGGACGCTAGTGATTCGTTTGTTCGACATGCTTAGTAAAGGGATTCCTATTTAAAGCAATGACACGATTTTGTGATAAATGATCATCGCGCATTTAGGGACAGACTCACATGTGCAGTAAAGGTTACATGGCTAAGTCAATACAAACAACAGGGCCTGCCCTACATTTAATCAATCTAAATTCACTCGGTCACACTTGCTGATTACTGCGCAAACTCGCTGCCCTACAAACAAGCAACATGGCGACAAAATTTTCTTGCGCGTGCCATAAGATTTAGTTGTGTAGGTAATAGATAAGATGTCTGTGGAAGGAACATTAAACAAACTCCACCTCGTTACGACGTAACTGCCATGGGTCTTGTTAAAATTGACACTTAGCCAACTTAAGCTAAAACTTCCTGCGTATAAGATGGAAACATCGCAAAATAGAAGAAACATTATAAAAAACCTTCCTTTATAAACCTAGGATGCGTGCGACAAAATGGTGTCTTAGGAAACTAGTTTTTTAATATAAAGTACAGTGACAGTAACTATAATCAAACAAATAATTTACTTCTCTGATTACGTACCTAGCTATTTTGTTTTATGTGTGGATTTCATCATATTTATGGACATCTTCAATTACCATTTTTCCAAATGTGGCCTTTTTGTTTTTTATGCCAAATGACGTAATGGTTGAATTCCTTATAATAAGGGCTTGGATGACAAATAATGAAAAAAATATTTGGAATTTATTTTCTAAAGTTTTTTTTATATTCCTTTAATGTTTGTTGTTACTCGTGGTTAAGTCCCTACCTACTGCTTACTTGTTCCATTTTATTATCTATAAGTCAAGACATATGCCAATGTTTAAAAAACAGTATTTTAACCATCTAATTAATAATGCTTTATAAAATCGCATAATAATAACAAATAGTTATCTTGACAACTAAACAGGATTTTGAAATAATATTTCGCCGTCGTTAGTGTGTACGTAGCCACTTCATAGTTCATCGGACCTACCAGCCCTTTTATTGGGAAGTGTGTAGGTCCAACCAATGAATAGTTAATTTTATTTAATCATAATACAAAAAGTGACCGCTCTGCCTGTTCAATATGGTTCAATATGATTTTTTTAGAAATAATTAGCTTGCGGTTTAGTGCAAGTAAAACAGTACATCGGCACTTAGCCGGCGCAAGCGCATAAGCTGTGTTTTGAAATCTTGAGCATACGAATACGTTTGCATGTTGCTACTATGGCAGTTGCCCGTCGTGCGCGAATTTGAATTCTGGTGCCGCAACACGCGTAGTGCAAGCAAGGAACATCAAAAATGATACAGGGTTATGGACCAGTAATGCAAGCCTTCCTGGGCACCCTATTCACATGGGGACTAACAGCAGCAGGCGCGGCCTTGGTTTTAGTGATAAGGGGCTCTCAAGTAAGCTCATAACCTCAAAATTGCATCTCTCAAACAGCTCAGCTGATAACAAATTCCTTATAGAGAAAAGTGCTGGACGCTAGCCTCGGGTTTGCTGCGGGGGTCATGACAGCCGCCTCGTACTGGAGCCTGCTCTCGCCTGCCATCGAAATGGCTGAGTCTTCAAAGTACTACGGAGAAAATGGGCAGTACGCCTTCGTTCCTGTGGGTTTTGGTTTCCTTCTGGGTGCCTTATTTGTTTACGGTGCAGATGTTTTAATTTCTGTGCTAGGAGTTCACTCGCCCAACATGATGCTTGGTAATTACTGTTCCGTATAAGTACCATACATGTTTCAGTTTATTATGATTGCAGATATTAATCTACACTCCTGCATTTTTTGTAAGCAATGACATACAGTTTTAGAGAGTATTTGTTATGTAACCATAAAACCTCTTTATTGACAGAGGTTACTAAATTTGAGTGTGATCTAGTATGTCATTTAATATTTATAATACCTACATTAGATGTTATTTCTGATTTGCAACATTTATTTAATAATAATCTATATTATAGAATCAGAATTATCAGGTATAAAAGTTACTGTGTTTTGTGGTTCACATGTTACATAAGATAATTTGAAGTTTAAAATAACACAATTTTAAATTCAAGCCCTACTGTGTCGTTGACAGAAGTTGTACCTACAGTTACTATACCTTAAAGTATTTTTGACATACAGCAAATTTTTTAATAACTTTGTGCCTTAATAATACTAACTGTGTTGAAATTACTGGTTTCCTCCCTCACTATTAACTGTTTGCGCACATCATTGGGCCGAATAAAAATTAAGTCTAATAAAATAATTATACTGATGAAATATACAAGTCGGTTACAGAATAATATAAATCACTGTTATCCAAATAATGACACCTGTATTGGATCATTTATTTTATTTATGATGACAATTTTCTATATAACTGGAAGCAAACATTTCCAGTGCCTGTTGCTTGAACATTTGTGTGAATATTTTTAGAGTTGGATGAAGTTTCCTAAATAAAATTTAGAATGAAACAATAGCTTGTTTCTACTGCTTACTTAAACCATTTATTGGATTTGTTTGGACTTTTGAATTAGTAAGTTATGGTTTGCAACTTTTTTAAATCTATTTTGAACACTTATTAGACCGACTAGTATTTTTTAATTCAGTCATTGGAGTTATTATTGTGTACATGCTCAACAAGTTAACATTATTTCTGCTTTATTTATAATCACAGCAAAAAAAATACATAATAAAACTTTTTATTATGTTACTTTAGAGAATCTCATCAAGTTTACAGAGAAATAACTAAACCTATAATTAATACTTTACTAAAATACTGAATCCATACATCTCTTTCTTTATAAAGGTTTTTGAGCTACTTTTTTATTTGTTACAAAATAATACAGACACTGTTTACTTTACGGAAAGCGATATTTGTACATACAGATTTTACTTGAATGGAGAAAGAAAATAATACCTACAAACCAATAAAAAAGAATCTCTTTAACTGCGAGAGTGAATGTTACAGTGTAACTACGATAAATACGGTATCGGATGTAGTAAGAAATTTTAAGTTCAATAAATTGCCAGATGTATTTGTATGGGCAATTGCAAATTCCATTTTTATTTCCTGCCATGCTAGTGGAGGTATACTTACGGTATGATACCTAATAATATCTACCAACCGCTCGGCTTGCGTTAACTGACGTTACTACGTAATATGCCTCTTACTGTATCTTCTTTTCGATATCTTAGTTCCTCTATCCTTTTTCCACCAAAAATGTGTGGGTAGAAGTCCATAGCGGTAACCCTTTTCGAGATATTAATGTTTTCGTAATGCAGTGAACGTCAATTACTTGAAAAAGAAACTAAAAACGTAAATACTATTTTAAGCAAACACTGCACAGTAATTATTAATGTACTTTCGAACACGTCTATTAAACGATCGATATCTTAAATAATAAATTTTCGTTTCGAAGTGATTCCATATAATTTCTTATTCTCTGCCATAATTCTTCTCGGTTATTTATAACATCTGCTTATTGAAGCAATTTCATATATCCCCATACACAAAAATCCATTGGAATTAAATCCGGGCTTCGCGCGAGGCAAACTATTTTACTTCCCCGCCTATCCAGCGACCAAGAAAATGCGTGCATTTTCAAATTTTATTACTACATCGCCTATAGAATAATGTGCATTAAGAACATATCACGCCTTACATTTAAAGGTAGATTATCTGAATAATCCAGAAGCAGATTTTGAATGAAATTTCGCAATAAGCGTTAATTTTTTATTCGTGTTGAACGAACCGTCCGGTAACCAATGTCCCGGTAAGTTTGTTCCGGAAGTTGAATACACCTCGGCAGTAAATAAAACATTGTTTAAAAACAATAGATTTTCGTTTTGGCGCACACGGCAAAAACGAGCAGTTTAGAGACTGTAGCTAATCTCCTTAACTTATTTCAGGAGCAATCGTTTTTGGGCGTCCCAAAATTGTGTCTTGGGACGGAAGGAAAACCCTTTCTCACAGTGTATACACAAACAGTATCCAAATTCGAATATAAATTATATCTCGGTATTTTAGTTTTAAATACGTGATAGAAACACAAAAAAATAGAAAAAGAAACACAGAAAAGGAACACCAATAAATCCTAGAATACCCAATTTCATTGAAATATTTAAATTCTACTAAAAGTTATCAAGGGATGTCGAAAACAAAATTTCAGCTTTAGCACCTTTTATCTTTGTTTATTTTAACGTTTGGACTAAGATAAGTTGGTCATTTTTACATGAGAAATATGAGGTTTTACTGTGTACCATTACTTACTTATGGACGACCCTGTATTCTCTCCCAGTCAGAATGAGTATTAAAATTTAGGGTTAAATAGTTGTACCAAAATTAGGTTTGGATTTTTACTTTATAAAATTTTACGTTTACGAGATAACGCGAGGTATATGGTATATTTCAAAATTGGCGAAATATTAGTATCGCTCAACAGGAAATTTTGCACAAAATGAGCATAGTTTTAGTACCTACGGCGGAAAGATAAGCATTCGGTTTCCGGATCCCAGACTAATAATTCTAACCTCTTACACCGAAAATGTATTATTTTTTTCGATGCTAAAATGAGTACCATCCCTGATTTCTTTTTCTATGCTGCTATGGTACCCAAACATAAAATTAAAATCTATCTGAAACGCGACATATTCTTAAACGATGGCGATTAATAACGACTAGATTAATAACAAACGAGACACTCTGTCGGAACATCTGCATTTAGCTCGCATGCTTACAAGTATCAGCCAATTACCGTTATTGGATACCGCAAATTTGTATATATTTATAGCATACTCGTACAGAATTTAACTAACTACTGTCAGGTGTTTCCTTTATGTCTATTGTGCTAAATGTGTTACACTGATTGACAAGAATCAGCGTTCTGTAACGCCTTCCTAGGAAGAGTCCATGGCAGAAGGCGTGGTAACGTTGATATTTGCAAATAAGAAAGCAAAATGCGTCCAATATTAAATATTTAACATTGTAGTATTGCCCAGTAGCTGGATAAGTATTTGAATATACTATAAAGTCACGTGTGAATCGTATCTGGCGTTAACTATTAATAATTACGGCAAGTCACTTTTGTTAGATATTTTTCTTAAATTTGGTGGAAACACATATCTCTAGTTCACAATTTTACAACAGCTAAAGAGGGAGATAAGATTTGTATTATTATTTGTTATATTCCATTAGGTATGCAAATTGCGTAAGCAGCAAGCTGTTGTGTGTAGAAATGAAGATCAATTTAATTTGGATAACCATAAATGAAATTACATAGTATTGTTGTGTTCTAAATATTGAGCTGTGCTTTCACGATTGGAATATGAAATCAGCCTTTGTCATGTTAGATAAAGCTTAATACGTCTCATTTTGGACATCCTATTCACATTCAAAAACTCGCACGTACCGCTAGGTAATTGTACGATTTACACTCAATATATAGAGACGAAACAGTGATCGTTGTTATCTAATACACATTTATTCGAATTACCATTGTCGTTTTATTTAGTTTATCTACCAATTATATGCGAATTAGTAACTAAAACTATTACAAAAGGGAATTAAAAACGGGTATCGTACAAATTGTAAATACTTAATGCAATACCACATAAATTTACATTTGTAAATGGATAGGTATTATCTTTTCGGAAGTTCTTTTCTGAAAGATAGGAAGACTAATTTGTGTGGCGCTATGACACTTTTACGACTACTGACTATCAGTATATGTAATTTATAACAAAAAATAGATCTGGGAGAAGCAACAAGCATTCATCAAAGATAGTACAGTAGACGTTTTTTGTGTTGCTTACGAAACTCTTAGCACGACGGGTTTATTTAACTAAACATACGCCTAAAAAACGTATCTTTGAATATATCTCGAACAGCTACAAAAAATCCCAATTTTMGTGTAGATACCAWCCTTAGCTACTTTTTCTGTTTCTCGCCTATATCCTATTTGGAATTCCTTGGTGAGAAGAAAGAAACTTCAGGTAAAACCAGTACCAACCGCATATCGCCATTCCGTCTCGTCTCAGAATATTTGGATGTACAATAGACTTCAAACATTATGTTATCATTTTTTTTACTTTTGGCTCGGTTCGGGATTAAAGTTCAATAACAATCGTACGATTTTTTAAGGAATTAAATTATATCGTTGCTCCGAACAAAACAAGTGTTAATTATTTTCTTATTGCGATTTAGAAAAGCTGCAAAATATGTTATCAAAGCAACTGTTGTTTTTGTCGTTGAAAAATTCAGAAGATGGTTTAGACTTACTGTTGTGGTTGTCATTTAAAATGGCTTAATCATTTGTTGTACGTCCAATAACCTTGCACTGACAGTTTAACTTTTGATAGTTTACGATTTTTATATTATTATTATTTCACATTATTTATTATTGTTAATTTTACTAAATATATTTACTATAGCTTAACAGGGAAGCCGACAGAAATTGAGATTGAGAATTAAGCAACTTGACGAATGGTTTTCCAAACATGTACTTATCTATRGTCTCTATAGTACACAGCAACACAGATCTTGAAGTGTCAAATTTTGCTTCCGAAGGTCGTATTTTTCTTAAGGGATTCTGCTCTCGTATTTATCGTACTCTATTTTTCATTATAAATAAAAATAAGTGAAATTAATTCGAACAAATATATAATTACTTTTACCCTTAAAAGACATCAGAAGGTTACAAAAGACTTATCAACTTGCTCTGGAATCATTAATTACTTCCACATCCAATGGTCGAAAACCCAAAAAAGCAAAATTTGAGCAACAAAAATTTATTGTCTGTGTCTGTGGTATTGTTTGTAGACACGATAACTTTCCAAAAACTTAATATATGAACTTGAAATTTGGCAAAAGTATAAATCTCAACTACCCAAAGCGACTTATTGTTTGTGGTGTAAGTAGGGTATCGGGAAGAGGGCGAAATTGCAAATTTTTATTTTTATATTTTTTTCGTTTTAGTATATGATTAGTAGTATAACTGCGAGTATTATTATCTCTTATAAATTTTCGGTACAGCAAACTGTTTAGAAGATATTAGCATAAAAGCGTCACTTAAAGAAAACGGTTTTTCCTAAATATCTCCGAATATATTTAATATGTTCAAAAAATGAAAATGCTATCAGATAGGAAATGAAATTCCTCACAAAAAGTGTCTTAGAAAATTTATCCAAAATTTTGACATTTTCGAAATATTTCCAAAAAACCTATTGTGGACCCTGCTGATACGATTTTTGGTAATATATAAAAAATGAAATTTCTGATCAGAAAGCGCTCTTGTAATTTTTTTGTTAAGTTAATAATTTTCGAGTTATTTGGAAAAAACCGATTTTAAAAATGTATATATTTTTGCTATCACGAGGACTGTTTGTCTTAGAAAAAATGTGTGGAGAGAAAAAATGCTCAAAACCTGATTACTAATCGTATGGTATAAGAAATAAAAACGTAAATGTCATTTTGACAATTGAATGTGGAAGTATTGATTCAATTTGCAGCGGTTTTTTTATTGATACTGCATGAAAACAAAAAAAAAATCAGAATAATTTACAGAGCCACTCGTAACCTTTTCGGGTTAAAATCTTCATAATTTTAGAGTGGATTGCTCCATTTCAATTTTCTAAACGCTAGTATTGTATGGAATGTAATATTGGTTTTCAATATATGAAGTGCAACATTACCCCACTTGTTGTTTCGAAAATTCGAAGTAAGGTAATTTTTACCAATCTTACTTGGATTTTATCCGAACACGCTAGCTAAAAACAGTATAGGCTAAAGTATGAAAATAAGAATCGTTTAACACCCACCAAACATGACATGCGTTTAGCCAGTAATACTTCTTAGTACGTTGCTGACTTTCCAGTTTTAAGTTATAAAAACGATTATTCCAAAATGCATTATGTGTGTACAATAGTTGAAACAAATCTTTAAAAAATACCATGGAGAGTACACTTGTGCTAAATAAGTATTCATTTTTTATTATGTTAAATTGCACTTGCAATAGAGAGCCAGCTTTTTTGTGCAAAATAAACTATGATATTTACGCTTGGCTGGTAATTTCTGCGTTCAAAAGTTGGGGTCGGGTGGAAAGAGACTTTTAAGGTGTACTTTATGCAAGGTAAAAGAGCATACAATTTTAGCACTTTAATGTCACATTTAGTAAACTTGACTGTAGCTGCTGACTTGCTAAATAGTACTGATCTTACAATTGCACTGAATAACGGTATTTCCGATTTGCCACCTGCGTGTTAGTGTAAAAGATAATTTTGCAAGTTATGTATTTCAACTGACGTTATGCTGACGTCATTATTTACTGCAAAGAAATATGCGGAGAATTATAATAATAGAAAAATTCTAAAGAATTCTGCGACTTTGTTATTGTCGAGTATTTTACCAATGTAAAAGCGCGTTAGCTGGCATACTTTAGCAATATGATTGTATTTTATTTGTCATTTGAATATGCTAACTATTCAACTATAATAATGAAGTAAAAGAAATTTTGTGGATCAATTCAAACTGGTGAAACTGTAGTAATATGTATTTAGTAATGAAGTTGAACGATTTCATTTAACGATATTACTGATTGATTGATAACAAAAAGTATTTTCTAATCTAGTTGAGTAAACAAAGTATTTTTTTAAAACCGGATAATTAAATAAATGTCAGCTAAAGACATTTTTTTTATTTCTAAAAAGGGGATGTAATCTCATAGAAAAGTACACAGCTCCGAAAACTTGCTAAAAGATATAATATCAAAATTTCCATTTAATACATATACGAACTATGTTATATTTTTTGATAGGCAAAAGCGGGAAAATTTAAGTGACCTGGAAAATTACTGGAAGTTAAATTTAAAAAAAAACGAACTTGCATATCATACCTTTGAAAATGTTAATTAAAGAAAAAAAATAGTTAAATCATTGTATGCTACTTAAAAAAACACTCGAAAAACGTTTAAACTTTTTTTTGATAAGTGGAATGATAAGCGAAAAGAGCCTTATTTATCGAAAAAGATTCTTTTGAATTACCATCGAAAAAGAGATCAAGACACTTAGTTATTTTTGTCTTTTACCGTTTAACTAAAGCTAAGGCGTCCATTTGAGTAGCCATTGTCGGAATACTGGAGCTTTACTAAAATATCAAATTGATAGCATATTTTTTTAGTTAATAGTTTGACCCAGAGGGCCAAAACTCGTTTTTAGTTATATTCTATCCAACATTATAATTCTGCAAGGAACTATCTGCGTTTCTGTTTGCTATAAAACAATGAATTATAATCAATATCTTTACGGTACTTCTAAGCTGACATTAAACTCCCAACTGACCACCTTTCTTCCAGTTTTACCGAGCGTTACCAGGTTAAGTGTATGTTACTTCTCTTTCCTTACAAACTATTGGTAAACAACGAACCTCTTATTATCAGTGTTATTATTCAATGTTTATGGTTTGTATTTTACCTTTGCAATTGCTACATTCCTGTCTAAGTGTTTTTACTGTAGTGGGTAGTCGAGGCTATTGAAAATTTAAAAATACTCTTGCTGGGGAAGTTATTCTTGTAAATACAGTGTTTTTATTCCTAAGCGTTTATTGATTTTCAATTCATTGGCAATGGCTGCAACATTATTACTTCTGTATTCTACACATGTCCGAATTTCCCCTTATAAGAGTATATCACTAAATGTAATAACATTTGTTCCACAATTAGTACAAGGAAACGACTTTTCAGATATTTTTTGTTTTTTAATTGCTCTTTATTAGTGAAAACTAACAAAATTATTGAAACAGACATATTATCTGTAACACTCGTATTTACGCAAAGTTGGAACGTAAGCGCGACCAATCAGACTGAAATCTTGGTCTTTTTGGGCCGAATAGGTTTTGCAAATAGCCACTGTTTTGGTCGTTCTTGTAAGGGGCATCATCAATACAGGAATATGGAATATGGAACAATCTTATTGCGAATACCAACTCAATCATATCGTAAAGGAGGAGATTAAAATTTCAAAAGTTATTTAGTACATATAGTTAAAAGAAAAAACTAAAAATTCCAACCAAGCAAAAAAAAATTTAAGCGTACTGAAATTTGCCTAATGGGTTATAATAGTATTGTTGATATACCGTCCAAACATACAACTTAGGTGCTGTTTTTTTAAATTATTTGTATAACCTTTTTAGAACTGTTAATTGCTGTTAAATAGAAAATGTTTTATCTACCTGATATTCGGTTAAATGATATACCTAAGTACATTTCATATACATTCACATAATTGCGTCTTTGTTTCGGCTAAATGGGGATTTGAACTGTGTTTCAGTATTCCTGTCGTTATTATTACTTTGTAGTCTCATACCTGTTTTTGCAATTCCCTATTAAATGATGCTATTGATTGAAAATATTCATGAATATTAATTTCTATTCGCGASTAGTTACATTTCTTATTATTAGAATAACAATGCGGGATTCTGGATTTTTTTAAATAACTCTCATTCTGTTATCATTTGACATGATAAAATTTAGACTTCTAATGTTTGTATGTTACGCGAACTACAACTACTAAAAAAAACTACTAGTTGTTATTACATCCTTTTGTTATATTGAAATAGATTCTTTTATCTTCTTCGCTAAATACATTTCATTTAGAACTTATATATAAATACGTACATAAGGTTTCCTTTTACCGTGGCCATTGTCTTCAAAAATGTTGGTAGGCTTGCGCACTTGATTGCCCATAACTAAGGCCTTAGAGAAACCTGTTCCTCTTTTTTCGACGGGTGCACAAAGTAACCAAAAGCTATATCCACAACAGCTTTACCTTCAAACCTTTACATACAGACTAAATTTAAAAAAAAACTGTATCGCTTTAAGATAGAAAAATTTACAAAAGGAGGGATAACTTTTGACACAATTTTTTAATGGATTTTTCTTAATGCTATAGACGTCTTTTCAAAAATATAATTGGAAGAACCTATCCTACGACACTATTTGAAAGCTTATTTCACAAGAAGCCTCGGCATATAGTTAATTTAAGTGTTTTTCATTTATCTATGGAGTAGTAGTACCACGAACATGCAGCTTATTTAAGTGAATATTTTGGACATTTTTTTTCTACAAAATGTAATTTTTGCAAACTAAATATAAATTTGCCTTCACTAGAGCCTACAAATAAAAAAATACACCTAAGTAAGACGTCCAAAATGCTTCAAATTTGTGTTCCACCTTTCTACTAGAATTGGCTTGTTACCTGCCTTACGTTTATTATTTTCAACTTTTTATTCTGTGAATTTTTGGAAATAAGAACGTTCTAGCCAGAGCGCTGAGCATGCCTATGCTCTTGCAACAGCAATGATGTTTAACAAACTTCACCCTAGTAAAAATGTGGACACTATATCCCGTGTAGAAATTCCAGAACAGTGGATCTGTATTAAATAAAACAAACACGAAAGCCTTTTCGGGGAAAGAGACTAGCGCATTTTCCTCTTATCGTCGAGATGTATTTAATTTAATTTTGCTACAGAAAGCAAAAAATTGCATATTGATCATCGTTATGCCAAAACGAGCCATCAACGATCTTGATCTTTTGAGCCGTTCTCCAGCTGAGTGTGACAGACATCAGATGGTGGATAATAATTTTTCTTTATAAATAAAGTTGAAAGGGCGTTAAAAAAGCTGTCAATTTGGTCATTGCATATCGCTTCCACAGTCACTATACGTTCTTATTTATTTCCAAGGAAAGTTACAAATTCCATCCCTTTAAGATGAAGTAGATATCAGAAGACTTCAGTTTTACCAGTTTACGACAGAAGAGATTAATTATTCTTTTTGAATGGCCGTCTGGATAAATACATATAATGTGCGCCAGTGGAGTGATGAAATCCTCATGTTTTTTGAAGTCACACTCATGTTCATGTTCATGAACTTGGCGTCCACAGTTGCAGGTCCAGTTCTTATTGATGGAACATTGCATGGCGGAATGTGTTTAGAAATGGTTGAAAATTTAAATCTATCCTCTAATAACTAAAACCGGCCTGATATTGAAGAAAATCAAATATTGAACGAATACAACTTGTTTTACCAACACGATGGAGTCCCKCCGCATTACACCGTCAGTGTMCGAAGTTGGTTAAAATACATAATTAAATTTCTTGATCATTAGATTGCCACACGTGGAACAATCGGAAGCCTGTATCGATCACGCCATTTAACAATTTTGGATTTGTTTTTATGGGGTCATCTAAAATTTGTGGTTAGCCAAGCACAACCTACAAACCTGGAAGATTTACGACAGGCAATTATTAAGGAATGCAAGAGGATTCTACCTGAAACTTTCCAAAAAGTACAACAGCAGTTCGAAAACCGCCTGTACTGCTGTACGGAAAGGTGTGATGCACATTTTGAGCATCTATCGTAAGGTCATAGATTTCTCTGGTTTTGWTTGCACTCTTGTCATTGCAAATGAACTATTTTTCTTTTTTTTTTTTCGAGAAAATTGGTTTATTAAAACATTAAATGAAAGATACCTTGTAATGTTAACTAATAATAAAGTGGAAAGAAAAGTAATTATATAAATAATCATATAAAATATAATTATTAATAAAGTATTTTGGGCTGTAGTAAGGACAGATTTTTATTGTAGCTCCAAATATTACATTTTATCAAAAAGAGACTAAAATACTCAATTTAGTAAGCAACTGGCATCACAATACTAGTTGATTATTGAGTGAAAAATAACAAAACGTATCACATTGCTAGACTCCTTGTGAAATAAGCTTTGAGATGATGTATCGTAAATGGGACCTTTCCTTTAAA
This sequence comes from Rhyzopertha dominica, assembly GCA_025024175.1. Lineage (NCBI taxonomy): Eukaryota > Metazoa > Arthropoda > Insecta > Coleoptera > Bostrichidae > Rhyzopertha > Rhyzopertha dominica. Next base: position 49,292,111 of record QCXZ01000003.1, read on the forward strand.
AGTTGGAATGAGGGGGCTACCCTGCTAAGAGAGTAAGCACTATCCATTAAYATCCATTGAAAACTTATCTTAATAGTCGTCCCCATTCACACAAAAGCTTACGTATTTATGTAAATTTTTCCCCTAATTGTTTTTAAAAAATCATCCCGCATGTACGGCCTTATCTAYGATTTTTATAAAGTTGTAAGWTCTACAGCTGAGATCAGAACGTATTTTTTCGTATTCTGAATCTTCAGTTAAATATAATCTTTGTAATGGGTTTAGTACTTTTTTTTGTTGTGTGTTGTTTGTTTTCGTGTGTACCCAATGTTTTCTAAGGATTTCTAGGTTTAATATCTGATAGAGAAACTAATCTGAATCAGACACACATGTTAGACATCAACATTTTTCTGCGTATTTTTTTTTCCAATTTTTGCAGTCTTAACAACAGATTTTTTAAATTTTTGTTGCAGCACTACACGCGACAAGTAATCGCAAAGACAGACGAGGAAGTGAATCAAGAAGAAATTCGCACCTTTCGTCGCTCGACACAACTGCCATAGACTTCCACGAGTGTGGGAACAGTGTCCATCATCGCAGAAGGGGTAGGTCAAACGAGGCACTATACCCATTACACAATAAAAATAATTCTAATATTTGTCCCACAGTAGGTAAATCACATTATTGCCCAAGGCAAGAAAATGAAGGGCTAATACCTGCACAGACATACGAAGACGTCTCTAACATTGAAGAGATCCAACACGGACAGTGGAAACGTATTATGCTTCTAGTCATAGCAATTACGGTGCACAATATTCCCGAAGGACTCGCCGTTGGTGTGGGATTCGGAGCCATCGGAAGCACGAGTTCTGCCACCTTTGAAAGCGCTAGGTGAGTACTATTATTCTTACATTTTGAAGTGAGGTTTCTTTAAAAAATAATTTTTACCTAATAATTACAGTTTTCCCCGCGCATTTAGAACAATAATACCTGTATGCTGTCACCATTGCTTCATATTTAAACACATTCGTGAACCTTGCTGATTACATTTTGATTTAACGACATTCACAGATACCTATTACTTATCTTTTAATGCTCCATTTTAACATTCCTTACTAAAAAAAAATAATATGTAGTTCATTGGTCTAAAGGGATTTAGTCTTCATTAAAGAGTTAATTTTAAATCAAACTCATGTAAATATATTCCTGTGAACTATGCTGCCTATTTTACGCGATACTTACTTTAGGCACACATCACTTTTTTATCTCACGTGAAAGCAGAGTATACATTCACGTGTTGAAAGAACCAGGATGAATATAAGTTTCTGTAAATGCATTGCTAATATTAGTGGTCCTCGAATGCAGTAACTGCTTTGCTGCTAAATCCTCTAAGTCTTTTCTTGTTACCTATTCATACAAGCAAAACAATCATGTCATTTTTATAAGTTCACATCGTAAACTAAGCTACAATTTAGATACAGATATGTGGTTTTTATATCACTGTTAATTGTTTTTATAACTTCTGTATAAGAATATGAAGTGTACTTTACGATTTACACACATTGTATTCAAGGGTTCTGCAATTGGACTGTTGCTAATTATAGCTATTTGATTTTAGAAATATCTAAACATGCACTCAACCTGGAGTGAAATGAACGAAAACATTAAACAACTTTAATACTTGATTTATATACATTCTAGGTATATAAATACTTACTCTTTTGTTATATATATATATATATATATATATATATATATATATATATATATATATATCCAAAATTTTTGAAGTTACATTCTTTTTAAATCGGTTTGGATATTGTCTACTAGAGGAACACTTGGCTGATTTTTTGTTCATGTCGATAGAAAAAGTTATTGGTTCTTTTATGACTACAAAATGATGCAATCATTGACATAATCCTTCAGGGTCTGTAGTATTAAAAATTAGATATTTCATTTTTTCGTAGTAGATACCTATTACAATCCTACTAGCCGTTCTTCATAATATGGTGTATGTACATATGTTGTTTTTTGTTTGTGTTTTCTCTACCTTATGTTGAGTATTTTTTTTTATTTTGTGAACTCACTAAATTATAATTATTATTGCGGTTGGTTTGATATTTCAACGTTTATGAACTATTCTCAAGTTATCTAAAGTATCTAAACCTGCCAACACAAATGCAAAGTTTGACCGCATAAAAACTGTAGCATATAAGCCAATTATTATTTTTATTTTATTATTTACTTAATTAAGTAATGACGAGCTAGCAGTCTTTTTGTAGGAAAGTCATGCTTTCCATCTTATCAAAATGCGAAACTTGTTGTATTTTTCTTATAGACTAGTGTTTTCCCGTTAAACATGTTACAGGGAACTAGTGAAATTTTATTGTTATTTTACTGATTTTGCCTTAATGTAGATAAACATAAAAGGTCGATTTTTTTAGTTGTTTTTTTTATTGTCCATCTTTCTGAGAATCGATAAAAACAAGAAAAATACTAGTCCAGAGATCTTATAAAGAATTTTATATACAATAATCTGTTTTATTTAGTAAAAATTGTTATAGTTTTTGTTTTTACAATAAATGAATGTCACCGAATACAATTAAATTATTTTAAAAGCTGTATCTTATAACCTGTATAGGCTTTTACTTTTACATTAAATGTGTTTGTTTGTTCGGCTAAACAAAGTTAATTGTATACGATGTTCGGTTAAATTATCAATATGATAAGAGGTTAGCATTAGTGAAGGTCTAATTAATAGAGTACTCTTTTAAGGAGCCTACAAAAATTAATACGTTGCTCGAGATAAAGACAAGATAAACAATAAAGATACTTACAACTAAGTAAGTTTCACAATTTACAATTATTATACTATGTATTGTCATTAAATTGTAATTAGTTGTAAGTGTCTTTATTGTTTATCTGGCCCTCAAGAAACTTACTCATTTTTGTAGYCCCTGACGAAGAAATAGATGATTTCGAAAGCTTGGCACCTTAAAAGAGTACTCTTTTAATTAGCCCTCTACGGCTGCTAACCCCTTAACATATAATATAATATAATATAATTAAAGGTAATTTTGTTTGAACATTCATCAATCATTAAGCATTATTTGAACAAATATTTTTAAGAATTATTTTTACCGATACCGGATTTTATTTCGAAACATAATAAAAAATATTTAGAACTGAATGAAGGATTACATTTCTTAAATAGTTGATATTACATGTTCTCTACTGGTGAAGGTATTTGCTCTATTCTTGGAGAAAAATTTGCATATTAGACAATATGTTATACTAACACGATGAATATTTCTACGTTTCAATAGTTTCTACAGCAACAAATCGCCCCACACTATATGTTTAATTAGAATAAAGGAAACCATACAATAGCCTTTTTTCTTGTTTTTTTACTGTCGCTTCGTACATTCCTATTCTAATAATCACAGCCGATACCGAAGGACATATTCATTTACTGCTCTCCATTTATCCGCACTTTTTCCTTGGTCGGCATACAAACGTAAAGGTTGAATTATTATCGTTCTCATTAGCATACAGCAAAAAAACTAGAGAAAAACTGGAAACGAATTCCGCCTCGGTTTTGTTCCAAATAATTCTTTCGCAGCTGGCTTTTTACATAGGCGTCGTTAGTAGCCAAGGCTCTTTGCCCTTGACAATATTTTCAATTACCACTTCAATCTGGAAGACCACAGCCGCTAAACGTAATCGCATTTAATAATCGCACAGTGTGCTTGACAATTTTCTGCATCGGCTGTTAGGCACTCATGTAGTTCATGGCGATCGCAAAGTAGAAAATAATTATTCGGTAGTCTTGGCCTGGTGCTGCATCCCCTGCTTTTCAATGGCATTTGACGGAAACCTACTTGATAAGTTGCGCGGTGCAATGCATTAGGTTAAATTTGCAACATAATTTTCGAACGTAAATGTAGCAGAAATGCATTCATATTTTTTTGTACTCAAACCGAATTGGTTTAGGCTGGATGATTATTGAATGGTTTTGCAGGTACTACGTGGGGGTTGTTTTTTGTCACCAAAATGACACTTATTTCCGTATTACAAGAAAGTTATAAAAAATACCACTTACACAAAAAAATGTTTTATAATCAACTAAAAAACGATTTGCAGGGTTGTTGGTTAGTAAATTAACATCAGTAACAATAGAAAAGATTGTAATATATTATCTGTCAAGAATCAAAAGCCTCTTGTAAATTGAGTACTACCAAATAGCAACGTGTTTTGCAGCCCATTATTGGTCCATCGACATTAATGACCAAAAACAAGTACTAAAATTTTAGGCTATTAAATTATTGCAAACGTTTGTTGCAACCGCACTAAGTCTGGTATTAATGTTTAGATGTGCCAGAAATGCTTTTCGTTTTACAAATTGCTATTCTGATGTATTTACTTTCGTGGCGATATAGGATATAGGCGATACCAATACCATTAATTCCGAAATACTTCTCTAAGGATTTATTTGTTATAACAAACGTTCCTTGGTTAATTTTACATTACTTTTTTATTTGTAAAAATAAAAAAAATCGCTGTGTATGTATGTCCATATCGTATGTATATTTATGTAATTAACTTCATAAGCATGTCATTACACTTGCCATATTTATCTGAAAGTATGAGATTGATTATTATACCAGTTAGCCTTTGAAAAAGGTATATTATATGCGTTTAGACAGTTTTGCACGTAACAGATGAAATCTTTTAGCGCTTGACAAACCATCTTGTGCTTATGCTTTACTTTACAAAATAACACGATGGGATGCTGCTCCAGAGAGACGCAATAAAAATGTGTGAGAATTTATTTCTTGAAAATGGTATACCGTCTTGGATATTTTTGATTTTGATTTATTAATATTCCATGTGGGGTACCGCAGGGTTCAGTCCTTGGACCGCTCGTATTTACGTCAATATGTATGTCAGTTATATTCTAGTCAGTTTTATMTTCATGATATCCAGCTGCATTCGCGTTTCAAGTTACTAACGTGAATATTGCAGTGTATGCAGGGAATTTCACAATTCTAGAAGTAAACAGCGAAATATTATAACTGTAGACGTACAATAATTGTAGCATTGACGGCCATTTTGAACTTTCACGTGTAAATGTTTGGATTCGCCTGCGTGGATGAACGGCAACTTTGGATATCGGTCTGCTATTTTACTCATGTTTGTACCAATGGGTGTTCAAGGTGTAAAATAATTCGATTTCAGTTAGCAAGTATATTATGATAGTAACGAAAAGATACAGAACAGGCGGATTTGCGTACAATTATGCACGTTTTAACAAAATACTGTCAATTTTAATTTTGAATTGTGCATACCAGATATTGTACTGAAACCACATAATTCTTCTAGTGATATGATAACTTTCATTTAGGTGTTGTGGATGAAGTTTCAATTAAATATCACCATTTCTTGTGAAACTATGTAATTTAATCGAGCAACATTCACTGTACTTAAAAAAAGGAACGTAAGAAGCTATTCTGATTAAAACCTTCACCTGCTATGTTTTAGTTAGTTACCTACATCAGCAATTAAATCTGCACAGTCGTTGCTTCTCTGTGTCGTACCTAATTTTTGTTGTGTTATCGGTATCGTTATATGTTCAATTTCACTTATCTGATTACCCATTGACGCATAATCAATAAATTAAGCAAATGGCTTATTTAATTTATTAGCGTCAGACAATCACGTTTGCAGTATCACTACTCCGAATTTCAAGTTCACTGGCACAGTATTGCCTTGATAAAGCAGGTTTCCGTGGAGAAAGTGCACATCATCCTTTCGTATTATTAATGCAAATTGCGAGAAAACCACTTGGACTGTCATTGAAACTGTAACTAAGAGAATCGTAATAATAAATAGGACAACTTCACTGCCGCAAGTAATATTCAAGACTATGACTTTATAATCGATCCGGTATATGAAAATATGTAGTATCAGTTATTATTGTTATTCCCATTATTCGTGCTAAACAACAACATTTTATTATGTCAACACCAGCTACGGAAATTTAATTATCGCTAGACAGCTTCCTCCCCGTCCACGTAACATTTAGTTGATATCTGGTGTACTAAATTATTTGGTAAAGCATGGGCGTAATCTACGTGAAATACGTATCTTTTATACCCATTTTATTATGTTTATGACTTCATGCGACATTGCTGCCTTTTAGATAAGGGAACAGCATATGACGGGGGTTAAGGCTTATAATACGTGTCATCTATTGAGCATTTGCTAATATAGACGTGGTATCTCGACAGATTTAAAAAAAGTGTTGACTAGAATGGACTGTACAGTCAGGAAAACAACATGCAAATTATAGTTTTATTGAAATATATGTTCTGACGCTATATATAAAATCTTGTACAAACCTAGACAGTTTAAGCAAATATAGGATATAGGATGGTATATTGGAAACCAAACCATCCAGAATTTTATTCATCCCATCTAATTTTGAAAACACTTAATATAAGCTTAAGAGATAAGGAAAATATAATTTATATAATGTTTGTTGCATGGCTTGTGCAATCCGTGAAAGTCCTAGAAATGGATTTTCATTACTCTCTCTTATACGATAAAAAAATAATGAAAGGTAGCCTAGATAATAACAAACTTACTTAAACATTGAACATTATACGGCTGTTCACAGATCTTCCAAGTTACGGCATCGGTTAGTATGAAGTCACTTGTCTTCATGGTTGCCAGGTATGCCACCTGGGTGAAAACCAAGCCATACCAAGTTTAAGAATTGACACAGAAAAACTGACATGTCATGGTACACGCGTAAAACCAGGCAATACTTGTAATACGTTAAAGTTGCAGCTCGGTTGTGTCATGTTCTACATATGCCAGAAACTTTCAAATTCACGCACTAACAGCGAAAAAACGAAGGGCCGAATGTCAATGTCAAGTGTCACTGTCAACATTAAACGTGGTAACACGTTTTGAAAGAAAAGTATTTGACAACATTGTACACTTATGCCAACTTAAATCAGTTCAATCATTGCCTCTGCGTTGTGCTCACGGGTATCTTATGTTGGTAATGGAAGTACGTCATTGATGACGCAACTTTAAAGCTCTGTGAACAGCCGTATAGTTTACAAATTTTATATTTATTAAAGTAAAATTTAGATATACGTCATGAACTTTCACATTCACCCTGTTAACTGAAACTGCTGCAAACTAATTTAACAAGTTTTGTGTTATGTGCCCTAATCGTGTCTAAAAGCACTAATAGTGTGCCATATTTTAGTTATTATTAATGCTTTCCTGGTATTACAAAAAGAACGTGCGCTAGTAATTTATAAACATACTAACTCCCATTGCATTAACATCATTTTCAGGTTGGAGATACAATTTCATGAAACGATACAAATAAGAAGGCGATGATTTTTCCTTCTAATGCACTGTTTATTTTTCTGGACTGTTATCATGTCAGATTCGAATGTTTCATTGATTACAGTCGGCGCAAGTTTATACATTCGAAAAAAGTGAAAAAAAAACACTTTTAGTGTGCAGGTAATGTACCAATTCAAGACAAAGATTGTGTCTCCTTGGCATTAAAGAAAAAATATTGTCCGCAATTCTCAACAAAGATTTCACGTTGGCCTATGAATGCTTTCCTATGACCCCTAACAGAAGGTAGGCTTTTCTGCTATAATTTTGGTGAAAAAGTGGCCTAGAAAGATACATACCTCTCTCTTCTGTCAAAATTACAATGAAAATAAATATAAACCGTTTTATTTAGGGAAGATTGTTACTACAATTATCATCAAAGCTATTAGAAGTACACATTTACAATATGATTACTGAGCTTACTAAATAACATTTCATGACATAAAGACTAACGAACAGTACTATTTTGAAGGTCTGCATGATGTAAAGTGTTGATTAGCTTTTTTGCTTCTTCTTGGATTCTTCTCAGTCATTTTATTTTATTATTTAGTTGACTTGTGCATTTTCCTCTTTAAATAATATCTGCTCCGCTGGATGTTTAATATGTCACAATAAATTCCCGTTGTTGATGGATTCTTCACAAACAATATGTCATCTCTATCTGAAACGTCATCAATTGTCATCTTAACTCACCACGGCATGCGCCACATATTATTCTAATAAGTAATGAGATGGATCTATAATTGATAAGTATAATTATTGGTAATAATTTTAAGCAACAAATAGAAATCTACCTTAATTAGTAAATAGGTAAACTTCATCGAAGCTTCAAAAACAAAGCGTCCCTGCAACCTGCAAAATGTACTTACTTTTTTGAACCGGTAACCAACATCATGGTGTTTTAAGAATTCAATTACTTTGAGATGTCGAAGTTTTCTTTGATAGACCTGATAATTTTAAACCTTTAAATTCATTGGCGAAATATGACCAAATGACATCCTCCTTAAATAATTTAGCATGTTGGCTTAAAAGGAGAATATTCTTTTCGTACCTCTCTCTGGATTTTTCGGGTAATAAATCGTAATAAAATAAAGATGCTTCATTGGCTTCTATCAATGCATTTTCCAGGATTTCACTGTTGCTGTCGTCTATATTGGGAGGGAGTCTATCCTGAAAACCTTTGTGAAAGCCGTTTAATACGAAAAACACGGCGAAACTTTGTGGGAATAATATGTATTACACGGAGGCGTATTTCGTTGTCGAGCTCATCGTGTTCCTTCCAGAAATATGTTTCGTTGCTTGGTTTAAGATAATAATATCTGCATTCTGCATCATCTGACAGTCTGTGTGAGACGTGAGACATTGGTAAAATTTTTGATTGGTAGGTAAAAAAAAACAGTAAATATAATATTTCCCAGGCAAGAAATACAGTAATCATCGAGTCACCTAACATAAATAAATCGATTGTAGATACTTCATATCTAAGTTTCCCATATTTATACGCTAAAGTGAAACAGTTAATATTACTTAAAAACTTTCTTATTCCTTTTAAAATATCCCCTAACCGCTAAAACGTATATTTTTCAGTTGGGCGAGAATTTTATCCGCTTAGTTGGCAACACTGAACAGATGTCTCTTTTATGAGTCAAACACGAAATCACGGTAGGTTTACCGTGGTGAAATGCGATCCCACCACACTCCCCACTCTAGCTAGGTCAAGTGACGTTGKTAGCAATATTTGAATTTGGCGGAAAACTTTAGAGGGCGAAAATAAGACAATATAACATTAGAAATATTTTTTTGTTGCTAGTATCTCACTTCATTGGGTCTAGGAAAACCTACAAATGCGTTGCAATAACGATTTGTGATCGAGGGCTAGAACCCCATTGTCTTTCACGCGGAAGGAAAAGACCCACTTACGGACTATGAAAAGTATTTCACACAGATAAAAAAAGTGTTACTGACATAATTTCTTGAAACTTGTCTTATATTATTTTTCTGATCCAACCCTCAACACAGAAATATATCCAGACGAATCGTGACGAAACTTTTGGGAACTATGTGTTCTGGCCTGATTGATTGTCTTTGATTTATTGAAAAAACACCCAAAAATAGTTTAATTCAAGCTAATTTTGTGTACCCTAAACCAGACCAACAGAAGGGTTTTGGGGCATTTTATCCACTTTATTTTATTGAAGGAGGGTAGGAAGCAGCATCTGCCAAGAAAAAAAAAGTATTTAAAAATCATAATTCTTTTAGTCCAGCGGTTATATTCTGTAGATTTTAAGACTGATAATCAAATATATAACTGAGTTTTGCATCTTTGGGAAATGAACCTGCTGTTTGTTGTACTGAGAAGTCAGCACTGAAAACTACCTATCTGTTGTCATTTTCCTATTTTTAGAGACGACATCGAACCGATTTATTCATAGTAAATTCCTGAAATCAAAACGGTTTAAGAGGGGCGTTTACCTAGAGCGAATCGGGTCATTTTAAGCACCTACCGTTTTACATTTTACCGAGTTATTCGAAACTTTTTCGAAGTGAAATTTCGACACGGCAATGACAAAAGATGTAGCTACAACGTAGAGTTCGAGTTTTTTCTGAATTTGGTACGGTAATGTAAATATTTGTTGTTATATTTTGCTTAAAAATGCGCATTTTTGGCGAGTTATATCTCGAAAACTAAGGCACATAAACGAAAAATTTGAACTCCACGTTGTAGCTACATATTTCTTTGTACACTACCAAAAACATGAGCACGATAAATAAGTAAAAACATTCAAAAAATCTAAAACCGCAAACCCTTTCGCACGAGTCCGTCAAGAGAGCGGAATGCGAATGCGCATCCCCACCAGATCCGTCGCGTGGTATCCAGAGAACAGTGAGGCTAAGATGCAAACCTGTCGGGAATGATCGTGCGGTATACGATTTATTCCGATATGACCGGATTTCTAAGCTTTTATGTCTAAATACACGTGACAAGTTTAATGTTAAAAGCTCTTTCACATTAACTTACTGTCTGCCGAAGCAATGGGGAGGCGGAATGAAAATTATTATGAAAGTTCCTCCAAAAATCATAGTCGATATGCAGTTAGAATGAAATGTTATATAGTTKATATTTACACAAATAAATGGGTTATTGCATATTTTGAATAACCTGGTATAATATCATAGTAAGTTACTAATATCATGCTTACTTTTTTATGCACACGCTACAGTCAGCAATTTTCCGAATATTAGTTTAGCCCGTCTGATCTTTGCGTAATTTCAACCTATCGGCTACCCTCTTACGTCCCATGTCCCGCTGGTAACATGGGTTGCATAGTTTACATTTTGCCCGATCGCTCCAAGTAAATGCCCCTCTTAATGCCAATGAATGTTAGGTACTGTCTCTGTCGTTACATTTTGCTCACCTACTTCGTGCTTCCAAGAAGACATGTAAACAGATTGTAGTAAATGCTGCTTCTCAGTGTAGTAATGTTGCAGTTTGCTTTATTAGTATATGTACTCAGTTGGCCAACAGAGAGCGCCTCGATGATGATTATAGTAGCTCTTCTATTTCAAAACCAGGCTCAACGTATCGCTGTTTTAAACTCATGTAGTCAGTTAACAGAGGGCACCAGTAGTAGTATTAGAGATTGCCAGTCGGTGTTGCCATTGTAATTTACAAAATAATAGAAATGTGAATCAATAATTAGAATAACTAGTAGTTTTGCTGAAATCATTTTTGTATAATGCGATGATAGTGTCGCTTTAACTATTTTATGAGTGTGCTGTTTATCATAAATTTGTTGTAACTTAAATTTATTATTACATTCTGACGAATGTGAGATGGTTTTTAAATGWCGAGRTCATCCGTGGCATGTTACCTTAAGCTGTGCCCTTGAATGAAAATATTCTAATTACTACATTGGTTTAGCTTGGGCTCCATTTTACGATTGTTGGTCAATCACTATTTGTAAAGCTTACCATTAGTCATTAAGAGTAAGATTTATTACCGACTTCGTCATGGCCATGACTACCCAGATATAGCATATTGTTAAAAAATACAGTGTCCTCAATGATAACGAGGCACTGCGGCAGCATCGCAATGCAGTCACGTAGGTATCCTGGTAGGAGGTCTGGTCTTGTGAATGAATGAACGGATCGGCCTGGCGGGGGCTCGACAAGGGAGCTAGGAATCCAACTCTACGCCCGAGGCGCCGACATTCCAAGGCGCAAGACGTCTGACCTCGCGGCAGCCCTCTCTCCCTCTGCTTCTATATGGCTCTCCGTCTTTGCCGTTGCCTCCGCTCTTTATACGCTCCTTAGTTGTTAAACGGCATAGCATTCTTCATGTCTTCGGATAAACTATTTTTGTTGAAATGAAAGACGTACAACACTCCATAGGCTCTTTTTCAGCGAACGGACTAGTTTTGACAAATCTGATGCTTTAATGAACCGGGCCCGATAGAAGAACGCCCCTTTGAAAGTATCTCGTGGTTCGTGGAATTCCGGACGATAGTTGGGTTTCTTTGTCGAGCGCTCATTCATGGATTGCGCGGAGTTCGTAACCCAGAACTGGGCATTTCAGAATTTTAGGCACTTGCAAAATTACTTTTTTCTGAAATACAGAAAAGTTTCTTCGATTTCAGACGAAATATTCGTTAAAGATTTTGTTACGATAGTCATTATTTTAACAGGTTCTCAACTACTTACACTACTTAAAACTAAAATAAGGACAGTGATATTTTGGTTTCTTTAACCTACGTAGGTGTCAAAACACCTAATAACTACGAGTAATATAAAGTTCTTATCTTTCCATGACTTCGATGATCTTTGGTTTCAATTTCAGTTTTCGGTACCTACACGGTGTTCAGCATAATTTGCAGCTCCCCGAGGGAGACAGCTGAAGATGTCGACTGGAATTATTAAACTTTAGCCCAATCTTTTCTGAACATTTTGCGTTTTCTTTTATCTAAGAACAATACAACCAAAAAATTTAACTAACAAAAACAAGAACAGTATAGGTAACAAGAAATGTGATAGCATGAAGGAAAATAATTGAAAGGAAAAATGGAAACATATTTCCATGATTATGTTTTCATTGCTGTTCTGTTTGGTTCTCATTTTATATAATTTAAACAGTTGGTACATTAATTTATATTGTGGTTTATTAAACATAAGTTTTGCTACAATCTGTTCAACTGACGTTTGCTATATACCTATTTTTTTATTCAAGGACTACTAGAACCCTAAACTAAACTCTTGTTGCCAACTACCTATTAAGTCTACTGCAACATCTCCCTTTTTGTACACATTACATAATGTGCATAATGTACTCTTTAAATCGAGATGGTGGTTTTACAATCTTCTTTCCACTATCTATTTTTACTAAATTTTCTCTGCCAACTAACCCGTATCTATCATTACTAATTACCAACAAAAGTTTTACTAGATTTATAGTTAACTGACGATGTGAAAGCTATTACGCCTGAATTCTACTCCGGCTCTGTCTTATCACATAAGATACCCTCTTCAAACACTGACTTTTCTCTACTTCTCAGATCGTAATATTGTTTAGCCAATATCTGTTTTTCCAAAAGTTTTTCATGTGTTTCGTCTGTTTCATTTAATCTAAGTGTTACTAATTACACTATTAATAATAAGTTTTGCTTTTTGACTTCTATTCATGAGCAGCTGAGCTAGCGACAATCCCACTTTTCAATTGGAATTGATCTGTATGTAAGCAATGAATCAGAAAAGTCACATTCCTTTCTCAGCATACTTTTCCTATTTTGACACCGCTCTCGGCAAACCCATTGCTACGCGGATATCTAGGGCTACTAGTAATTATTCCAAAACTGTTTTARTTTGCAAACTTTTTCATTTTAAATGAATTGTATGGTATATTCGAGGGCGAATGCTTTCAGCGTCCATAAATATGTCATATGTCATAGTCAATACGATTGGCAGTCCTTCTTACAGATTGGCAAAATTTTGTGCCAACTATTTAAAACCTTATGTGGGAAATACCAGTAGTTTCATCAAAAATTCATCAGACTTTATTGATATTAGAAAAGGTTTAAGTATTTCAGAAGGTGATATTTTGGTTAGTTTTGACGTGTAGCGATCTATCCGACAAAATATTATCTTGTATGGTATATTGTCTGCCACTAGTGTATCCGAATTTGCGTTGAAAAACAGATTTTAAACTGTGCTGAGGAAGCTATATAAGCAGAAACAGCTATCCACAGATTGTTTTGACGCAGGCGACATGGCATAGACGTAATTATTATGCTTGAGAACTGCATTCTTTGCAGAAATCGTCGTTGGAGAACGTCTGCCGGCTTTTAAACGCCCGCAACATAGTGGGCTGCCCTTCAGATTCGTTCTCCACAGAGTCGAGTGGATGATACCGTATTGCCACTAGATGGCATGGTGTCATCCACACTGTAATTCTCGCAAACCTGGATTCGTTTATGAATAAGACACCTTTTCAATCCTCAAGCTGCCATTCTACATGTTATCGACTAAACCACAGGCTCGCTCTACGACTGGTTCTTGCAAAATCCAAATTCTGCTCCTTAACACGCTTTCTTGCAGTGACAGTGGCTTGTTTGGACAGTATTATGAGAACCATCAAGTTGTATTTGGAGATTTGAGGCTGTACAATAAAATAAAAGTACCGTGGATCGCTACCTCGTTCCTCAAGGCCTTGCTTGTCCATGGCGCCGGTTGTGATTGTTTATTTATTCAGAATGTTAAACAACGCAAGATATTGTTGTACGGTGAACTCCCTGCTTCTGAGCTATAGAACGATAGTTTATTTCTTCGTCAGCCAATGTACTTATTACCTAACCAATTTTACACATTCATTACGATTCAAATTTCTTGTCGCTCCATAGTAAAACACTAACGTAAAAATGTTGAAAGAACGTGACATTCCGTGAATTTAACAGAACGCCTCGACTTGACGTGCTAAATTTTTATTTTTCCACAGCTCACTATTTTTAAAATTGGAGTTCGTCTTTTAAACTTGTACGTTTTAAAATTGCATATCTCCATTAAAAACAAAGACATTCGCGTGAATAAAAAACGTAAATGTTCAGGAAAGACAGGGCTACAGTTCAATTTCAGATGAGATCAACAGTTGTGGTTGGAGCATTTCTTGCAGGGCAGCATATTTTAAAGTTAAAAAGCATACTGGTTTTAACACTCTGTAGATACTAAAACCAATTTCTCTCATTCAAAATATAGATAAAAGTAAAGCACTTCATCTGTAGAAGAAAATACATATGTCATAAAGTTATCGAGGTATTTTTTTATTGCTATGACAATCAGATTAATTTGTATTTTACGCTAGAATACATTTTTCCTAAGTATTTGTACTTTAGTAGTAGCCCACTGTTTCCTTAATGTTCTTAAACTTATCAATGTATTAAATCTTATTTATGAGATGTTGTGAAACTTGCCTTTTCATTTCATTTACTATGCCATTGCAAGCTAATGAAATACAAAAAGGTCGTTGAACGTGCTGACGTAGCTCATCAGTGATTTTTAGAAATGTTTATAACCCTCATGCGTAACTAGCTGGTAACAATTGCGTACAACCGAGTGTATACAAACATCGCTGCCGTCACTTACATGTATGAAGGTATGCCGCGGCAGTACTAAAATATCTATGTATTTATGACGGAAAATGCAATTCACGCTTTATTGCCTTATTGTTCGTATAAGTGCCCGGTTGTTTCGATTTTTTCAGCAGCACGCAACACAATGGGACCTTCTTCTGTGTACCGGAAGTGGTAGTGATAAGAGGTTGATAACCGGCAGCTAAAAGGACGTTTGGTCACATACCTACCGACGGCGCACGACGTACTATGATCTATCTATATTTATTCTACTCTTGAATGGAAGAGGATAATGCGACGACGCAGTAGAGACAGGGCTTCTAAGAATTCTACGTTTCACTTAGGGGCGATGTTTACAATACAAATAGAAAAAATGAATGGATATTTATACAGCGTAAAATACTTGGTCACATTTCCTGCAGTAGGTCGATATCTCCGATCCCTTCTACGGTTCAGGCTGTCCTAACAGCTCACAAAATTCTTTCCTTTCTTATTTAAGCTACAATTGATTGAGAGCTTTCCGTTTTGTATCACGTTAATATACGGTTTATTGTTTATTGGGAAATGATCATATTTACAGCTTACTGCGTTTCTCATAAGAAAAAGGACGTGTGAGTGTCAGCTAGTCATCATGAACTCATGTTCATCATGTTTTCTGTGGTTAGAAGTGTTAAATACTTACTTCTTATTATTCAGAGTTCATGGTTTGTTTGGAGATTTGAATTTGTATATGAACATGGTTATTTGGCTTTATCTAAGGATGGAACAAAATATTTCCTCATAACAATGCGTTGGTATTGGTGGTTTGAACACAATTAGGCATATTATTGCGCTATTTTTTTACCAATTGGTAAATTTTGGCATAACTTGAAATTGTATTTCTCAACCTATATTTTATTATACTATGCATCACACTGTCACTTGCGATAGACAACAAAAGGTCCTAAATATGTGCACTATTCTAGTCAGATAATCCGAGGAAGAATAATGCAGCGGAGTTAAGTCAACATCAAAAACAGAAATATCTAAAGAAAACCATTTATCGGTTGTGTTCCGTAACTGCGCTACGGGGAAGTAAGCGTGTCACCCCTTTAACCTACTTAGACGGGCGGCTCGGTGGTATACCCGGGAGCGACAGAAATGCCTACCACACGCTGATACAATCAATCAAATAAATTATATTTTGTCTTCTTGCTCTATTCCGTATCGAATCAAAATCGATATTGCAATCGTGCGACTTTCAGTTGAATAACTTATTGTAATGGAAACTTATAAGTGCATTCACTCAAGGGCTTTGCCTTCGCTCGAGATGAGCCGTTCAAAAGTTCAAATACGATTTAGTGTTGATCAAAATGTGTTAATTCAGTCAGATATCACTTTGAGAATGGACGCCAAAAACTACGTTGTTTTGCTCAGAGACTTTTATCGAAATTTTATGTAAATTTGTTACTACAACCACAACAAACGTTTAAGGTAGGTTGTGCTTCAACCCACAACAACACCTTTATATCGATTTTGTATCGACAACAATTCCAAATAAAATAATGTAACTTCGAGAGATTTTGAGCGTTTATTGGAAAAAAGTATTATGGAAAATTGCTTTATTTTTATTTTTCAAAAATCTTGTCTACCTCAAGTAATAAAAGTTTGAAATTTATAGCTATTTATAACTTGATATGTACTTCAACAATATTTAATAATAAAAAAACAACGTTGCCACTAACTTGGGACTCACTCTATACATTTTTTTCAACAAGAAAACTACCACGTAAAATACTAATTAATGTGCTTCGACATTTGATGTAGGTAATGAATTTAGTCGCAGACTCGCGCTGTATATCGATAAGGGTTGCTAAAAGATACTAAAACTCGAGGCTGTTGAATGAAGTTATGAATTATTACTGAATGTAAAAAATACTTCGCTCCTGGATTGGAAATTTTCCAAAAATGTTTGGAGAGCAAATAGGCGGCCACGGCCACTTACAAAATTTGTTCTTTTCACAATTACTTCCACTTTTTTGGATTGCCTTTCTATATTCCTACCAATTGGGACAGGAGCAATTCAAAATRAACAGTCAACGACTAAGAAMACAGCAAGAACGGTGCTACAGTGACAGGATCACGGCTTCCTACCTCAAGTATGTCGACGGCGAAACTCACGCAAAAACGCTTACTTATTGCATTCTTTTGTTTCTCAATTGACATTTCTAGATCATCTAAGAAGCGCGTGTAATTCCAGTTGTAAACCGTGTCGCTAGCATTCGAGAGAGTGTGGGATCAACGCCTCCTGGAATGTGATAGCGTCTTTATAAAACCGAACACGGGCTTGATAAGTTCAAGTTCGTGTTCGTCCAAATCGGGGTCATACCCTAGTGGTATCTATACGAATTAATATAAAGAACAAAATCTATATTATATAACAACTAAGGTGATGTTAGTAGTTGTTGTTCACTTTCAGATTAATTAATAATATAGGTTTATTGGTCTCTAGCATATCATTTTGCACTATAGTTGCCGCACTACGGTGTTTTAAACATCCCATTCGAGACAAATTCTATTTCGTTCTCAGTTTTTTGCCTGGTTATGTCCCACATTTCTATTATAACCGCTGTTTTATTTTTTCTTCCCCAGAAACCATCTTGTTCCACGAACTATATTTTGGTCGTATTTCTTCCATAGTTTCTTCCAAACTACTTCTCAGCTTCCATATGTTTTATTTAATGTAATTTACAGCATCTCTCCTTATTTTCCTTGTAAGGTGGTTGTGTTCTAGCTGGATAAAATTCTTCTTGTATATTTGGTGGGGCAGTGCGCTTAGAAGGCAGTGTTTTCTCTTTCTTATATCTTTCTTGAGTTCCTGTTGCTATAATATGGCCTTTGAACTAAAAGGCCGCCTAACAAGACGAGATTTGTTCAAGTACATTGTTTGTTGGTTAAGTAGTCGTTTGTTTTGTTAATGTTTTATTTACGACTGCCAAAATACGAAAAACAGATGACAAACAGCTATATGTTGAGGGTGTGAATCAATTCAAATTGCCACAGCTGACCAAGATGAGATCAGATATAATCTACTTAAGGAAACATGTTGCGTGCGAAACAGAAGGAAATCGTCTGTTATATAAAGGGTTGCTTTTTGTGTGGTATAATCAAAAAGGTTTTGAACACACAATTTTAATGTAATCGTTGTCGTATTCTTCAAGTAACATATTTAAATTAGAAATTAAGTTTTAGAAGCATGTGACGTTTTAACAGTTTAATCCATATTTTTCTGTTTTTATTCAGTTTATTTATACACAACACTGTTGGAAGCATCTACGATCTCATCCTATTTTCACTATAAACATTTAATTTTTTGAATCATGTGATTTTATTTAATATTCTCATAGCCAGTATGCTATATCCAGCAATCAAGTTAGCTGAAACTTCTTAATCCTTATTCATGCGGAAATTTGTGGGTTTAAATATTTTCTCATTAATGATTACCAACTATTAGAGTTTGCCGCTTCTGTTAAAACAAATAAATAATAATGTGGTAGACGAGCAGTAGATTCCATGCTGGGTACGACATGTGAGGCCCTGAATTAATATTTGCACACCTGCCGCATTTCTTTCCTCTCCGATGCTTTGTTACATTAATTATTAATCATCTGCCTTATAAGTTATTATTTATTGCACAAACCGAGGGTATAATTAACAGTTTCCGCAGGAACCGGTTATCTTCTGAGCACGCCAAAAATTTTCCTGATTTGCATTCGATTAAGGATGACTTGCAAATACTGTACGTGACAGCTGGTAGGTCTTCACCTGTACAATTTCGTCTGGAAAAAACGAAACGGGAAAGTCCTTCAACCTTTTGTGCTTTACATTATCTTTGTGTCAGGTGTACAGCAGAGGTTAGTGCACTTGATTCGATTTAAATATTTATAATTTAAAAGGAAATCTGACTCAGAAGAAAAAACCTGAAAACCAGGAGTCAAAATTTCCTATAGGAGTTTAAGCGTGAATATTGAGTAGTCATTTAACGTTTTTGGATGTAAAGAAATAATTATGTTTGATCTGATATTTATGTGCTTTACTGTCCTTTGTCTTGCTTTATTTCTTCAGAGACACCCCCGCTGTCTTGCTGTCTAGCGGATTTTCTTTTACTGTTTGTCGTGTTGCCAGCTTATAACTTACTTGTCTTGAATCCCTTAATTTTTTATACGGTCCTTGCTTGTTACACCTTTGACACGCAAATTTCTGCTGCTTGCAACTTGTTTTTTAATTTGTTTATAAAATTGCCTTGGAGAACTGTCATCTTCGTCTTTCTTATTTATTCTTTTAGTAGCGAGCAAAAAAAATATTTACGCTTTCGTATCACAAATGGGACGAATAAGACATTAGTCAAGAATGTAAAGAATGTGAACAATTGGAAAAGGGTGTAAAAATTAAAAGTGATGCTATGTATGCTATTGCGGGCTATTCTCTATTTGGATTGGCCACTTCTTTGGGTTTTCACTGAGGTTTGCCAACATGCCTTTGTAAAATGTTATGAAAAATTAAGAAATGTATATCTTACGCAATCCTATGAATTTATTTTAATATTTAACAGTCACACACAAAAATACTGCCCAAAGCGCGTAAAGTTGTACTTTTTTAACTTTATATATTTATAACTAGGGTGGATTAATATCAGTACTGGATTTTAAACTACCTTGTAGGAGTACAAGTTAGTGATCTCACTGTATCTCTATTACAACCCCTTCACCACGGCTTTATGGCGCTACGTTATTACTACCTATATCAAATGAAAATAAGGCATTTGTTTTATGACAGTACCCATTTAAATAAACCTGCATTAATGCGCTTCTAGCATTTTTTCTGTCTCTTTTTGGGCCAAAAAATAAAATAATTAATTTAATTTCTTCATCATTTACATAGTTTATGCTCTTTACACTACAAGAGAGATTTGTAAGGATTTGATTATTTATGTATAAAAAATTACTTAAAGAGTTTATGTAAATTATACGGCACAACTCAGCGTCTAGCCATATGAACACCAATATCTAACTCGAACTAATTTAAAAGAATGAAAAAGTTTGCTTTGCAATATGAAAACTTGTAATTAGTCGACTTTCTAACAGCAAGCATGCCTCCAAATAAGTAATACCAGACACAAGAAATACATCACGCTGTTGAAACGGAAAACGCTAAAAAAAATTCTCTACTTGCTACTCTTTCCGATAGGTTGTAATCGTAAATAACGTAATTTTATGTGCTTTGTTCAGGTGAATCCGTTTTGTATTTCCTGCAGTTCTAGTTTATATTTAGGTCGTGCATCTAGCAATATTTCCTATATTATGCTACAGCACTTTGTAGGGTAATTACTCAACTGGTTTCTCATTCTTTGTATGTCATTTCTTGTGTGTTCGTACAATAACATCCATTTTCCAGTACTGTGGTACTTCTCCTAAGTTCCATGTTTTTCAGAGCCTACCGTCTTGTGTTCTTGTTCCTCAGACGTTCTCTATGACAATGCAGAAGGTAGTTATTTGTGCCCTGGCCTGTATCTCCGTACTGGTTCAAGGGTTCTTCAAGATAATCACTTAATCTACTCACTAGTTTGTTCTGATCTGTCAGTATTTCGCCCTATTTATTATTATTTATTACTTACATCTTATTGTTTCTTACAGTTTATTTTTTATTATTATTTATTACTTGTTATTTTTTCTTATAGTAGTATCCCGAAAATGACAGCTTACTTGCATAATTTTTTATTTGCACCTTTAATGTAAAAGTAAAAGTAGCGACGTTAGAGAATAAGAAGATAACCCAAAAGGTGCATTACATTAGGGTAGCAAAACTGCAAGTCTTTCCCCATTTAACCGGGAAGTGATTTTATCCCACTCCTTTCGAAAATCCCCTTGCTAAACATCGAGAAAACTCACGCTGTATGGCAGCTTTGTTTTAGCATTTTATACCGTTTTTCGGTTTTTCCTTGAGACTTTTACTACTTGCCCTTTATTGTTTTCGTTTTCTCTAAGTAGTCTGTAAAGTAAATCGATTTTATTTTCAAAAAATGCTATATCTATAAACTGGTCTTTGCTCATTGTTCACTGTTTCGATTGTTTCGCTACAAAATTGTAAAAACGAATCCAAAATTCGTTTACAATTATTAATTCCTGCAAAGATTTCCTGATTGATACGAAACAACCCCAAAAATATTGTTGTGTAATAGTCTTTCCAAAGAATTTTTCTTCCAGGGTATTCAAATCACTTTTACCAGTCTTGCAGTACGATCAATTTCTTAGGTTTGCTGGATTTTACCAAACTTATACGACGGTGTATGTAATCATATATAGTCATCATTGTTCTTTCAAGTAGTGAAAACGTGTTTTTAAACACAGACAATAAAATGTGAAATATCAGTCTGCTTCCCTTCGTAGGCATTGATTAATCTATGACGCCTAGAGGAACTTTCAACTGCCCCTGTTCAAAATTACCAGCATTCCTGCCCAGTTATCTAATTTCCAAACGGTTTCCGGCATGCGCTGGAGATTCCCAACTTCCTCCTTACCGCATGCAAGGCCTCCGAAGGAGAATCTCCCGTTTTGGCCAGGGGCGTACGAAATTTCGACCGAGTATGCACGGGCATTCGAGAAAATGCCGTTCACCGGTGTTACTAACCGATTTGAAGTGTGCTGTGCCTTATTCTATGTCAATTAGCTCATTAATAAAGACTTGCGGCCGTCGGAGCCCCTCTTTCCCCACCCCGCTTGATAACCTGCTTGCCATCGTCTCAGTCGCTCACAGTGGTCACGTATGGGTGCCTTTCACTCTCGCGAAATCCGACCGGTATGCATCTATATTTATTACACGATTTTTAATTGTGGCCGTCTTTGTCGGTAGTGTGAGGCCAGACAAAGGCCGTCTTCCTCAGGAGCCTCGCAGTCTGCTGGAATATCTCGTCGACCCGAATACCGTCCTTGTTTGCAGTGACGTTCGCACGTGTGGTTGGTCGGCTATGTTGCCATTTTCTAAAAAAAAATTGATTGGTCTGCAATATTTTCTATAGACGGATATTTTAGGATGACATTTAATAAATTTTATATTTACATTTGATTAGGTAATGCATAGCTGAAATACCTGTATACGAGCCCTGACGCATTTTAATTGGACCATGTAGTTCGCAATACATCTCAGAGTTGATTACCCAGCTTGGAAGTGACACAAAAGTCGCGGAAATCGTATTGATTTAGCTGTTTATTGTGTAGTTTATAAACTAAGGTACAAAGCTGTTAGAGATAAAAAATATATCAAAGTTTTATTATAATGTATTGCTACTTACTAATAAGTAATTTGAGTTTGATGCATTTGAACTAAACTATAAATATGATTAATAAGTTACCATTCCTTGTAACCACCTTCACCTTCACATCATCAGTACGTCTTAAGCCATCGTACCTCTGCTAACGTTGTACAGTAACCATTTTTTATTTCAAGTAGTTTGTCCTTTAACCGGAGAAATACTTTAACAGGAGTTGTGTATAACACTTTCTTAATTTCTTGGTTCAACATGAAGTTTTGGTTTTCTGATTTAAGATGGCAGAAATTCTTCTTCCTGTATTGTTGAATATTTTATGTGTTCACCGTGCAATAAATGAAACAATCGCCCCATTTTTGTAAGAGACATATTAGCCCCATATCATCAAAGATGTAGAAGATTTAATGCGACATTTCATGGAAAGCTTCCTCCAGCACTAGCAGACTTTTAGTCCCACTATCAATAACGCAAGTTTCCAATTTGCTATAGTCGCTCCAATATATGAAGCTTTAGTTCATGCAAATTCACCATATAGATCCCATATCTCAATTATTTATATTTTGGAAGCAAGTGTCTCTTGAAACGCCTCCACCAAATGCTTCTGACCTCTTTTTTGCTTTGAATTCTCAACTAGTTTTGAGGTTTTTGGTCGCAAACGCATTGTCCCTCCAGGAATCAGCAGTTGCTTTACGATTGATGATTCCTTTTTTGCAATAAAATCTCACTAGTTTTCGCAAGTATTTGCTTAGAGCTTTTCCACGTGTCATTTGTACTAGGTACTCATCTGTTCGCAAACTATGTTGCTATGAAAAGAGATATGTTTATTCATGGATAATATTGATAAGCGCTACATTTAACACCTCAGATCGCTACCTAATCCAGTTTTTTGATTTTTTTTAACTTCATTTATAGAAAAACTTACTCTTTCGTAACCAATAATACAGTAAAGCCATGTTGATGTAAAAACATTGTATTCAATCGGTTCTATCATTTCTGTAACAAATACAGTTAAAAAAATCAAGAAAGAATTTTTAAAAGGCATATTTCATTACAGCCAGTATAGTACAAAAATAGAAGATCACATAGTACATATTTTTAAAATTGTGAAGAGGTAGGCTATATAGAGCCAAATAGTTTAATATTATTAATTTATTCAGGTCGTATTGTCTGTATTCTGTAACAGCAGATTAGTGTTTAGGTAAAAGGTATCTGTTTTGTACCTTCTAAGTTACTGACTTATTCCGTTTGCCTCCTGCATCTTATATCTTAAACTAAAACTTTTTTAGTGTAACATAATTGGAGACTTTAGCGAAACACCTTTCTAACTTTTAAATGTTTATTTACCATTTTATAATTCGCAGGTACTTCCACCGATCCTCAGTATCCCTTCTGCCTGCTTGGTATTAATATTACACATGACTGTCTACACTTCGAGTTATTCTACTGGGTCTATATTTTCTGATAGAGTGGTCGTGCTAAGCTTTCCGTAGGGAAACAATTTCCCATACTGTGGATTGTCGTTTTACAACATAACGATCATTTCTTGTATACTCACGTAGTATCAATCATCTTTCAAAATTGTACCTAATTAAAACAGAAAATTCCCGCGTCGGCTATGTAACTTTAGTACTACAATTGCATATAAACTAATTCAGATACATTCATGTATTAATTTTGTGTATCGAGCTCCTAGTGCTTTAGTGGCCTTTTTGGCAAGCATACATTCACTTATTTGCATGTGTTAATCTGACCGCATACTTAAATCTTTAACATCTTGAAATTTAAATTTAATAGCCCATTTTACAGCACTACTCGCTTGTAAGGATCGAAGTTGTTTTAGAGAATTAGTTTTAGAGAAGTGTGGTTACATCTGTATTATTTCGACTAAGGTGAAATGGAAATATGTGCCATGAATATATCTTTATATAAAAGTACATAAAACTATAGGGTCACAAATTAGGAAGAAAGAAAGGTTCAACTTTAGACGAATCTGCCCATAATTTACTATCTTCGAAATACCAGTTCGGACTCTCAAAGTTGAGGAAAACGGTTGAAATCCTAGACATACCGTGAGGCTAATATTAATACTTTAATACTAATAGGTGYGATTGACGAAATTGTAATTCAGCCATAAGTCGATAAAATGATATCGTAACGAGGTAATGCATACTTACTATTCCATCGGATTCCTTTGCGGAGAGTACAGATTATAAACTGTATCTTCTTTTTATAAAGGTCGTTAAAGGGTAGTATTCATGTGGGATCTAATACTTACCACAAAAGGTAGGCGTGCACTTATGACGCTTTTAATATATAACAGTAAATTTCTGTTATTTAACCAGGTTAAATATTATACTTTAATTGTGCAAATCATGAGTGGAAATGGTTCATCATTTGATGATTGATTTGCAGATATTAAAAAAAAAGTACTGAATATTACTAGTACTACATGGCTGGAGAAGCAGAAGTCTTTGATATCTGTTTAATTAAAGTGTTAATATATAAATAACTATAAGTAAGAATTTACATGGCAATGCCATCTGTCAGCATTACACTGACATGATTACAAAGCCACCTTACAAAGCCTTAACAGATACTACTAATAAATTACTATGTTGATAAATAAAGTCAGTTGAACAAATAATAACAAAAACGAACTAGATGTTCATCAGAATTACTGCAGTTATGAAAAATTACTTTATGGCCAGCTGTTGAAACCTTCCAACAGAAAAAATGAAGAATATCCACAAATCAACGCCAAATTTGTTTAACATAAAGACTACAGTTCTGTTATTTTTGCAACAGCACATTACTTTTTAGGCTGCTAACTGATGAACAATCTTATCAGAATAGAAGAAATGTGTTAGTGCCCTAGCACTCTCGTGGTTTTGTTCTTCCCTTGTTTAAAGGTTTAATATGTAATGTAAAGAGAACTGGCATATCGTATGTACTTTTCAAGTTCCATTGATGGGGTTCCAAGAGAAATTTGATCATTTACAACTCGGCAACGTCGCAGTCCGAGCGAGCTTTCCAAACATTGAGAACTGGGTCCTGCTCGTGCCGAACTCGGTCGAACCATGTGAGAGACAAAAATTTGTATTTGCTTTTCGCTTGAGGTTCGGTTCTAATTTCTTTTCTGTTTGTCCTGATGCGCCTTCCCCATGAATCTAAGACATCCGTATTTAGCTGCGGGTCGTTGACTTCAACAAAGTCGATACTTTGTAGAAAGTGTGCCTATTCGGAATCTATACATTAACAGAAACATGCTGGTTGATTTCAATAGTAGCTGCTTAATCTAAGCTGAAATAACGATTTTTGCCAATAGTTAAAGTAGGATCGGTATGGAAAGCACGAGTCAGATATAGATCTATAAATTTTCAAACTCGTTCGTGATAGGCAATAAAATCCTTGATTGTTTTATTAACCTGACAGAGATTGTGCTATAAATCTGACAGAAAAACTTTATTAAAATACATATTTATGAACTATTTCGTCTGTTTTATAGAGAATACTAGTTTAGTTAACAGCTCGCATTCCTGTACAATATTTATTTTAAATCTTAGTTTTACTGCTTTGATTTTCATTGCTGTATGCCTCACTATAATATTAACACGTTTTGGGTATGATTTACTACTGCAAGTCTCGCTTATGGTCCCGCTCGCTTTTTTGCGGTGTATCACTATTTGATGACACTTTACCATGTAATGCGAGCTTTCTTCTAAATTATTTTAATGTCATCTACATAGAAGATCTCATATTTTATTATTCATGCTTTCGACACAATTTTTGTAATTCATAGAGAAGTGAAACAATAACATAATAACTGCCAAATAAAGCACTATATATTCTGTGAGTAAAACAAAATTGAATTCATTGTTGATAAAAAAATCACTTTTATTAAAATTCAAAGTAGTATATTATCCCCAAAGAGGGGATGTCTTCCATATTTACCCTGTATTTTAGAGTTTAAAACCTATAATAAATGTTATACGATTATGCTGACAATTTTTTGTATGACAGATATTTTATTATTTCTGGACCAAAATTTTGGTATTTTGAACTATATTATTTGTTCTATTTTTAAATATTCACCCGCTGTAGGTGTGTATGGTGTAGTTGATAGTGGTCTACTGCGCATTTTTCAGATTTGCAGTACTTTTAGAGTAAACCCAATCGGCATTAAGTATTACAATAATTCTGTTGCTAAACGGCTCACATGTTACGATGATCAATTAGTTATAGCTGCCTGGGCTATGCGGATGTTAAATGAATCCGTTAGCCGGCCAAACAAGAATGCGTAACCCCTAAATATTTTGAAAGGTATACATTATACATTCTTCTTGTGTGGTTTAATAGTGTTTTTACATTTTACGACCCGAGCATCGACGATCTTACAGGTGTTCGCTRTTTGTTTCCGTTTTAAATATTGTAATTTACTAACGTATTATATTATCAAGCAAGTTATTAACATAACGATGTAGCGATAAACTTTCTGTGATAGAAAAAGATGAATTATGTTGGGAAATTGATACGCCGATACGCTCTGGTACGACCGACAAGAATACCTTCTCGTTATACTCCTTTGGAGCTAATCGAGTTTTTCTTTTTTCGACGAATTTGGTTAGCGTTGAGTCGCATCGCGGTATTTTCCATATGTTTACCTTCTAAAATATTAGGCAAATTAAATTAGGTATGAATTTTGTAACTCTGCTAAAACAGTCATCCACTTCCAATGCTATACACAGTTTTATTTAAAAAGGAAATTGATCTAAACGGTTTAAAAACATGAAAAAAATCTACAATTGCTTAATGTTTTTTATTTCGCCTGTTACGTTTGCCAAACTTACCTGTAAGCTTCTCTAATCTTATGTTACTGAATCCATACTAAAATTTAAATATTTCAGTAAAATATCTTTAATGATAGACATATTTTACATATTAAAAGGGTAATCAACGAAACATATATATCCCCAGAAATGCTTCCGAAGAGAGTTACAACTCTGCCTCACTTGAAAAAAGGGCAACACGTATTAAAGAAAATGAATCAAGAAAGCCGAGTCTGCGGGCAAATGCTTCCAAATTTTTTTCCCAGTAAAATCTTATGCCTCGGCTGTTAATCCCATTTAAGGTACAAAATTGTWGAGACCGGTAGTAGATTTAGTGCCAAAAAATTAACCTGGTTGGAACCTTTAGTTCATTTAGGTACATCAACCGATTACTGAAATATGTAAACAAAAAACTTACCTCTTGAACGCCAACTTCTGATGGGGCTTCAATTCCTTTAGGAATCATTTCAGGACATAGACGAGTAGAAAGTGACTCTGCTACTTTTATTGACAGATGGGGTGTAGTTTTGGTATGAAGGCTTTCGTGGTTGTTATCGATGACATGTTGTTTTCCGGGTTGCTTCCCACGTTGCTTATTTGATATTGACGTTTCCACACTCATATCGGTGTCTTCCTCAGAAGTTTCAGAGCTACTTCTGAGGAAGACACCGACATGAGTGTCGAAACGTCAAGATCAAATAAGCAACGTGGGAAGCAACCCGGAAAACAACGTGATCGGGTGTAGTGTTCTGAAATGCATATCTAATTATTTGCTGCATGTTTTCTAATGTGGTCGGAGGTTCCTGTTAAACAATTTTCTTAACGTAGCGCCAAAAAGGCATCTAATTTAGTTAATCTGGTGATCAAGGCGGACCCCGAAATGGTCTTCCTCTTACAATCCACCTATTTGGAAACTGTGTGTCGTGAGTAATATGGTAGTGCTTCATCGTGTTACGGTCACATCGTATCCCCGACAGCTACTTGCGCATTTTGACAAAGAATTAGCAATTAGTTTTGAGAAAAATCACGGTACATAAGTCCATTCATTAAAAAATGAGGACCAATGGATGTTTGCCAATGTTTCCTGCACACCATTAGTTGACCATCGGCGTTGCTGAAAGCCTCACTCAAATTGTTTGATTAGAGTATTAATAGCATAAAGTCATAATTGAAGCCTCATTCACCTTTACAAAAATTGATACGTCGTTCGAAATCCCTCTCATCTCCATGATCTCCATTGATGAAACTAAATATAATCGACAGGGAAACTTTGCTTTTGCTTACACCAGCGAGATCATCAACTTCTTTTTGACTAAGGAAAGGATTTTCGGTAACAATTAATAGCACATCCAATTGATGTGCTTCAGTTTGGATGGTTTGTTTTGCACTCTTTTAGATAGTCGACATTTCCAGTTTGTACATCTCGCTAGTTTGACGCCTTTTCCTAATATGGTTAGGTATACTTCATGATAAAAAACAGTATAGTACACACAGTACACAGCTCAAAAAAGTCCTTAATGACACGAGGGTAACAATGTTTCTAACTTCTAACGCCAAAATCGACTTTGAAAAACTCTGTTGTCAGTAATTATTGTTCAAGGCCATTTTTGAATACTGTTCATTAAAACCGTCATTAAAATAGTTGACAAAATGAGTTTTTGGCGAATAGCTCTCAATGTCCTAGGATTCTCGATAAGGTTGTAATTTAAAAAAATGTTCGTTTTTAAATTCCACATCGAATTATGTGAAAAACAGACATGCGTTCCAAATTAAATAAGAAAAATAAAAAGCTTTTAACAAAACTTTTGTTGTGAATTGTGCATACTTTGTAGTAATTTTGATCAAACGAATAACTTGATTAGCATAATTGTTATACTTTATTGTAATAAGTACCTAGCATTAATGATATCAAGGAGGCACTATTTGCATTCCATTTTCATTTTTTAAATTAAAGGTCCGAAACCGGTTACTGTAGATATAATAACTGAGCTTCACAAGGCAGTTATGTAGGCACCTATATTTGAACAATAAAAATAAACTTTTAGTGGATTTAAATATTAGATTAATGAATGCACGAATATAATTCTTTATAGGTATGACTAATTTACGTCAAGTTTCTGGATTACTTGATTACCTGAACCAAGTGTGGCACGCATACTCTTCTGTATTTAATTCAAACAGTATGATGGATATCGTATAAAGTGCGCGTGGTTATTGACTACAAAGTATTAATTGCTGTTTACTCGCAGGGATCCTGTTATGCGCAGCAGCTGTTGCTCTCCGTTATTGGTCTATAATTCTTATCGATCCCAAAGCGGATCTCAATAAACGAAATCCAGTAATGCATATTCTAATCTACTCGACGATCTTGTTAATTGTTCTTTGACCTCCCAGGCAACGAATTCCAACTTAATTAATTACGTTCTGTTCGAAACGGTGAGATCGTAGTTCAGATTTGGAACTAATGTCTCTTCCGTCGTGTCTGCGTCTTTGGCTTAATTAATGCGTCTGGTGGTGCATTAGAATATCTTATAATATGCGACGGTACCTACGTTGTTTTAAATTACCATCTTGCGTTCCGTTCCCAGTGCGAGTGTGTGTGTGCATGTAACGCCTATTTGGAGTAAGATAAATGGAAGCTGGGGACTAACATCTCTTTGAATGGGACAACTGTTTCGTTGGAATGGTGGCCCACACGCAAGCCCGTCTACGACCCGAAATAACCACAAGATTCATAGAAATGTGGGGTCGTGATGACAATCGTGAATTAAAATTATTTACTGCCCTCTTAGATGCTTCCTATTAGATATCGGAGCAGAAATGCTCTAGACTATTTAAAAACTTTGATACAGATTATTTATTGGATCCATTATCGCCAAATTTACATCCGGGAAGGTTTCCTTTGCCCACTTAAAAGCTTGTTTGGATATGTCTGGTAGCGCGAGTGTTGAAACGTAAAGCTGCCGGTTGTGACTGGCGTTGACACTTGCAAATGCGGTTGATCTTGGCAAAACTTTGTTCAAGGATATAAACACGAAACGCAACCTATATAGCAATGCAATATAATTGTTGCATTTTAATTTTGTAGTTTAAAAATACGGGATTCGTTATATCTAATAAGCCATCATAAATTTTTATCTATCAATACTGCTCCTTACTACTTCAGTTACATTACTATTTTTGGGTTCATATGCGATTCAAACACAAATTATCACTTCAATCTTATAAAATACTACCTTGTCACCTATTATTATCATTTTTTAGGTGTGGTGTTGAGAGCTTGCTGCACTAAAGCATCAGCTTATTCCGCCTCCAATTCCTGTGTTGTGAGTACTAGGCATTCCCATAGAATATGCTAGGGGTTTCATCCTTCTCCACGCACTTTGACATGTAGCATAATTTGCAACACCAATTCTGGATAAGTGTTTCTTTAAACAACAATGTCCCGTAGTCAGTCCAATTATTGTMCTTAAAGTTGGTGTTCCTTTCTTAGTAGATATTTGACTTCCCACCCTGCAGACTTATACATATATGTCACTCCACACAGAGGCTGTGGCCCTGCTAGGGGTTCTTTAGCTCCCCATTTTTAGTGTGTGTGCTCTCGCATCGCCCTCGATCCTTTGATGTGCACGAATTTATTCCAGAATAAACAAAACACGAAGTGCATCTAGGCATACATTTACCACCTTGGAGCGCACCGTTGTGCTTTCCAAGGTTGTCCCAGTCCTATCCTTTGTTTCTGAATCATCGGTGTACTATAATATGTCCCCCGATCTGATGGCATGTAGTTGAGACCTTCTTCTCTTCCCTATCAGCGATAAGGACTCGCAAGGGTTTCTGGAAGTCAAACATCACGCTGCTTATATATGACTGCATGCTATAACAAATTTAATTTACAAACTAAAGGATACAAATGTACAATATTCATACACAAACTAACGCCATTGTTTATTATTATACCTATATATTAGAATTTAAAACTAATTACTTACTTGTACGAGCAACCTTGCTTGCCTACGGACGTTCAGAAATGTGTCTCTTGCTTTTTGTTATCATATTTTGACTTGTCCTGCGTTTCACAAAAACCAGCAACCTACATTCTGTGGCTGACATCGATAGACAGAACACGTATAGGTATATTCAGGTGTTTCTGAAACAATGAAGTTGTACATATTTGGAAATCATCTACCTATTGACAACATCTGTCAGTTACAACATAATTTGAAACATAACAATTTCTTGTGAATTGTTTATAATTACCTGAGAAAGACCTTCAACAAGTATATAAGTGAGCTATACATTGTATCAAACTTACCTCTAAAATGTAATAGGATCTGTGTTGGTGGAGGCTTAGAGCTACATCCAAAATATTTCTCTTATCAAGCCCTTATCACCTGGAAGATCAAAACTGGTTCCAGTCTGAAGCAGTAGCCCATTTTAGGAAAATAAATTCCCAGTATCCGGTCATTTTGCAGACTTCAACATCTGGACAAGAAAACAGATAAGTTCAATTCATAAAGGCACATCATATCGGTCAGTACTTACCTCTCCTTTTTTGCGCTATATACTTTTGTTATACTGTGAGTGAAATGTTAGCCCGCTGTTGCACCGTAAAATAAATTACTATTCCAATCGCTTTATTTAGTCTTCAATGTGATTTACAATTTTTAGTCTCTGCGTAAATCGGGTGGCGCCCTTAGAAAAGTCATCTTAAAAATCACCGACTCCGCTATAACCGAGCAACTGGCTTCCGTGTAAATAAAAGTAATTTTACGTAACAATGCTCAGCATATAGCTATCATTTTCGTGCCCCGCGGTTTTCAGCCTAATATACTGTCATTACTGCCGTTACAACAAGATGTAACGGAGACGGATCCTGCAACATTATTGTACAGGATCCTTGAGGGACTCCCGACGTCACTCTGCCGACATCAGACATTTCGCCACTCAGCAAGACTCGCTGGCACCTATTGAGCAAATAAGATCGGAAGAAATTAACCTCATCAAAACCGTAGTAACTCGATTTACTCCAAAGCAACACATGATCCAGTGTATCAAAAGCTTTCGAAAAATCCAATGGGACCAAAAGACTTGCAAAAGATTATTTCGTTTGTACTTATTCATTCCAGTTTTCACTTTGAAGTTTAGAGGAAGTGGATAGTTGGAATTTTAAGTTCCATGTTATCTAGGGGTTATGCGAAAATATTAACTTTGTGAAACTTTCCCAAGACCATTGATATTCATAACACTAGAAAATAATTTTAATTGGGATCAATAATTAATCCCAGTCGACAATCGTCTTTCGCACATCCCACATACAGTACAAGTATCTTTATACTGCCTAAACTCTCATTCTATTGTTTTATAAGAGATTCTCTATCAGATTATTGGCCATCACTTATTTTTTTATGATTTTTTTTTCACCTCAGAATAAAAGTCCTCATTTTCGCCGACCAACTGAGTTTTGACATCTTGCGGAGAAACGAGTAGCTGTTCACCTTTCAATTTTCTGGTGATACAATAAGGTTTATTTTTATTTTTCTAAAGCTTAATAATACTAGAACTACAGTTTGTTTCGAAACTATGAATTTTTTGATACCTGGATGTGTCATGCCGGAAAATGTCAAGTGTCTCTGACTTCTTCGCGTAAGAATAATGGTTTACCTCTAGTGGGGCCTATCTCTGCCGAGATAAAATATCCGTCTTTCTGTTTCGTATAGATACAGTCTTATATGTTTCATAAAACATGTCACTTGTCAATTACTTTAGGTTATACAGCCAGCGCACCATCATTCATGCTAACGCTATCATGTAGAATCTCCAGAATACTTGTTACCCGGATGGGTTGTACATGTAGTACCTTCTCCACGTAGAAAACAAATCACCCGAAGCTGTTGGTTTTTGAATTCCAGTCGACATCTCAGAAATGTTTATGGTTAGATTAGGTTATTAAGCCTGCGTAATTGTATGCGGCATTCCAACTTGCACTAATGTGTTGAATACTGATGAAATACGGTTTCTTAAATAGAAGACAATAATATAATATAAGTAGGATGATAATGTATAAGCAATATTCGTTTATGCCCATTTGGCTCAAATGTCTCATATAAAAAAAATTCTTGTGGTATGGAATAGACAGTGAGATTAAAGAGTACTCTTTTACACTAATTAAATGAATAAAGGAAACTATTCCGTAACAATTAAAAATGATAAGATAGGCCAATACTCACAGACATTCTTGATTTTTTTTCGTAAACGAACCAGAATGTCTGATTCTTTTTTGGAGCACTGGTTTTTATGTGATCGAAGGATAAATGGTAAATATGACTGTATAACTAGAAAGATGCTCTATTTTGAATTTCGACGTAAACCATATCTCACACTATTCTAATTGCACAATATGGTATTTACAGGATATTTTTAATTTAGATGAACAATAAAACCGAAATGTCTCTCTGCTTGTTTGTATATGTTGAATAACTACGCCAGCTTTTTAAACTCCTTGGTTAAATAAATATAGAATATAATAAATATTGTGAAAGTTTAGTATTAAATACTTGTGTAACAATTACTACCGACATTTACAGAAATCGATTATTAAATTATATAAGTCCTACTTCTGTATGACTTCATCACATTTACGTTTCAGCAACCTAAATTTCAGATTCAACTAATTCTGTCAGAATTCTTCATCGTATGTATTTGGAAGGTTATGGAGAAGTCCCAGCATTAATCATAGAAGCTTTGTATAACAACTATAACTAATATTTAAAGATAGGGACTCGAACCCGAATCGCGTCCCGCCGCAGCGAGTTACTTTCTCATTCAAATCCCGTGAACCTATGTTTAAATATCATTGTTCAGGCGTGAAACAAATTTCTTCATGATAACTAATTTTGAAGTAAGTTACAACTAATTGAGTATGTACAACAAATCGTAGGTAAAGCTTCTAAGCCTGCAGCCAAAGTGTGAACCTACTTATGAGCTCGCGATGTAGGAGTAGAAAAAATACGGAGGTGAGAGGGGTTTAATAACAGTTATGAATGTACTTGACAAGGCCGTTTGAATGGACGTCGTGTCACCTGTTGTCTAAGGAGTATGAATAATAATCCACGCGCATTCCTCCTGTGTTGCGACATACCCATTATTGTCATCGAACAAATAACAGCAAGCCTTGTCGGAATGGAAAAAATACTCCAGTCACTAATCAACCGGCAATTGCATAAATCTCCTGAAAACTGGGACGTAAAATTAATTAAGTGGGACTGTTAGAGTGGTTTAATTTCGTTTTTTCTGTGACATTCTGAGGTGATTATTTAGATATAAAAATTTTTTCGCCGATTCCGCGAGTGACCGTGGGTCAACGCTTGACTGAAGTCGATAAAATTTACATTTTTTTCAATGGAACCGTTATCGTGTTTATCGGGGAATTTCGTGCCCGCGGGAGAATTAATGTACGTCCGGGCTAGCTGGGAAGTTGCCGAAGTTTGTGGGAATGGTCCTTCGGGCCGAATACCAACCGTGGCACCTGCCGGTCACTTTCGTTTTTAAAGGCATTTTTAACGACCCAGTTACATTATCATGAAGATTATGTTATAGTGTGGTGATGCTTTAAATATGATTAGACCCGGACGCATATCTGCAACAACCAATATTTGGAGCAAGATGAGCATATGGAAAAAGTCAAAGTGTTATTTCTCCTTCCATACTAATATTTGATGTAAATACGTTTGACGATGTAATCCTTACAAATCTTTACAGTACGCAATTGAGGCAATAAAAATAAAATATATCTGTTTTACCAAAGAAGCATCTTGCATTTTTACATCCACATATACAGGGTGTTCACGCTAACAGTCTACAATAGCTAACTTTTTTATTTGAAATTTTAGAGTAGAGGTTTAAATGGGGAAGTTTCTTGACTTTTTTAGAAGAATTTTATGGTGTTTACAAGAAAACAATTGAACATCGTTCTACGATTTCAAATAAAAACGTTAGCTATTGTAGACTGTTAGCGTGAACACAAATTATTCTACCCGGAATATTTCAAAAACAAATGAAGATAGGCTATTGGTATCTTAATACTTTTTTGTTTAATTCAGTGTTCCCAATCGAATGCGTTAAAAAATAGGGTCGTTCTATTTAAAATATCAAACTTGTAGTCAATATCTCCGACAGTTGACGTTCAATTGTTTTTTTGTAAACACCATAAAATTCTTCTCAAAAAATTAAGATACTTCTCCATTTGAACCACTACTCTAAAATTTCAAATAAAAAAGTTAGCTATTGTAGACTGCTAGCGTGAACACCCTGTACACACAGGGTGATTTTTCTTAAAACAGCATAACTTAAATTACAAGGGCTGTTTTTTTTCAACTTCTGAGTTGTAATAATAAGATCCCTTTACATAAAAAATATAATATTGTTAAAACACAGGCTTTTAGATACCGTATTCAGGGAACTGTACCCCGAACTTTTCTTCAACTCAAGCCAAATTTTAAAAGATCATCACGTTGGCAGGTCATGCCTAATCATTAGGCTAATACCACAAGAGGGAGATACACTTACAAACTGCCAATCGAATGAGTTTGTACCTGGAACTAACCAGTACGTTGCAGGATGAATTAGTATAGATATGGTTGTAGAAAACCTGAAAACCTTACTAATATTAAATGCTTTTACAGTTTTCTTTGTCCCTCTTGCATTCAGAACTCCCTAAAAAAACGTTATTTGCCGCATACCAGCAATGCACTGCTGTTTAACCTCTACGCCAAAGGTAATAGTGAGTAATCAAAGAAAGTTTGAGTCGAGAAGTCATCTTTCAGAAGAAACACTAAGCTGGAAGAACTTCTTAGCTATCTGCACTGATCAACTACTATACTCCGATCACCGAACAGATGGAGTGATCATGATGCCTAATTTTTAAGCCATAATCATTTCATAATTTTTTAGTTAATTGTTTAGTAGTCAAAAATTTGTTATGAAGATTAAGTCGGACTTGAAAAAACAGCATCAAATCCGATAACGTGCAAGATCACTTCATCTTTTCGGTGATCGGAGTATAGTTTAATAACAAAATACAGCATAGTTAGTTGTGATCCAGGAAGAATAGCATAGAAACGTTATTTTTTATACATTTGGGTACCTGTTCTTACTCCTCTGCAGGTGCATATCATTTTGACAGATTATTGTCACTTACCTTTAGAGGAAGCAATTTCTGTTAAAGCGACTAAATGGCTTTGTCATCTCAGTTTTTCAACAATAGATGGCATCGCCACCTAAATTTTTCATAGTTTTCCTAATATGTTTTTGTGTTCTCGTAATTTTCTTCTTTCTTTATCATTAACTGACAATTATTGTTGCTGAAAGGAGATATGATCATACTTATTCACAAATAACAAATGACTCAATCGATCATGTGTACCCAGGCAGAATCTAGATTCGTCACTAAAGTTCTATTGAAATATCTTTATAGTGTGAAGGATAAACTCACTTGTCGCAAACCCACTATTCGCCCTCTATGACATCCACTAAGTGACTTAGTTATCAAAATTTGCTTTTCGTTACTGACAGATCAATGAAGCTTTTAGAAATGCCGCTGCAGCTATACGAAACGTGTAAATTATAACTTATTCAATAAAAAGAACCTGAAAAAAACGAAAGCACAAAATCCGATGCTGAAAAATGATCTGCTTTTGTCTTCACGGGCACCAAAATGTGTTCAAATACAACGGTGTTTACTATGCGTTCTGATAAAAAAATGTAGTCGAAAAAAAACGGATTAAGCGTATCGTTGTCATTGTGAAATAATCAAGCCTGACAATAGACCCTCACAGCAGTCTCTACAGACGATCAAGCATGGATGGTATTGTTTAGAGTTATCATATCCCGCCAAAATAACACATTTCTATGTCCAAACGGAACGTAGAATTCTCTTCATTTAACTGCAGTTTTGATCTTCAACGCGACTAAACGGAGTAATTATTTGTTTCTGGGCCTATATTAGACCACTAGCTGTTGCACATAACCCTATGGTCCATTTTGTTGTAATACGCTTTTACACGTTAACATACTGTAAATCTACAATTGTTATAAAGCCGACAAGGATATGAGAATTCTAAATTCATACGCTTTGATCAAATGGTTGATTCGAAAGGTGGGCAATTTGCATGGTTTCTGAAGTCAGTTGGCCGTTCCAAATGCACATTGACGTCAGGAATAGTTGCATTCCTATTGAACTTTCTGCAACTTGA
Source organism: Rhyzopertha dominica (assembly GCA_025024175.1). Taxonomy (NCBI): domain Eukaryota; kingdom Metazoa; phylum Arthropoda; class Insecta; order Coleoptera; family Bostrichidae; genus Rhyzopertha; species Rhyzopertha dominica. The sequence continues at coordinate 49,329,513 of QCXZ01000003.1, forward strand.
ACATGTGTATGCCAGTAACAAAGCTACAAATAGAATAAGAAACCTTTATAGCGAGAATTCATGGCTGTCTGTAAAATTATTGTGCAGGAGAGAACGATTGTAGCAGAGTAGTGAATATTCCTCACTGTCGATAGATAATAGCTTTAGTGAAGTACTGCGAAACAGGTTAGCCACTGTGTTACATTGTAACAATAATACGTGGCAATTTGTAAGCTATTTTCGAACACGAGTATTCACCGAACGGCGCTTTTAAATTGTTACATACCGATTATGACTTTGTATCGCTGGAAATAGTCAAGAGGTCGCGTATAATGGTAAATGCAAGGTGCATTCCACGTTTTATACACGCTTATTATGGCTTATTATTTTTGTCATTTATTTGTAATTAATACTGCTGGGCTGGTATTCAAATAAGTTGTTTTCTTGCAAACATGAGGAATTCTCGGCGGTTAAAAATAATTTGTATTCACGCATTGAACTACACCTCTATATACATTTGCATACCTTTGAGTAACAACCTAATGTTATTTGTAGTTGCGATATGAGTCAGTTTTTGTCTTGAATGGCTTTCAAGTTATGCAACATTCCATTTTGCGTCGCTAACACCCGTCTACCTGGCCATGAATGGCATGTATGGATTTGCGGACTAATAAAATTCATTTTACAATTTCTTTTATTTATTGATGGAAGTGGGTACTTCGGATTTATTGATTCGCAAAAAACCCTAGTAAGACATACATAATGATACTTGCGTTTATAAAGGAATTGTAAATCCTCTAAAAATGTCTTGGTCTTGGTCTGTCGAAGTGTTTTGTACTTTTGGAAACCTGTAATACTTGTGCCAAATAATCTACCAGAATTAACCCACCTTTCTCTTGGAAGGGTGTTCAAGATTTTTTATTGCTTCCAGTCTGGATTCCTCTGTAGTGTTACAGTCATAGTGGTGGTACCACTTTTTATTCATTGTAAGAAAACGATCCAAAAGCTGAAAGAATATTTTTTCAAAACATTCGACAATGGCAATCTAATGCACTTCTGATTAGCATTGAAACAGTCGACTTGGGCGTAAACTTTTCTGTTCCCAAGCCTTGACGAACAAAGTAAAACATACCTTGAGAGGAAGTTTGGGGTACATATGCAGTATGCTTAAGATGATTTCATCGATCCTCTGACATCATGTGTATAATAAATAGTATCGTCCGAAGTAAGCGCAAATTGTCCATCCATTGCGGTTCTCATTTTTTTTATATCTTTCGTGTCATGACATTAGGTCGTAAGTGGTTACCGTACATAGCCTAGTGTGCAGTGTTCAGCAGAGATGGCGCTGAGGGCAGAAAGTGTACTCATTTTACAAGAATCTGTTGAATTGCCGTCATATGTTAAACTTCCCTTCTGGTTTGTCTGGAAGTAAAGCCTAAGTTGTTAACATTTGAATAGCCTTTTAAATTTCATTTTCAGTGCCATGTAGCACTGTATGTTGTATCTTCAGAATCAATACATTACTATTTTATCGACATTTTTAATGAGACTCGAGCGTTCGATGGCACAGTTAGGTTTTATTAGGTATACTAAAAAATTTAAGCCAGATGCTGGAGACTCTTTTTCGCTTATTAACTCTGACGATGTGCCGTCTGCAATGAGGGGAAGAAAGTCGAATGCAGTGGGCTCCAACCTTATTACTATGGAAATGGTCAAGTTGTGTTATCTCGTAATCTTGAAATTTTTGGTGCATATTTTCAACTGCTATTTGAAGATTGGACATTTTTCGGTCAGCTGGATGCGCTCCATTATGATTCATTTAGCTAAAGTTAGTAAGGATCCCGTAGACCCGAGATTTTGGACCGATCAGTTTCATACCAATGCTTTCAATAATGTTTGAAATGCTTTTTTTCCACTGGTAAATGTCTGTACGGTCTCGGTACGGTCAAACTCAACGTGTCTGTGCTGGAGGCACTATTTCTTTATCCAAGTCTGTAACGTCGTACGTGTACCGCAGGGTTCAGTACTGAGTCCCCTGCTATTTTTCATATGCCCTGCTGATTTGCCAGCAAACATCGCTTTATCACATGCCTAGGCGCACGCGACTATACACAATTGCGACTCTTTGAAGCTTGTGGCGGCGAAGAGTAACGCCAGAATTGCAGAGCGCCGTGGTTGTGACTCGGTGGCGAAAAATCACAGGCTCTTTCGTTCTGCTGTCGTCGGTTCGGTCTAATAATAAACTGCTAATAACTGGAATGGAATTGGGTTCATTTGGAAAATGTCTAAATCCATGCTGTGATGTGACGCATAAACACATATATTTCACATCTGCACCGTTTGCATTTGCGTTTCAATATGTTGGGTGTTCATTCCATTTTGAAGCTGTTAGGACATTATAATCTATATTAGCTCTGAAAACACCATCGTTGAAACTGACACATTATGCTAAATGATGTCACAGGACTATGCCACCGCAAGAGACTGTTTATCGTGGGAATTTTTCCTCTTAAAATTACTTATTATTTTTTTGAAGTAAATAGGTACATCAAATAGAATGTGCTATTCATCTGCTCTTCGCGCTATTTCAACCCATTTGCTTTTGATGAGACTGCTAGGATTTTGGATTTGGTCATTGACGAAATTCCTTTTTACACTCAAAATGCATCTCATCGGCGCTTGTTGCATAGATTTTATTGTTCATAGAGTACAAATAATGAACCTTATTTTGCAATAAGGAAAAAGCTTTGGCAAGCATTTGTGATTCCTGTGTTTTACCTATGGCGTTGCCCGCCCGGTGTCCATATTGTCCTGAAATAGAGTCCACATTTATCAGAACTGGTGCTGCATATACATATGTGAATGATGTAAATTCGATCACGTTAACATTGAATTTAGGCGACTGGGATGGCTAATAGTGGGAAAAGCTTTTAAGTTACTGTCTCTTTCCGTTCCTTTGATTGCTTGCAAACTCCCATGCCCACTCTATTGGTTTAAGAATAGTAAACAGTCTTAGATTGCTAAGTATACCACCATTGTGTTTAGGATAGTTTAGTTTTAATTATGTTATTAGGGTGTATAAATTTGTATGCGGGGTGGATCGCTTCAAGTGTTTCGAGGGAGAGTCAAAGAAAGACTTTTATAATGGAGTATATATAGATAGATGTTTGTATGATTCTCTGTGCTGTACTTGTGTTAACATATCACAAGTTGTTATTTTTTAATTCGTTTTTAGGAGTCTTTATTTAAAATTTCAGTGTCAATAAGCGAAAGTACATAGTGTTCAGTTCTACAGGTAAAAAGGCACACTAAGTTGCATTTTGTATTTCGAATCCCCCAGGAGTATTGGGAAGATGTTGATATTTTCAATAAACGGTTGTGCCAAATAGTGCTAATAAATGGTTTGATATTAAACTCTTTGATATGGATATGTTGGCTTCTGTAAATAATGCAATGTATAAAGCAACCGGGAAAGGTATTTAATTGCTTTTTTTCGTGGAAAATTTGAATTGAAACAGCTGCGTATCCTATTGGCATATTCTTTGTTAATTTTCTGTTTATATGTCTACTTTAGAATACTCGTTCAGGTTCTTGGCATTTCTGTCATTTTAAATTAAATTAGTAACCGTTTTTCACATTTTTTTGCAATGTTGCTTTACTTCAAATGTCACATTAACTCTCCCAATACGTTTATCAGCATTATTACTTCATGCTGTAGTTTCCTTCGTCGCCACACCCCGCACAAATAACTGTTCCGTTTACTAGGAATCAAAAACACGTTGCGTTCTCCTAAATGCATTAGGTTTTCATACCAACACTCATTAGTAAGATGCTATAGGAATCCGTGGCAGTGAAGGAAGGCCGATGGCGCACGTCCATTCTACCTGTAACGGTAGCCCATTCATGTCGCGTGACGTCACATTTCATTGAGCAAAGGCCGGAAACGGGCAGCGAAAGAAGTTTACCCTGAAGATATCATTATCCATTGATAGTCATTGCTCATTATAATATTACGTGTGCTGTTGGGTATACGCGAAGTTAAAGAGCAGCATTCTTGTTGTTGGTCTCATAGTAAAAATTTATTATCGTTAAATGGGGTTATTAGGTACAATTAATGCCAAGGAAATTGGGCTAATTAGGACGCAGTTGCACGTGGGATAAAACGCCAAGTCAGGCTGCAATTGCTTGTGAATAATTTAATTTGCGAGCTTTGTTTCAGTGTTTTCCGTATTTGCGTTTTGTGATTGCAATATTAACAGAATAAGTTAAGAGTTGAATTATTATTAAGGTTTAACTCGGAAAGCTACAAATTTTCTCAGTATGATCTTTTAATTCCTGGAATAGTGATGTCTTTATTAATTTTTTATTAATTTTAGAAAATTCAGAAAGTAATTTTTTCCTTAAAGGCTCGTAAAAAAAGTTTTGGAAATAACAGATAATCGCTAATAGAAGCTAAGTGAGCTTTACCTAAGCTTTCCAGTATTTTTTCATACTGCTGGTCACTCCTGGTCTTTTTTAGGCTTCTATTATAAATACTGGTTGTTTCAGGAATGATAATGAGCTCGACGTGATTAAAAATGCACCCAAAGCACATTTGCAATGGTAACATGGACAATTGCTTTTCATCTTAAAAGACATTTTAATTTGTAAATTTTGACATAAACTTCAATTATTTGCTTTAATTAAATTGAAATTGTAAAAGTAGTATTATTTTTAAGAATGTTTATTCAGTTACATTCATGTAAGAAATGCTCAAAATTTTGTCCCTGCTGTTTTTTGTATGCTTAAGTTCGTGCCCGAAATGATCTTTTAACACGTATTACATTTATGAAGAGACGGATCTGCATACATGACGTATACTCTCTACACTATCAATTGTTGTTTAATAAACTTTAAACTTGTTCTTTTCACACGCTCCTTATAAAAAAATCCAGAAGATTGAGGTCCGAGATTCTCATGGCCAAAGATTGATTGAAGCTCTTCTATTCCTCAATTAGGTAAAATCAAATAAAGATGATTTGCACTTTTTTATGGTAATATGTTGATGTCCCGTTTTGTTCGAACCATAGATCTTATCTCACTTGTAAACTTACATGTTTTCAAAAGCTCTGGTAAATTAAATAACTATATCTGTTCAAACTACCGCAAGGAAAATAAATTCCAATGATTTGATTCACAGTTATTCCGCACCAGACATTTGTAGAGTAGATGGTTTTGGAAATTCTTTCTCGACACTCCACAATTATTAAAAAATGTTGTTTCATCTAAGCAACAAATATTATCGTAAAGCTTTAAATTAATTGTATTTGACATGGGTGGAATTTAATTATTGGGTATACTGAAGAGGGTTGTTATTGACTCATAGGATTTCCATCGGTTATTTTAAAATTTCAAATTTCATTGTCAGGGTATGTCGGTGTTCTTTTTATTGGCCTTTTCCGTGGTGGTCATTTTGTCCTTAAAGTTAATTCAAATCTCTTAAAAGTTGTGTCGGCAGGAGCTCTCCAGTTTAGAAAACGTTGCCTATATAAACGGACAGCACCAGAAACATTTTTATTGCATTTACCATAAATTGAGATCGTATATTTTTTCATTATTTGAATGTAGTCCAGGCGTCAGATGCTTTTTGGTGGAATTAACGAAGCTTTGGCAAGAAAATACAAACGTAATTAATCTAAGAAGTATTTTCGTAAATATTGATACGGGATTACCTAAAACGTGCGTGTTGTAGTAGAAATGTTGTAGCGACTTTTTTGCAGAAAAGCGTAATTCTGACTAAAATAATAATACATAATTTAATTGTCAGAGATCGTATTTCGACAGATATTTGCAAAATAGTACCTTTCACTTGTTTAAACAATGGTTTTTGGTCAAAGTCAAAGAATTATTTCCAATATTTGTTTTTTCATCTATGACGCCTGGATTAATACATTCTGGGCAGCATGGCCGTCATGGATTCTCCATATATTTCATATTTTTCAAATGATGGACTGCATTATGGGTTGCATTCTAATTTTTGTCAGGCTCATTACCTCATGAAGCACCTTATATAAGCAAGAATGTTTAGTAGTCCTAAAAAATGTCGCTAGCTTTTCAAACTTATGATTTACATGACATTCATTTTTTGATTCTGGTTCATAAAATGGACCCGGAATTCATCTCCAATCGCGTTTACCACTTATTGGTTTTACAACATAGACAAAATATTTTTTTGGTTTAGGTTTCCTCATGTGTTTTCATGTGACTTTACGTCACCTGATCTTCCAAGGCGTTTATCGTCTTCTCTATTTTGTTTATGTAAGTACTTGGTTTTATTGGGTCAAGTGCCCCATGCAACTCTTAATTACACTGCAGCAACTTTTAATAGCGGGATTTTTTTGTTTGTAACCAATAATTTACAATTCGTAGATAAAGATAATTGATTTGCTTCTTATCCATAGCTGTCTTATCTGTTTTTAAATTAATTCTATTTAACATGGGTGGAATTTAATTATTGGGTATACTGAAGAGGGTTGTTATTGACTCATAGGATTTCCATCGGTTATTTTTAAAATTTCAAATTTCATTGTCAGGGTATGTCGGTGTTCTTTTTATTGGCCTTTTCAGTGGTGGTCATTTTGTCCTTAAAGTTAATTCAAATCTCTTAAAAGTTGTTGTGTCGGCAGGAGCTCTCCAGTTTAGAAAACGTTGCCTATATAAACGGACAGCACCAGAAACATTTTTATTGCATTTACCATAAATTGAGATCGTAATATTTTTTCATTATTTGAATGTAGTCCAGGCGTCAGATGCTTTTTGGTGGAATTAACGAAGCTTTGGCAAAAATACAAACGTAATTAATCTAAGAAGTATTTTCGTAAATATTGATACGGGATTACCTAAAACGTGCGTGTTGTAGTAGAAATGTTGTAGCGACTTTTTTGCAGAAAGCGTAATTCTGACTAAAATAATAATACATAATTTAATTGTCAGAATCGTATTTCGACAGATATTTGCAAAATAGTACCTTTCACTTGTTTAAACAATGGTTTTTGGTCAAAGTCAAAGAATTATTTCCAATATTTGTTTTTTTCATCTATGACGCCTGGATTAATACATTCTGGCAGCATGGCCGTCATGGATTCTCATATATTTCATATTTTTCAAATGATGGACTGCATTATGGGTTGCATTCTAATTTTGTCAGGCTCATTATCCTCATGAAGCACCTTATATAAGCAAGAATGTTTAGTAGTCCTAAAAAATGTCGCTAGCTTTTCAAACTTATGATTTACATGACATTGCTTCGATTCATTTTTTGATTCTGGTTCATAAAATGGACCCGGAATTCATCTCCAATCGCGGTTTACCACTTATTGGTTTTACAACATAGACAAAATATTTTTTTGGTTTAGGTTTTCCTCATGTGTTTTCATGTGACTTTACGTCACCTGATCTTCCAAGGCGTTTATTCGTCTTCTCTATTTTTGGTTTATTGTAAGTACTTGGTTTATTGGGTCAAGTTGCCCCATGCAACTCTTAATTACACTGCAGCAACTTTTTAATAGCGGGATTTTTTTGTTTGTAACCAATAATTTACAATTCGTAGATAAAGATAATTGATTTGCTTCTTATCCATAGCTGTCTTATCTGTTCAGCATTTAGTATATTTAGATTTTTTCACGTATTTTTAACTTTAAAAACATTTTTCAAGACACCATTCAGAATGGTACCGACAGGAATGCGATGAATTAACCCAGGAATTTATTAATTTATTATACGAGTACTCACTTCATTTCTGCGCATTATCTGTCGTGAAAATTTTAACATTAAACAATTGCGATCTTTAAATTTGACCACATCAATTGAAAACGATTTTAACCAAAATGAAATTTTTATCAATAAAGTTGTTTATCCAAGCGGAAATATTAATGCAAATGCACCAACATCGCTTCGCTGATAAGAAAAAAATGTCGTTCAATCCTAACTGAATCAGGATCACAAGGATTGATTGCGTAATCGTTTCGATTATGTTAATCGTTATTCGATGATTTTATATTCCGCAGAGGAAACGGACGCGGCTTGCCGATGTGGGCTGACGGCATCCTAAAAGTAGTCAGTGGTATGCCCCTCGAAAGCTCAGTGATTAAAGCAGGCGTATGACGGAAATCGTTCGGAAATAGCACCGCGATTAGCCAGTTCGTTTCCTCATGCGTCGTTCCGAGAAATAACCTGACGTTGACATTCTGACCAGCACGGTTCTGTTTCGCTTCTTTTTTGAGTATGCTAATGCGATTGACTAAGACATTCAAATTAAAATATACCAGCTTGATTAACACCAAAGGCATCCGTTGGTTGGTGGTTTTGGAATCTGTAGGTTTGTGGTGTTCGGCTGCAAAACGAGATTTTGTGTCTTCCAGGAAGGAAAAACGTAGAGCATTCGGTTAGTTTTTAGACTGTATCAAGAGTTTCACAGGTATTGAATCTAAGTCCGCTGTTGTATTGGCATCTTCTTATATTCACGAATCATGATCTACCGCACTCACTAAATTAATAAAAAGGTACCATAGAGGCATACACGAGAATTTCGCAAAAGTAACATGTATGATGTTATAAAATGTCTGCAGACCACAATAACGCTAAATCTTATTGGGGGAGGGAAAGAAGTCCTAAGAAAATGCCAATGAAGAAAAGAAACAATTTGTTTAGAAGCAGTCGAGGAAACTAGACAGTCAAAATGAGAAAGCAAATTAAAGTTGAGCCGTAATTGTGTGAAAAGCATAGTAAAGAAAATCAATTTGTTATAAAGAAGAGAACATCTGTTCCAGCTGTTAAAGTGAATCATAGGATAAATGACGAGCGAAGTATAGCAAAATAGTTTTGGTTTGGGTACCGATAAGTTGCACACGATTTGCTATTTTTATTGCCCTCTTTGGATATTTAGAGGAATGCACTTGCAAAATACTTTTACCGTTTTTACGAAACTGTGACAGTTGTGGCCTGATGGTAACGGCACATTACACATGCAATATTTTTACAGTCTGTTACAAGTACGTACAACATGAAGTTCACTCCATACCCAGAAAATACTACATATGTTCCCCAGATAATACTTCAAAGGTTTTGGGATCTGTTTAAAACAAAAAGTTTGTTAGGAAGCTAAAACCACTGCCAGAATTGAGGCCAATCAACTGTATTCAATTATACATATTGGGAGCTTTTGTGTTGCTTTTAAGTACGACAAAGCAGCAGATTATGTTTTTAGTATTAGTACTAATTTCCACGGTTTATATTAATACCGATATAATTAATTAAACCGAAGAATTATGTGCTACATGATTAACTGTTACTGGCAAATTTCACTAGTTTACTACCTTTTCTGCTGTTTCTTGGTGCACGACAAGCTATTAAAAACAGATAAAGAAAGCATCAATATCTTAGTTGCTTAAAATGGCCATAACATGGTTCAAGTTATTATATTAATTATCTTGAGCGTGCTTAAAGAATGTTCCTTAAAGCTTCGCCTTTTCTAAAGGATGAAACTTACGTGTATTGTAGTTGCACTTTTATATCTTTCTAGTACCTTGTTTCAGTTCTTGTCAACACTGAGTTTTATTGTAAAAGAGTGAAATCGTTACACTAATTATTTATAACTCTAGAACTAAGTATGAAGCATTTCATTTAATTTGAGAGTCATATTAACACTTAAACTGAATGTGGACAAGGCATCTTCTTTCAAAATGTTTAAAACAGAATGTTTTAAACTTGTTTAAAACAACGGCTTCTGTTTCAAATTTGTGTTTTAAACAAATGTTGAAAACATTTGTTGTAAACGGTGTTTTTTACTAAATGTTTAAACAGTGTTTTTTTACGGACTATTGTATGTGATTCATTAATTATTATTATTAGGCTCGTTTACCCTCCACAAATAGATAAACAGTATTATTAGTAATTACATATCTACCTTACCTTACATTTGCATAAAAATGAATTGAATTCAAAACCAGGCCCAGTTTTTTTATCAATACAACAGTTATAAAATTAATAATAAACTTAACATTTTTCCGTAGCTATAAATTACAAACATTTTAAAACAACAAATAAAAATCTTAACCTTAACCTAAAAATTTGTATTTTCTGGTCCAATACAACAAAACAATAAATAAGACGTTCATTCAACACTTACTAGATAATTATATCTTTAGCATAATAGAAGAAGTAGTTATCAGAACTTGGGAATATAAAAAACAATAAACAAGAAATAAAATACTTTTACTAGTGCAAGCATATCTTTTTTGCACTTCTTGCATCGAGCACGCATTGTACTATTTTGCACCTTAATTTTGTCGAAGTAATTCCACACTACATTATTCCTCTTACTGGTCATTGTAATTGTTGAACTTACATACAAGGTCGATTCCTCATTGTTAAAGTTGATATTAGCTAAAATCAGCCGAGTAACCAGTATGTGATTGGTCTGGATTTTAAGAACAGAGTTGATGATTTTCGCTTAAAATGAAAAGAAAAACCGGCTCATAATAACTAAAATTCTCGCGTAAACGCCGTACACATCGAATACAAATAACAACAGGCAATCGTAGTCACCTAGGGATTTTTAGACAACTGCTACGCTTTGCGTCATCTACTCGTATTTATTTTCACTAATACACATAGTAATTTGCATAAGAGTGCATGTTTTAAAACAGTGTTTTAAACGTTTTAAACATGTTTTCAACTAAGTAAGAAAAAACACGTTTAAAACAATTTAAAACATGATTAAATTAAAAGTTTTAATTAAAAAAAAACATGGTTTTTGCCAACCCTGGTTAACACATACAGGGTCCGCCACCTAAAACTCCCCAGGCTCGTATTTTCATTTTTTTGTAGGTACAACCTTAATTTATATGTCAAATTATAGGTTTTTTAAACTCTTTAAGAATAGCATGGTCAGTGTCCAAAAATTTTTTTGCCGATTATGATATATTGCAAACAAGGTTAATTTTTGTAAATATTTTTTTACCTTACTCCATATAATAAATATTGCTTCATAGTTGAATACCGACTTTTATCTTCTTCAATTTGTGTCCTTACAACGTATCCGTAATTTGTACTCCTTAATGATAAACAAGAAAAATTCGTCGCCGCCATATTCTGTTAATAGGGCTGTTCACCATTTTTTAAGTGTTAGATTAACAGCTTATTACGGTACAAATTATGTCTACATATCCAATGCTGCATACAAAACCCCAAAATTTAGAATAACTTTTAAATAAATCAAGCACAAAGTTCGTTTTAAAGAGAGAGAGAGGCTGGAAAACAATACCCTGCGGTGAGGCTAGTCTGATTTTCTCATTACGCATCAGGCATTGGTACAATTCAGTTTTATCTCTGCTCTAGCACTGTACAGTATTTATAATTATTTAGTACATATTTATTTTAAGTGTGTTATTAGTCTGCCGTGTCGATTACACCTGTAATATTTATTGTCAAAGACGAAAAACTTCAAAATTCGTCTGAAAACAGGTTCAAACAAAATTTTCGAAACGTCATACTAATAACTATTTCTCAGTGTTTTACACAGACAGCGATCTTTCCGAGAAAATATTTATATTACATTATGGACGTTTGAAAGCATCCACCCTTGTATTTAATACTCAAAAGTTATTTTACGAGGAGAATACTTCAGTTACTGTTCGTAACACAGTTGGTGTTGTATCACAAATTAATAATATTATTCGAAAGCTTAATGAGTTTTTCGTGATTTTGTCAAAATGAACAAACTAGAACCAAGAACTGTGCAAAATACCTCTGTAAAAGGGCTTATGGACACAGGAAATATAAGACCTGATAGAAGCATGCGGTGACATTGTGCCTTCATATCTGGCAATAACTGGCCATTAAAAGCTATAGGGAGAGTACTGCAAAAATGCACATGCAAATAAAATATTGTCAAAGTATGAAATGGCGGCCCAAGGTCTCCCAAAAATTTCGTGTCGTTCCATCAGCAAGCAACGTAATTTTTTGCAATGTTTACTGCGAAGACACACTATTACCAAAATGTAATATACAAAGGTATCAGGGAAATTTAAAGTTAAACTTGAGACAAGATGTGTTTTTCCACCAAACTATCTCTCCACAGAAACTGTATTTTAGTGGCTGGCCTGTACAACCCTTTTCTTCTATAGATCTTCCTCATTTTCAAAATTAAAAGTCCAAAAATATGGATACTTATGTATTTCTCAATAAAATATATTACTGCGAAGAAATATGTACGTCCTTAACGTTTCAAATCCAATAATATGAAATGCATATTCAGCTCATTGTGGATGATTTTTTTAAAATTATCTACATTTTGGGTTTTGACATCTTGGAACCAGAACAGTTTTTGGTCGATATTCCTGAAATAAGGTTTGTTCGTTTAATATACTTCTGCGCATGTTTTTATAGATAAAATGTAAAAGTAGTAATATATATATTTGAAGGAGAAGGCGGGATTTACTTATATACTATACTAAAATTCTAAAATTTTTGTAAGTTTAATTGCATGCACATAAAGCCTTAATCATGCCACGGTCATGTATACTGCCTTTCATTTTAAAATTATGAAATACCAAGCACTATTTTTATTTCCCACCCGTTTTACATTAACTAGTCACCGTATAAGATGCATAGGTAGCAGGCTGGCACAATGTCATCGTTACTTGGGCGTCCTCGCTATGCATAATTAAAATTATTATTTTAATTAACCCAGCACTTAAATATCTTGATTCACACATACCTCATTCCGCTATGAAGGAACTTTTTATTTAAACCGTCCTGTCACTATCGTCACATTCTTGGAATTTTGCAGGAAATTATCCAAGGATATTCTGTTTTCAGTAGTACTGAAAAATATCGGCATAGCTAAGATATCTCGATACGTAACTGGTTTTGCCTCACGGCTCCTTTAAATGACTCGTAAAATTGCCTTGTGGATTGCATGATTAACACGTTATTTAGTTAATGAGTGTCGCACAGGTGTATAACGTTAAACCCAGAGTACAGAAATTCCTGGTAGTATACAAGGTGTACAGGATTTAACATAAATCACCTATATACAAAATTGCTTTCTAAGGGAACTACAGTCCTTTGAGAAGATGATGCCTAACAGTCAATGTTTTTCGAATATTTTTAAAACGGTCCTACCAACTTGAGACCAAGCTCGACACATTTAACGACATCCAAACCACTTTTTCGTAAATACGGTTTTCTCTTACGATCAGAACCATCTCATGCCATGGCCATTTTAATCAGAACTTTTTATTCTTAATTTTTTTGCACATTTCGGTTCACATGTAGAAACTTCAGATTTTTTTTATGACTAAAACGTATTCTTGTCTTGCAGATTTCGGGAAGGAGGTTAGAAAATCTTTTCCATTTCCGACATGTTTAAAAAAATTGAGGTTGCGTTTGAAAAATCGGTAATTGTTTTATTTTATAATACTATTGAATATTTATTTTACTTACACTCGTAAAACTTGAAAACCACGATTTCTCGTGTAATAAAACAGAACTGCAATTAATTAGTTCACACTGTACAAACTAAGTCAGCTATCTAGAGTAGAGATAACTACAATAGTGAAAATTACCAAATCTACAAAATTTACTCCACATGATGACTTTCTGTCTCTAAGCTCTCTAAGCATAAATGTATTCTTTTACTTAAGCCGGCGTATTTTTTCATAAATGCCCCTATTATTTATAAAGAGTTCAGGTAATCTCATTATATGAGAATCACAATGATTTAGGTCATAAGCGTCTTGTTGGGGGGGGAGGTATTTGCCATTTTTAAACAGAATATTTTATGTCTATCTTTATTACACTTTTGAGTTTAGATAGAGAAACTAGGGTATTTTAAGATAAAAATGTATTAAGTCTGGAGTAGATGATTAAGATACACTGTTTTTGGGAAAAAGCCAAGCGATTTTTCTATGTAAGTTAATCAGTTAATTTTGTGTACGTCAAACTTAAAAGGTATCTTGAAAAATGTTCATTTAGTTTATGACGAAATGCAGTGTAATTCTCTAGGTTTGGTAAGTACTCACACCCATCGATCAAAAATTGATGAAAACAGGTTCAGTATGTTGCTAGGAAAGTGAGGTGGGACCTTAGATAAAGAAAGATAGGGATACATAACTAAGCGTTTGGCGCATATACCGAAAGTGATACGAAAGGCAGCCCAATATTCTGCAACATTAAAGTGTTTTTTCCAAACAAAACCAGTGGTGCAACATGGTTCTATGTGTAGTTTTGGGTGTAAAGTTTCGAGTGAAAAAACCAGCAACTTCCACAGGTAGGAACAGAATTCAATACGCGGCATTCTTCCAGTGTGTCTGTCATTTTCTCTTATCACTTTAGCTTATTACATACGGTGTCCGTATTTTTTCTTTTCTAAGGGTGGGACGGTATGCTCATGTATAGCATTCAATGGGCCTAGTCTTTTAGGCCTGACCCGGCCCGGCTCGGCCCGTTTTAAGGCTCGCACAGTCCGAAATCTTTCAATTTCAATTAAGCATGTCATACTTATTTTTCACAACCTCGCTAGTATAACCGTGTTTTTTATTTAACTGTACAATAATATTAAATTTTAAACATTTATTTTTGTATTTGTTTTTGGTGCCTCTTCTTTAACCTTTGTGAAGGCCCGCTGGGATTTGCCCACTAGAAGAGTACATACCCTGGGGCCGGGTTTCGGACGAATGTATTCGCAAATTAGCCCAATAGCTGCCTCAAGTATCATCCACTTTCAAAAAGCACTCGTGATGTTGGAACGCGATTTTGCTGCTAAAATCAAAATCCACATTTTTTTTTGTTACATTTGTACAGAGTAGTATAGTGTATATGCAGTGTACACAACTACACCTTACAATTTAGGCGGTAGTATATGTAGGTACAGTACTTCCCCCCCCCAGTACATACATATACTGCCGTCTCCCTTACACATTTTATTTTCTGCTGCAGCTATTTTTATTCGAGACGGAAGTGTTAATATGCACAATTCACACCATTATTTACATACTGATGAAAATCCTCACGTCACAAAGAAGACTAAACATCAACAACGGTTTTGTGTAAACATCTAGATAGGTATGGATGGCACTAGTCTACTTGGACCTGTAGAATTGCCGTGTAGTTTAAACCGAGAAAACTATTTCATATCATCTTTCAAATGCCTATGGTGGATGTTTGAATATTTTTCAGGCGTTGATTTTTTTATCACGTCCTTGTATGAAGCTATAGCCAATATTTTCTAATGGTCCGTAGTTAAATACCTGATTCTCACAAAACAGAAAATATCTTGCATAGAAGAAGCATTGAGAACGACATATTTATTTAAAGAATACTAGCCTATGATTTCTTCTATGGCAACAAAAATAAAGCACAATGTACTCTTTTTAGAAACCGAGTTTGTTTTATGTGTTCTACCTGTTGTGAAAAGATTTTGGTTGCTGGAAGTTTTACAATTTGACATCAATCTTTGATTATGTTGTATTCTAGTTTGTTCTTTCCTACTGTGTTACGTTCTCTGCCAATAGGTGTGGGAACCACATATGTTTTTCATCTACAATATCAATTTTAATATGCACTTAACCTGAACTTGGACACTGTCCTGAAGAAGGAAATAAAATTTTCCGAAAGCTCGGATCTAAAAAAAGTACAATGTGCTTTATTTTTGTTGACCGCAATACCCTAGTGTTGGAGTCTGTTTTGGATTAGGTTTGGTATTTAGCGATTATAATACAATCCCTTTAGCAGTTCCATAATACTCATTTTATCCTTCACATGATTCAATAAAACAAAATTAATGATTTTGATATATCGCAAATGCACTATGCATGCCTAAGGAACTTACGAGTATTAGTTGTAGATGTATTCGCTTTGCTGTTTGCTGGAAGTTAGTTAACTTTTGATATTAACAATTGAAGGTGTATTTAACTTAGTTTTCTTTTTTTGTAGTAAGCTGGTCGCAAGAAAAATCCAGTTAGGTGTTTATGAATGTATAGAGCTTTTGTTCTTAAAAAAAAACCATTGAAATGTAGGAATGTTTAATTCAACACTTAGAAAAGCTTCACGGTTACCATCTGTCTGGGGTGATATCAACATTAAAAAAATAAAAGATTCTTGTTGTAAAATGCTTTTTGTGATCGAAGAATTTTCAGGATTATATCAACTATTCCGTATAATTTCATAGCTCATTTAGTTCAAAACAGTCTCATTTACTGCTATACAATTTCAGTCATTGCAATGCTATGTGGTTTTATAAGATATTTTGTTGTGATAAATGGAAACAGACTATCCGTTTTGTAGAGAAATCAAGCAGATGTTCAGAATTAAATATTATTGCCCATTAAGTCTTCCGAATTGGTATACGCTTTATCGGTTTAAACCTACTTGTATTATCTGTAATTAATAGTTTTATGGTATTTTTACGTTAAACGGCTTTCTCATTAATATAACAGAATCCAAAAATCAATATAATGGTTTAACATATGTTATGCATCTGCGATGCCTTCGTAGAAATATTGTATAAGTTTTGCATAAGTAAATCGAAGTCTAATTATTTATCTATCGCTGTTGTATTTAAAGTTGATGTACTACAAGTAACAAGCTTTTTGAAAGTAGACCCTCACCCTACATATCCAAGCAAGCAGCATCTGATAAAGCGGGCGCTCTGCGTTGTGTTCTAGACCAATAAATCATTTAATTTCCACTTACGTACGTTTATAAGATATATTATTATTGCAACGAGCTGTACGGTCAATTAAAGCTTATCTCGCACTTTTTCTTATTCTGCGGCTGGGAAAGATGACCACGACGGTCGGTGTGTAATTAATTGTTAGCTATATTATTTTATTTTAAAAATAGAATTATACCTACAGCACAGAGTTTAATTATTAGGAATACTTTTGGTGGTTTTTGAGTACCACTACCTCTGTTTATGAGAAAAGTACAGGCAAGAAGAAATGAAATTACTGGTTACAAGTTGTGGTAACTAATCGTCCTGATTATATATACTTATAAAATTCTTATGAACAATAAGATCTTAATAAACGGTGCAAGAATTCAGATGTTGGATTACGGAACAAAGAAACTTTTCTTATCAAGTAAAAGAGTACCACATTATAACGACCTTCTGTGGAATAAGCTTATTAGTTGTTAATAATCGGGAACTCATTCTTTTTTTGCTGAGCATGTCATATATAGTAAATTTTTCGTATTTCGCGCATGAATTCTTTTTATAAGAAATTCTACAGGTGTATGTGTGGTGGCTGCGGGATAATATACATAAGTAAATACAAAACACATAATACAGGAGTCTTTGATAGTAAGATCATATTTACGAAACCGAAAAATATATAACATAGTTTATTATATGGGAAACGTTTTTGTAGATTATTGCAAGTAGGTGTAAACCTCAACCTGTCAACCAAAGTTGACTTCATACTTTATATCAGCAATTTTAGTTCCTGGAGCAGACGTGTTAGAATTTTTAGTACATATGTTGTTAAGTGTCTTTGGTACCAAAATTGTTTTTCCCAAATCCTGAGTATTATCTCTGGTCAACTATACTAGTTCATCTCATCTTAAAGTCGTCGCAACGCTCATTATTTTTTAACATTTACCTTTACCATTAAACAACCTTTATCGGAAGCTTCTGCTAGAAATCTATAACTATTTGTGCAATAGATTTTTTAATAGCTTCATTACTCGTTTTTTTTACAAAATTAAATAACGCAACTGCCAGTTTTTGCAAAAAAGCGGTATGGCTACTCTTTATCGTTGATCATGTCTATGAACCTGGTTTTTATGCGAGATAGGACAGAATACACAGAACTTATTGGGTACAGTTTCAGGTTATCAGAATGCAGTTATTATGGTATTATATGACTAAATACAGTGTTCATCTTGTCCCGATAAGATACTAGAGTCACCAATCAATTTAGGAGAAGCGGTGCCACATAAATCTAAAGTAAAGAACAATGATATAAAGAATGCCATTGTAGGGTATGAAACGAAGACATGTTGCTGCAAAAAAATTGGCTACTGTGCAATTCACTCAATGTTTCTTCCTTTGCTATCGAATGATTGAAATGTATTTGTATTGTGTAATCCTTTTATTTCTATGTTATAAAAGAATATTGCTTTTTATGTCATTTTTGTTCAAATGACTGGACAAGCGCAACCATTGTATGTTCAAGTAAAACTCGATAAGACCTGTTTCATTTAAATAGAATATCCTTTATCTGAATAGACGAAGGCAACACTTTTTCTCTATGTCTACTGTGAAAAAAGCTACTTTTCGAATTTTATTTGAATGTCTTGTAACCATGCATTTTTATTGCAATATGTAAACATTGGTAGATGGCTATCAAAGATATGCAACTTTTATTCAAAGAAACCTATTTTATATATCCTCTAATTTACCAGATATTTTTAATGACCCGTATACAGCAGATACCGTATATTATTGAAAATTTCTTCAACAATACTTTTATTTGGCCTACTTAAGTGTACAGGAATATGTAAACCACTACTTATTCTATCTGCCTTACTAGTGCCAGACCATTTAGAATAATGTTTTGTGCTCTTTTCTGTAAGCTCAAAATGAATCGCGCATTTTTAAAAACCCCTGTAATTAGCGATTTTTTATTTATTTAATACTGCTGTTTCTCTCATTTTGCAAATTAACTAAAAAGTGCAGGCTGTTTGTATAATTATATGCGATTATTCATAGTGACGCTGTTTTGCAAAACGCCTAGATTTTATGCAAAAAGCTTGAAAGTGCTATATGACTGCGACATTCAAGGGGATATTGGTATTGATAGGTTGTTAACCTAATACGGAAAGGCTTAAGAATTTTAAATGAAACATTTTTGTTACTCATAACCTCCACTGAGCTGAATATACAACGCCTCTAAGTTTTTCAAACAAAATTATTCTTCTTGGTCTGCTATCTAGCTTTCTAAGACTTACATAACTTCTTTGTTGGAAGAAAATTTGCGCACTTTCAAAATCTTTCAGCTTAGGAAATAAATAGTAATCAAATGGGGCCAAGTCAGGTGAATATGGAGGGTGAAAACCCCAAATCGCGAATTTTCCGTGTCTTTCCAAATATTTGTGAACAATATATTCCTGTTATGGCTTTCCCCTTCCCCAGATTATTAATGAAGACACCATGATTATCCCAAAAAACAGGCAAGAACTTTTCCGGCCGTGAAGCAGAAATTTTTTTTGTCTTGGAGYGCCATAGTGCTTCCATTGCAGTGCCTATTGCTTTGTCTTGAGGTTGTAAAAATATACCCTGGTTGACAACTCTATTCAGAAAGTTCATATCCTCTTAAAATCGGGCAGATTGAACTCGAAGTTTCAACACCCGCTCGCTCTTGCTGAACGATTTCGGAATCGATTTCGCAGAATTTTTTTCTCTAACCCAAAAGTGTCTCTGCTATATATATTCAATTCGTTGGTTTGACATTATTTTATGGACTGCATCAGAGGTTGGCAGAAATGAGTCTTTTAGGTCTCTTGTCATCTTGAGTGGAAAATTCTTTTTTTTTTTTTGTAAATATGGCTTATGTAAGGTTTAACCATTTTATGTGACACTTTTGAAAAGTGAAAATGTGTTACTATTTGCAGCGGGACAATACCCTCTCATATTATACACTTTAACGCGGATAATTCAAACGGTACTGTGCAGTGGCGCCCTCTACAAATCGCTTCGTTAGCAACAGGCCCGCCAGCCTCTTATTTCCTGCTGGACCCCGTCATTCATCCTTCAAAGCATACTTCGATCCACCCCTTCCTGCTTTAACTACAGACCGAGTATCACCTTTCACCAGGTCTCACGTGCGTTTTTATCAATAAGTATAAATAATTCCTGCCAGACTGAATTGAGCCGTGCAAGTGCGTTCCCTTCTTTCAGCGGTGATTACTTTCAAATACGGCCTGGCTGTCCTCATCGCTCCCAAAGGACAATGAGCGCGCGCGACAGGGACAGACGCACTGATTACGTAAGAAATTCGGGTTCAGCGCATACCTGAGCTCGGCGTTTGAAGTTCCAGGAATTGAGGCGGGTCGGAGACGGTCAGGAACAGTGGCGGGTCCKGTTRGGGGGCCGTTAGTTAACTTCAAACAAATAGAGTTATTTTGAAATAGCTGATTTTTTATTGCGATTGCGAGATAGTATGTAGTTGATTGTGTTAAACCAAATCCACTCGCAGTGATTACGTTGCTGATTTCTAATGTGCAAAATAAAAATACATTTCGTTTTATATGGGCTATTAGTTGACGTGAATGACCGTTTAGAATTTTTTAAGGTTTGTTTTTCCAATTACCGCGTCTTGAAAGGGGTGACCAGTCTTTAACAGCGCACTTCAGTTAAGATGCAAAACTTTGTCGAAAAAAGTTTTACCCTAACTAAGTCTTCGTCAAAACTTTTCCAGCCGTTCGGTATAGAAAACGAATCGAAATTTTAGATGCGACGCATATTAAAGGATAACGTTTTTTAGTGCAAGTGTTTACTTGTTAAGACAATAATTCTCATATACTCACCGTATTTTTTTCTTTTTTTAATGTGTGACGCATTAAAATGTTAAATTTACCAGAGTATACTGTGCTATATATTTTACAAATCCCAGATTACTCTTAACAGCAGTTGCTGAATATATTGCTCATTTGCAGTATGGAAAGACATCTGCACTATTTCTTCTACTTTTCAAGATATATAAAAAATAAAACAAAAAAAAATATGTTTTTATCTTTTTTGCTCATAATTCTTTTAACAAACAAAATACCAAAGATACGGAAAACATATTCTGAAGACACTTTTTTGTTACCTAA
Organism: Rhyzopertha dominica; assembly: GCA_025024175.1. Lineage (NCBI taxonomy): Eukaryota > Metazoa > Arthropoda > Insecta > Coleoptera > Bostrichidae > Rhyzopertha > Rhyzopertha dominica. Next base: position 49,350,351 of record QCXZ01000003.1, read on the forward strand.
TACTCATAGATTCCATCAAGAGTTTAGTTCAACGTTTCGGCATTTAGTTAATCATCTTTTGCTTTTTCTTACGGATTTTGTTCAAAATTGTCACAATCTTTAATATAGGATAATTTTTAGTAGCATAATGCAATTCTCAAATTATGTAGACTGCAAGCTCATACAAATTCTACTGACAAAAAAAGATATACGCTAACGTACTTATAAAACAAATATTTTATTTTTTTCTAGACGAGTACCTAATAAATACTAAACCTCCTCGCCATTGCTTAGTTCTTATTAAAACATATAAACAGTTAAGCTTTTTTTGGTTGACGACTCAAGTATGAGCACTGAAAACTCGCTTATGCATGATCTCTGTTGATTCATCAATATATCCATCAGCTTCAGTGGCTGATTTCAATCCAGTTTGACGTCGAGTGTATTATCTATATGCCACAAATAGCAACATTTTTCAGGAACAAGTCATGAATTATAATAAATTCCTCTTCAAAAAACGAGGGAATTCCAGATTCATATCCTGTATTTGTTGCTTTCATGAACCCTTTTGTTTTCTTGTAACTCTCATCATGGTTTACAGTTTGGATTTAATACACCAAAGAGGCGAAATCTTTGTGGATAACTCGTTTGTGCAGGCTAGCATAACAAATTCATTGATGATTGATCTCTTAGTGCGCTGTTATTGCAAAAACTTCTCGAGTCTCTGTTATAAACATCTTCATGGAGTCTGCAGACTTTTTTTGAACCAATTCTCTTCTGTTTCCTGAGCATGAGAAGATTTTTCATTATTGTAGGAATTAACATTTGGAAATAGTATTGTATAGTATTCTAAGGGCCATCATTAAGGTAGTAGTATGGAATGTGGCGAGAGACCCTCTGTCATCTAGATGTATTTAGAGCATTCCTTGCTCATGCGGCGCGTAGGTAAATAAGGCGATAGCTGAACATCAACACGAAATCGGTCTCAATGCTTATGTCTCAGCTTTAGCGAATTCCTATAAGCGTATAAGCCATTGAGATTTGTGAGCACTAGAACAACCTGATCGATACAGATCACCTCTCCAGTATTTGTATTTGAAATCAAAGCATACAACTCCTATCCCCGCCCTGAAATTATCCCTCTCACACCCCCAAGCATTACCACTTTTTCTCATCTTTAGGATTGGGTTGAGCTGTGACGTTGTTCTCGTCTTAAGCTTATGTCATATTTTATATCGCTGAACTGATGATGCCCCTTATAAGAGTGGCCAAAACTTCGACCCTATTTCCAGAAAGACCAAGATTTTTCATTCTTGTGTACTACAAACCAAAATTAAATGGATAAGCAAGACATGTCAACATTATCTTTGTGTATCAACAAGCCTACCATGTTAAATTTAATTTAATTATAGTGACAATAATTACTGATTTCAGTTGCAATTTTCGTCTCTCTCGTTAAGGAATATTGGCCACGTGTCCTTAAACTTGTTGCGTATGCTAAAAAGATCCGATTGTACTCTTATAACCTAATACATTTACTATTAGATTTAATTTTCACTGTAAAAAAACAGTCGGTGAACATAACGCAGACGTAGTAATAATTTCTTTTTATTAAATGAAAGGTGCATACTATGGTAAACATATTTATACTTCAGATTCTGCTCTTTCTTGACTATTTTGAATTTTTAGCAAAAATGTGTCATTTAGGAGCAGAAAAGTTCGTACGCCACTGAGTCTCAGGTTTCACTACGCACCCTTATCGTGAGGCCACTTCGGTTGAAGCTACTAATAATTATGATAATTTCCATATTACGCCTGCAATTAACTATTTTTGTTATAATAACGTTTCCGGTGCGAAGGGGCGATGTTTCATGTCGTTGCAAAATGACGTGGGCGTATCCACCACATTTTGTGAATGCAAATCTGCCTTATTATTCACCCTGCGTTTTGTGATGTTTTCTGTTGATTAGCTCAAATTGTGTGAAACTGCAGAGCAATGCTATTAGCTAGGATTTCACAAAAGGTGAAGACATGTTGCCAGCTTTGGGTTATTTTATAAATATCCTCCACATTTTTATATATATCCCTTCCTTTGGTCTCTAATTTTAACACAGAAATGTTAATTGTTTACAAACTGTATTATTGTTTATAAGTACATATTTATTCTTTCAGATTGTATAATCACAGTACAGAAGACACATTGCAGCTTATTATCTGCAGATTTGTTTTGCTGATTTCTCCACATATTGTAAAATATAGTGCTTATTGCTATTTTTTAAACATATGTGTGCTCATGAAGCTGAAGCACCGTTGTTAGATGAGTTTACGATCCTATAATAAGTTTACCACTAGTTCTTCTGTGATACTAATGCATTAAAGTATATTATAAATACCATGTGGCGGACGGCCAACTCGTTTGGTAATTAAATAATTTTTATTATCGTAATGGAACTTCTCATCACTATTTTCTCATTTTGTAGACCTCATTATATTTTAACTTTTTAGGTTCTTTCTTTTTTTTGTAGTCTGCCCGTCTAAACTACTTCCTACCGTGTGCACTCTTCAATTAATTTATTGATAAATATTAATGTATACTTTTTAAATTTTAACGTTGACATAAAATTATCAAAAACATAACCTTCCTTTAATTTTTCAATGAGTTGTCAATACAAATACTAGGGCTGTCTTTGTATTGTAGTAAATTATATACTTGTACTAGACTTCTACTATACATAGTTTATAAAATATTMTTTGATGAAGAAGATGAGTTTGCACTAGTAAAGCAGTATTAAACGGCAGGACGGAATGGAAAAAATCGGTATAGTGTTTCGTTACCAACAACAAATGCTCTCCACATTCATTTAGCAGTTACTCGCTTTGTCGGTTGTTAATAACTGCTGCCACTTAAAATGATACTTGTGTCTCATTTTGTACATACCGTAGAAATACTGTCGCTTTTACTATGAAAAATATTAGTACATACTACTATTTAAATATAAATTAGTTTATAGTCTCCGTAATATATTAACTTCTGATGCCACCTGCGACATTAGTCGTACATTTAGCTTTTGGTCTTAATTCTGAACTATTTTTGTAAACTGGAACATTTTTGAACAGTTGCTCACATCATTATCCCGTCCCAGACGGAGACCGTTGCCAGGAATAAAGTCCATAGTTGAAATAGTTTCTAAAATACGCAGTTATCAATAATAACTGAGGAAGTATCTATGTGGATGCCCCTGCCACCTCAGTCTGACCTAGAAATAGCTGGCCTTGACAATTTTTGATATACTTACATACGTGTTTTTTGCATCAACAGATGTTATTAACCACAAAGTCGGCTTACTTATTAACACCTGAGATCTCTTCCAACAGCGTGGGGTTTAATTTATAAAAATATTGACGTGCACGTTAAGATGCAGTTTGTCCTTTATTAGTTAATTATAATACCGAGTGTCGATAAAGTAACGCATAAAATCCAAAATAAGGGTTATTTGCAAAAATCTGAAAAATTTGAAACAGGTAACTTAAGATTTAAAAAATGTATAAAAAAATATTAAAAAAAATTGAAAATCCAAGATAAAAAAATATTTTTTTGCAATTAAAAGCATCGTCGGGTGTTGAAATTTACACCCGGAATGCTTTTAATTGTATTTATTTTTATCTTATTATTTTTTGCATATTTTACTACTTTTTAAGACGCCATCATAAAAGCATTTATTTAAAATATTTTTTATATATTTCTTATTTAATACTTTTTAGACTTAAGCAAAATGAGACACTTTTACATTTTTACTATTCGCAAAATGAAACGGCAGTAAAGCTTCTGTCTTACGGTCCGTTACTAAAAAATGAAAACTGGAGTGCGTCATATAGCGGTAGCTTTACAGACCAAGTAAAGTACCGGAAAAAGTCCAGCGAATTAGCGAATTTATACCTAGACCACTATAGATCTCTGTACCGTCCCTAGTAACCTACGTCATCAGTTTAGAACTAGCTGGCGTAGATCCGCTCTTCTCTGTACTTCTGTGTAGTCGCGAAATGTGCTACACAGCACTTATTAGGAGTTCTTTCGTCTTCTATTAAATGTTCTAGAATGTTCCATGACCTTATCGAAACGTCGATATTCGACACGTCCACTACGATACAGTTACGACAATACAGTTTTCCATTGTATGTTCTAGAACAGTGGTTTCTAGCATTTTCAATATTGTTACCCCTGTGACCTGTGACTGATTTTACCCCCACTGTTAACAAAARAAACAATGCAAGCAAATACAAAGTATCTTTAATAATCATTACACAACAATCTTACAACTTTATCTTATTTTTTATATATAAACAATGAATTAATAATAGTCAGTTTGAAGGTTGGTACTGTTTTGCATTTACAAGTTTTTTTTATGTAAGGTTTAGTCGAGACGGTTTCTGGTCTTTGTTTTTAATGTAACTAAAGTTGAAAACCACTCTCACATGATGGTGGTGACAAAATATTTGTCATATTTCCTCACAATGAGATACTTACAACCTATCCATATTATTAGGTTAGTTAGCTCCTAATAAATAGTTCTTTGTTACCCCCGTAGAATTACTGATTTAATCCCGCAGGGGTAATTATCCCTAGGTTCGGAAATGCGGTTCTAGCATGTTCCATGACCTTCCTGAAATGTCGATTTTGAACATCTCCACAGCGAAACGGTTATGGCAATGTATTACATTGAGGGTTATTTAATGTACTAATGAATTTTCCAGAATGTTTTATTGCTTCTCCAAACGTGCATTTTCGACATCTCCACAGCGAGACGGCTACAGCAATGTGCCACATTTGAGATTTCGTACATCCTCTATTGAATGTACTAGAATGTTTTATGACCTCTTCTCGAAGCGACGATTTTTTTGATATTTCCACCGCGAGACGGTTGGCGCACTTAGGGTTTCTTTCGTCCGTTGATGATTTTTCCAGAATGTTCCCTGAACTCGAAACATCAATTTGCCATGTTTCAATCGCGAGACAGTTTTTGAAATGTGACACACCTTGTATTCTTCTGTCAATTTTTCTAGAATGTTCTCTACTTCACGAAACATCTTTGAGTTTATTGCGAGACGGTATCGTCAAACTGCCACACTTCAGGATCATCTCGTCTTCAATTGGATATTCCAGAATATTCTTTCTCATTCTCGAAATATTAAACATTCGACTTCCACCTGCGATTAATTTTCCTGAATGTTCTGTGACTTCTCGAAATGTCGATTTTAAAATTTTCCATCCCGAGACAGTTTTGGCAAAGTGCAACACTTGAGGGTTCTCTAGCGCAAGTTTGCACCTTCGTAACTCCCCAATGCTCAATCCCACCCCATTGTAATTGCTTCAATGTCAGTGGGGGATTGTAGGTTATATGAGCATCCTGAATCTAAAGAGTTATGATATGTATATTCCCGTGAAACAGAAAGCATTCAGAATCTACAGGTGATAACTTTTTTGTCTATTGGTACCAATCGCGTTTTTGCTCCTTTTTGGAATTGTTTATGTTTACAAAGTGCTTAATCCAGTCTGAAGTAATGCTAAAATTAGCAAAACCCTACTTAGTAAAACACAACATTGCAATCAAAAGCCGAAACATGAGACACCCAAACAGACCTATTGCACAATTCATAAATCGGGTAGCTTGAAGGATTGACTAGGATCTGGTCATCTCAAATTAAAAGACAACATACATCACTCAACAGTAGGTAAAGGGTAAATTTTATCAAACGGAAAGATTTAATCCTTATAAGATCTGGTTAAACTTCTGGGGACGATCCTGAACGACGCTTACGATTTTGAATGGTGCTGATGAGAACATGTGATGAAGAACTTGTTATTTAAACTGCATAGTCAATCGACACAATTGTCGCTATTATAGGTACGAGAAAATCTACTTTGCATCCATGAAATACACAAAACATCTTCAGAAGCTTAATGTTTTAACAGGAATCAATAGTTAATGCATTATCGGTCCGTAATTTTTAACATAATGAAACGGCAGAGAAGCGTTTAAAATTTATTAGGGTCGATTTGGTATTTGTACTGGCTGGTATATTTCCGATTAAGCTGGACAATGACATTTCATTTGGTTCCAGTATTGTGATGCACCGTTACATTTTGATGAAATTTTGCCAGTGGATGTATAGGTCGCAAGCGAGCTGTAGAATGCCCACCTCGATCGCCAGATTTAATTCTTGTAGATTCTTTCTCTATGTGCACAGCACACACTGGAAGTATTACAAGCTCCTATTAAAATTGAAGTGCCATTATTACTTACAAATGTTGAACGCAGTGTCAGAGTGACTATGTATGTGCGACTTGGGCAATGTTAATTTGGAAATGGAATGCAATTTGTTTCTTTTTGCTGATTCTACATCTTCATTAACTGTGGAGACCAAAGTTAATGCAGTATTTTGTTTTATTTGTGAACTTCATATTTATGTATATGTTAAATAACCATTCTTCCAATTTTGAACGTTTTTATGTCAAATCACATAATGATTAAATTACTTAGATAAGAAGGGCTCTAATGACGCTAAAGATGCCGTCATAATACCTTTTTCATAGCGACATATGTTTCAATCATCTCAAACTAAATCTTTTTTTAGATGTTAACTTATCTCTTGCAGCGTTTTTGGAATGTTTTCAAATAAATGTGTTAGGTACTTTATCGATACTCAGTTTATAAGCTTGTAAATGTTCATGATATCCTTTTATATGGTTCACCACAGACAACGAGAATTCATGTATAATATTAAATAGATGTGTCGGATTAGCTAAACTTCTCGCATGATTTGGAATTATGGCCCATTGGTATGCGCTTCGGTATTCTTTTCCTTGTATTATCCCCTTTCCTCTTTTGGCATGATTTATGAAGTTGCGAAGTATAAGCTCCACATCCATCATCCAATGGCTTCCCTTGGCAAAAGAATGGATGCTCGTTTTGAATACCAACTACCAGCAAACGATACACCAAAAAATGTCATTCCCTTTCAATAAATTTCTGGTGTGTCGCCGCAGCAGTCCCAATAAAACGCACAGGCACACAGGCGTATAGTAGAAAACAGTATGTGAGAATTGGAAAAGAATGTGGTTTGTTGTTTAGCTACTCCTGGCAACGAACGCATTGAATGTAGATTGGGGGCCCGGCGATTCTCGGAAGGCGTCAAAGCTGTACCGCTGAGGTTCCTCGGCCCAAATCGGCCATTCTCAAAGGTTCCAAACAGGACCTAACCGATACGCGCTCGGTTATCAGAAATGTTGGGATTTGCATAATATTTGAATTGTAAGTCAAAATGTTTCGACCTTGGATCTTGTTGGGCCCTTATCCGGTTACAAATATTGATCGTGTACGATTTCATTTGGTGATAGCATCGTGAGGGTTCCTAGTCTTGTAAGTCGTTTTCAGATAATGTAGACCGCTGCGCTTTGTTTTTGTTTATTGTTATGGATTTACCCCTGCGACACAATTACAATTTCAGCTTCAAGCTTTTACTACTTTCAAGTTTGCTATTATGAGTATAACTATTAACTTATTGATTTGAAATTAAAAATAAGAATCGTTAATAGTGTATTAAGTGATGTAAAAGTTGTTCTATGTAATTGTCAGACTGCGTAATTGTTGATCATTAATCAATAGGTAATTGCTAGAACAAAAAAAATTTTGTCGTACAGATATAATATAAAATAATTTGTTATACATATAAGAATAGCCAGTATATTGAGCTAATTGTTTTGCAAAATTCATTATATACTGTTTTATTTGTATAGAGTGTGCTCCACCGATATGTATTTAATTTCCATAATTTGAAATCTAAATATAAAAACGTTGGTTAGATCAAACAAAGAATTAGGATTGAATAATTTGAACTTCTTTCAATAATGTCCAACTTCCGGTTATACCAGAAATGCAACTAAACTTAATAGCTTTAAATGGAACGTCCAATTTTTTATTATACGTATATTACCATACAAAAAGATTTACCAGTTTGTGCGAATGACCAAAACATTAAAATTATTTTTTTTATAACAGTGGCATCTGGTTTTTGTGTACAAGGAAATTTATTTCTTATCTGTTTTGAAACCGTTACGATGTTATACTCACATTAATTAGTTAATTTCTATGGGTCCTATATACCTCCTTTCATCAGAAAACAACCCATAAAACTGTTCGATAGAGTTACTACGGCAGTTATGATTGTGTCCTGGTATAAACTGCATTTTTACTCCAGGTGGGAAATGCCAAAAATATCGTTGTGCTGATTTTCGTAAACTGCAGACGCCAAATTTTCTTTTGTAAAATTTTCAATTTCTCCACTATTCACATCCGATAAATTGAATAATGTGAATCTGATATCTAATACGTAGTTGCAATCTTCCCTGGGATCTTTTATAATAACCAAATGTCAAGTGTCGCCAAATGTTAGCAGTTAGGGGTGAGACTAAAAATTACAACGCACAAATTGTAAATTGGCGATCATCTATTATTATTTAAATTCGATATTTTGGCATTTTCTGAAAATAGTGCGAAGGGCAAGGGTATATGGCCTTAAAGCATGTCATGCATTTTGAACATTTTATTTGATGTAATTACATGAATTACTAACAATACTCTCAAAACTGAAACATTCCCGCGTTAAACAACCTCTTGCGGTTGCGCAGTCGTGTGACGTAATTTGTCATATTTGCCAATTCCAACGATGACGTTTTCAGGTTTAATATATATCTAATGAGTCCTACCATTTTCAAAATGGAATGAACACCCAACAGATTGTATAATAAATGCAAAAGACACCAGTCTGATGTGATGTGATGTGAAGTATAGTTCGGGAACTGAACTGGTGAGGTTATATGACTTTATGCGCCACATCCTCCCGATACTGCTTGTTTTTTCACAATTTTCAAATTAGAATTGCTTAATAAATATACATATAAGAATAATCAATCTCAGTGGTAGCATACTTATTTGTGTATGCATTGCTTTGCATTATTTTGTAGCGGTGATTTTTTGTACATGACAAATTCCCAGTTATAGTAACTTACCGTGACAGTTTAAGTAACTATACTTACTAAATCGTTGTTAAAAACAAACTTGGCAACATTCAAAACAACCTTCGACATAACCTGACTTAATCTAACGGCCAAAATACTGCCGAATTTAAGAAATTTCAAAGTAGGCTTGCAAAAGAAATCACTGCACATCCCAGGAAATTCCTAAACATCCCCGGGACATCGTCATAATAAATAAAACAAATCCTTTTAATGCCGAACTTTCGGACTTTCTTCGGGGCTGGTTGATGTAAGGGGACAAAATTATCATTTTGTCGTAATTGTCTTTTTACTTTTTATATGTAATTCTCTAAATGTTATCATTAATTTGTTAGTTTCACGAATGTAAATTATTTTTGCATGTCAAGTATTTTACCTTAAACCTTATTCAAAGAATGGATAAACGAAAAAATAACGACATAAAATTCAGAAAAAAATTATCACGACCAAATATAATGTTATGTTTCACATTTTTAGAAACTACACTATACACTAATATCAAAAAGGAACGCACCTAATTAGAGCTCATACAGTCATTTATGTACATATCATATACATTAAATATTCGATAAAAAGGGATGAGATTTTACTCACCTGAAGTTTTGCTTTATATTATTTAAATTATTATCATTATCAAATCTCAAAGACTTTTGCTACTTAAGTTTCTTGTATGAATGGTATGAGAACGAAATCATTAAAACAGGTAATCTTGAACAGTTCTAGACTATCAAAGAAATACTGAAGCGCTTGCAGACGCCAATATTGTATACATCTCTTGTAGCAGTGCAGTAGTGTATTGAAGGATCAGCACAACTAAAGAACTAAGTTATAAATTGAACAAGCATAAAACGTTTTACTAGTAAATTGTTTTCAATGTAGCTATGTACTCACACTCGTACACAAACAATATACTGATTTGCAATGCAAAATTTTTTTACGATTTCCGTATACATAATCGTACACCCTAAAAATTGGGAAAGTTTGGCAGATGGCAGTGAATTTCTTTCAGTTTCCCAATGACGTTAAAAACACGGTTTTTAGAAAACGAATTGGGAACGCCTGGGGTTTTATGTCAATCTCTTATCGATTGCTAGCGTTTTAAAATGTCGAAAAAATAACAAATGAAATAGAAAGCAAAAATAGAAAAATCACTTGCGCATTTCAAATTATATATGACCTCCCCAAAGCTTACCTTTGGCAAAATCTTTAGCGTTAAGCATTGCAAATCGGCCGGCGAAGACCAAAAGCGCCTTAATTAAACTGAAGAGAGCAGTTAAATCACGAGGAATTCGGGCACACACAACCCACGGCCAAATATATGCACGTGCATACGGGGGTATCTGGGCCATAATCTATCACCCTTGGCCGCCGGCAGGGGGCAGCCCGATCACTCTACTTTATAACCTCTCACGTTCAAATTATTTACTCCACACTTGCCGGGGCCCTTTGTGTCTRGATCGGCGCGGCCAGTGGCGCCTGGACCTCCTCCCCTCCCCCTTCGACCGGGGTGCCGCCATCCCCCACCTGGTGGGAGCACATTCAGCAAAGAGGTTCGGGCGTTAGGTGATCATCGCGGCACAGGTATCACCGGACAAACTGTTTACAACTTATGCACCACCATAATTTGTATACTTAAAGAACGGAGGATGATGGTGTTGAAATTCCTACACGGCAGGCGTGCACGGAGTGGCCCGGCTGTCATTTTTTTGTTCTTGTTAGGTTATGGTTTATGGCGGTTCGGAATGCCACTTTAAACGCGAGTTAATTCGCGACGCGGTTTCGAAAATTAAGGAGGTCCGATGCTAAGGCGAGAATACGACAAAAATTAGTAGAATTTCGTTTTAGATGTATAACTGTCTAAACAAACATTGCTTCCCACTTCTGATGTAAATATTTCGGCACAATTTTCTTAATAATAATGGCTTTCGCAATATAACATCCAGTGTACTCGTGTAAATACCAAATAAGTAATACCTCAAGTAGCTCAGAAGATTAGTGGGCTATTTTCTTGCAATAGTTATGATTGACCAGACCGAACGCTTTATAAAAAAATCATACTACTGTATTAGTTTAGCATTTTCTCGATGAAATATTTAATATTAGAGTACATGTCAGCATACATCACAATATTCTGCTTTGTTTGCGTGCAATATAATTATTATGAGTTAAGTATGTTATCACACTTGAAACCTAGACACCACTTTAAGATAACCACCGGCGGGTCTCCACTAGTGTTGTCAAGTATGATTATTTGTTAGTACTCGTTACTTTTTTTTAAGTAATCATTACTTTCTATTCGTTACTTTTGCACTCGTTACTGATACACATTAGTTTATTTTATGCAGCATCTGAACGCCAGAAGCATGACATTTCAAAAAAAAGTTATAGCAATCAAATTCACTAATGCAACTTCGCCAGTAAATATTCTGCAGGTACCATTTTTATTTGACAGAACTTGTGCTTTTAGTTCCTTACCGAAATATATAATTGCGTACACAGGGTTGAATATGATACTGCGTAGTGACAGCTACAAGTAACAAAATTGCATTAACACTTGAACGTTATCAAAAGAAACACAACTGTTAAACTATGCATTCACTAATTCATTGATTTCTTATGATTATGTAAGTTATCAAATACAGACGCATAAACTTTTTGCACTCCTTATATGAAAAGCCGATAAGTATCTGTAATAATAATTTTTATTACTTTTGAAAAACTTCATATTCGGTTTTGCTTAATTCAAAAAAGAAATTAAAAAAATAGTAATTTCTGTAAGATTAAATTGAATTTAAACACCGTATCGTAATGCATTATGCTGCATTCCACTAAACAATAAAATAACAAAAACGTCTCTTCCTTTCATACTAACAGCCTTTTTTACATACCAACGAGACAAAACTATACCGATCGGCAGTTAAATCTATTACGGAAGCCGTGCCAAGTACCGTAGTAACGATGAACATCTTCCCTACCCAGTATAAGCAAAGTAATCATCAAAATTAATGAAGGTAATCGTCGGTGATACAGTAATTGTAGTAACTGACACCATGAGAGTAATGAATGCGGAAATGCGACAGCAATATGTGGTGTGTATTAAGCATCCCCATCCCTCTGTTCAAGTAGGAGGATTTATGTGCATGTTGGAAGCGGCGTTTAATACATAGCTGAAATTTTTTTTGACGAAGTGTAATTTAAAAAATAACGATGGCTAACGAATACTTTTTAAGATCATTATTTGTTACTCTAGGGTATTAATATAGTATGGTACTTTTTACTCATTACTTCGTTGGTCTTACACCACTAGTCTCCACGAAAAAAAATCCTGATGACTGTATCTTTGATACACCTGTAAGCTTGACGTGGACACGTCTATCTTAAATATGTCGTAGAGCAATTGCTAACTTTGAACTAAAATGAACACACAAATATTCATCATTTAAATTAATTTTATTTCACTAAGCTCTTTTTTTTCGCTGGATATATCCAATAGGCTCAAACGCTGATTGAATGTAGGTCTCTGTACTTACCGACCGTAACAACAACCTACGTCGTAATTCGTAAGCCACCGCTAGATGACATAATGTTGACGATTTTCACAAAATGACGGGGCAATCGGCAATGTCGGTCTCTGTACTTACAGACCATATCAACCTACAAAGTAGTTGATAAAGCGATCGCTAGATGACCGATAAGCAATTTTTACAAATCGTGAGGACCACAGGCAGGTTTCTTTATCTATCCATAATCACTGCATAACTTGTTTTAGCTAAATTTAATCCTCAACAATTAATCTGGAATAGAAAAGCAAACTCGTACACTGTGTCAACTTAGAAATGCCTATCTATCGGAACAGTCTTAAGGCCTCTAGTATCTAGTTCCTAATTCTATTTACTTGGAAGGAACCCCTATTTGCCACTTATACATCCTCGTCATTCAAACACCTTTCGAACCTAATTTTGTAAACCCGTTAATAATACTCGTATAATCAAGTGATATCGAAACAACAGTTTTGCAGTACTGGTAAAACTTGATTATTGTTATTGCGTAGCTTAATTTCCACAAATACTGTGGTCATTGAAATATAAATAAACCTTTTACTTAAAAAATATATTTTTAACTTCCATCATTTTTCTACGCATTACTCGTCCTTTGCTTTGTTTTTGGTGCCGTTTTCAAAAGACTTCGAACAAGTACTCATCCAATTGCGCACGATCTAGATGATCATTTTCAAAAGGCTTTCAACCAAGTGTTCCTTTGAAAGGCGAAATAAATAAAAGGTGTTCAATGGCAATTTTTGACTGGTTTGCGCTACAGTATGCGGTTTTGTATTGGCAAGCAAAAGTGCGGGTCATTACAGATGAGCTGGCGCCTTCTCGAGCGCTATGCACCTAAAACTTGATCAAGAATGTCAAAATATTAGATAGCGTTTATTGTTTGTTGATCGTAAAGAAAATCAAATATCTAGTATAGATATCCTCAAGTGTGGCAGATCTTCCTGGCTCACAAACGAGTTTTTCCTTATGATGGTCCTTCCTCCCTATATCTTCTGCACTCCACAGTGGCGCTTTTCGACTCAAGGCTGGTGAACCTAGGTTTCGGCGTATATTATTATCCAGTAGACACGATCAAACGCTTTTGAGAAACTTAATCCTGTATTTTGTTGTATGTACTATGCATTCCGGGAGGGTACACTTCCGAGGCATGAAAATGTTTTCACCTCGAAACTTGGGACTATTGCGAGCGCAATCTTGAGCTTCTGCCTGTTTAACCCCTTCATTGGTAAGAAATAAAGAGGATATGTTTTTCCTTCTCCCTCATGTTAATGACTACTAAACAGATGAAGTGTAGAGCAGAACAGCCGCCTTGACCGCATTTCTCTTGTAAAGGACTTCCACTAGCTGGCCAGACGTTTTGAATTTTGCTCTCAGTTGGTAATGGTTTGTTTATATTTATTTTTTATAATTGTAACGGCCCTTTTGCAGAAAGCAAAAATATTTGTTTCATCATTTCTTTCAAACCACCCTACTCATCATTCTTCGTGACTAATCCAATTTTATCACCTTATGCACTCGTTCCAAAATAATTCGTTGAAAGTCAGGATTATTGGCCAATTACCAACTTCATTGCAAGTCTCAGTCCTTAATAGCCCTCGATGGCATTTGTAAACTATCAATGAACTTTCAGTTCATAAATCGAACATGAGCTACTGGCTTTCTAGTTCTTAAATGTAAGAGTTTACAAGTATTCTTTACACGTTTCCATCTCTTTGCATTTCCTGATGGGGTTGTGATTTTTCCAACAAGCAAAGCGTAATTGACGACTGTGGACTGCTAATACACTCTTCTTTGAAAACGCATACATTCAGAATATTGTGAACAACAGCTAACAACTTGCTTTTAATTTGTTGCGGTGGATAATGTAAATAATGTCACATTCCATTTAGCTTGCTTACTTTCTAGAATGTAGTAATCTACTCAAAGATTTGTCCATTGTAATTATATTCTTCTTAAATAATTTCTTTGCAAACTCTTTTTTGTATTTACTCGTCTTACAAATCTTTCAGTACTCACCGCATGCCTATTAACTTTGTCGAAATTATTCGGGGGAATAATAATAAATAATTTGAATACTTTTGACAACACTTACTTTTACCAGATCAGCCAATTCGCAAATTCTTAGCAGTATTTTTTCGCAAATATGCCCAACCCCTCTCCGGATGTTTAAGAAAAAAAATTGCAGTAGCGGGTCTTGCAGCATGAAGCAAATATATAACACACTACCGCCACCTCCACCAAACGGCATTAACCACTTTAATACGTAGCTTTGTAAGTCATTTTTCACAAAATTTTTGGTAGCTTTCCTATTTTCAACCCATAAAATAATACGAGACGCATAGGTAAAATAGGGGCTGTTTTATCATTTAAAAAGTATTTTTTAGAAAAATCTTTTATTCACTGTTTAAGTTTCCTACAAACCTATTTATTTAATTTTGTCACATATTCGCTGTTTACTTTTAAACACTTTTCGTAATGCTGCATCACCTTTTTTTTGAACTCATCTGCATAAAAGTTCTCCGCCTGGGAGTTTAGCCATTTCGTAATGGTGGTCTTGAGATACTCGTCGTTCTCGAAGCGTTGTTCAGCAAGCTACTGTTTGAAGTGAGGAAGAGAAAATAGTCGCTGATGCAAGGTCGGAACTGTAAGGTGGATAATCAAAAAACTCCCAGCTTGAACTTCCTTGGTTATGGCAGCGGTGTGTGGCTAACGCCCAGAAAAAGTAGCGTAATCCCACGATCATTTTCTTTGCTGTCAAAAAACTGATCTAGGCAAGCTTTGACCTCCTTATTTAAAGTAAAGGTTTTATTGTCTAAACAAAATTGTGGAGACTGGAAAGATGATATATAAAAAGGTAACAGATCTGAAGAATATGGTGGGTACAGTTGTATATCCCATGCAAGCTGTAAAAGCTTTTAGCGAGTTAACAACTTGTGCGAGGTCTATTTTGGTGGAACACTACACCATTTCTGTTGATTAATTGTTTTCTGTTTAAGCGAATTATTTAGTTCATCCAGTTGTTCGTTGTGTTGTCGGCTAGAAGCTGATAAAGAAAAACGATCCCTCTGAAACCCCACAATACGGATAGCATCACTTTTTATGAATATTTTTTCACTCCATGGTCTCTTGCGTATAACGTTGCTGTAGACAACTTCTCGCCCCCTTGATGATGTGCTTCAATTGACTTTTCAGAAGCAAATCACAGAAGCAGATATACGAATTTCTTTCCTTAAGAACATAACGAACCCATTTATGCCGAGCTGATATTGTATTTAATTTAATCTCTCAGCAATCTCACGAGTTGTTATTCGCCGGTTTCCAGCAATTAATGCCTTTCTTGTTATTAGCTCCAACTGACCTTGTAGAACATAGTGCATCTTCAACATCAAAATTGCCAGATCGAAATTTTGCAAATCAGTTTTGGCACTGGCTTTTTGTCAGTATATATTCTCCATACGTATAGAGTATAATTTTTTCTTGGCTGAACAACATTCTCACCTTTTTGATGGTAAAAAAGTAAAATATGCCGTACCAACCAAAAAAGCGTAGAATCAATCGAACTTTTTCACAATCAGGCCTTACTATATCAGCACAAGTCCTAAGAAACACAAGCGTATTTGTGTTACATAGGACGATAAAATTAATTCAAAACAGAAAGACAGTTTATAAAATGAGTTGCAGAACCACTGTAGCGAACACGTCTTAACTCTCCATTTTCTGAAGTTTAAATTTTTTTGTGGAGTATTTTTATTACCAGCAAAAGATTAAAAAAATAATGGTTATACGTGGTTACATTAAATGCGATATTAAAATCTTACCGCTCATTCTTTATAAAGTTATTCGGCCTTGATGCCGGCTGAAAGAAAATTCAATAACTGCACCCGCCCCCATACAACTCGTTCGTGCCGCCACCGCTTGCCTCTCCTGATCTCCTCGCACGAAAATTCTTCGTTCAGGGCTGAGCTCGCCACGCCCCGCGCTTTTCGACAGCCGCTCCCGGTGACGGCGAAGCGACCTGCTCGTTCCTGCTGCTCCCCGACTGAAAATCTGGTTCAATTCCTGCAAACTACACTTTTACAGGCCGCAAAACGGCTGAAAAAGTTTAGTTCTGGAACACTAAAACCCTTTTCAGGGATGCACAGCACCGCGCTAGATGGCCAACCAGCGTCGACTCGTGCGAACTCCATATTTAGTACTTACACGAACCAAGTGTGACTTTAGCTCTTGGTTTTTTTTAATAATCATTTTTGTAAATATTTGTAATTTTGTAAAATAACTTGAAATGATTTAGATTGTAAGATTGAAGGTATTTTAATGTAATTAGGTAAGAAGCGTTCGAATAAGATTTTTTAACTGTTATTAATCTCGCAGCTTAATTACGATTATCTAAACACATTTGTCTTAATTGTATAATGTTTGTTAATTGATGCTTTTTGCTGTTGTCGACATTCTTTACCACCTTTTTTTTCAGCTCGGTGCGTGTAATAAAATCTTCTGTACTTTGATTGAAATGCTTCGCTATCATTATTCGATAATAATAAATACTTCTATTTAACTCTTATTCATAAAAAGAACTAATTAAGGTATACAAAATATTCAATTAGTTTAATTCTGAAAACTTTTCACGTGCTACTGTTTCCTCCTTAGTTCTCTTGTAATTATACGGGTCTCTCATTATATTATCTTGAAATGTGCCTCTTTTTAAATTTTGGAGTTGTTTTGTGCATTAAGTGATAGGTCCACCGTCCTGCCTTTGTTATTTTCTCCAATGCACATGCATTAATTCTTCAGTTGTCTTCTTTAATTATCCTTTTTGCGCCATTACCGGAAAAAAACAATCGTACTGTAGGTAGTACATTTTCACGGAACGGCCCTATGGCCTCTTTAACCTCGACGACACATACTGCAGTGCTTTAAGCGCTGACTTTTAACATTGAAGCAACCCCCGAATTAGCAAAAGTGAACGTTTTCTGTAAAACAAATTACATTTACTAACTAACTACGAAATAATGCCATTGAGAGATATTTATCGAAACTAATCACAATAGATTTTGGTTTGAAGGCTTTCGTGGTTGTTGTCGATGACATGTTGTTTTCCGGGCTGGTTCCCACGTTGGTTATTAGACCTTGACGTTTCGACACTCATGTCGGTGTCTTCCTCAGAAGTTTCAGAGCTACTTCTGAGGAAGACACCGACATGAGTGTCGAAACGTTAAGGTCTAATAACCAACGTGGGAACCAGCCCGGAAAACAACATGTAATCACAATAGAACCGTGGTTTATGATTTATTATTTAATCAAGTAATTGTGCACTATTTTTGCTTACTCTTTCAGTATAAGCTAATTTTCTGAATTAGGGAGAACATCAGCAACTGTGCCAGGGTCATTTAAGGTGAACAAATCTTCGTGATACTTGACCATATTGTATGTATATTTCTAAGCATATTCAGATTTCCTTCGCAAAAGTAGCAACAAAATTCATAATTTAGCTGTGTAATGAAGAAACAACGTTATGAAAAAATTTAATTTTGGGGCACATTTTTGTAAATTGAAACCAGCATACCAATATCTTTGACAGATGATGTTCAATTGTTTTTTTTTTTGTAAACACCTTCAAATTCTTCTCGAAAATCAAGAAACTTTCCCATTTAAACTACTATTCTACGATTTTAAATAAAAAAGTTAGCCATTGTAGACTGTTAGCGTGAACACCCTCTACATCTACATGCTGCATATAAAAATCTTATTTTGCTTCTTTTTTTAATAATATTTATATGTCAAGGAAGTAATCGCCATAATTTATCAGTCATAAGTCATAAAGCTACATACTAGTAAGCTTTTAGGTTTTTGTAAATGTTTCTTCGGTTTTGTCTGATGTTCCATGTTGACGTCTGTTAGTAATTCGTTTACTTATTCAATAACACTGAGCTCTATTTTAACAGACTTTTGTTTTGATGCGTACTGTGTACCTTACTTTTATAGAATCTGGAATTGCTATAATATAATCTTTAACGTTATATTTTATCATTAAATAGATCACAAGATAGCCATAATGCGAATTAACATGATTATATATGACATTAATCTCAAGAGGTTTGACATTTGTTGTGGTACTACAGGTGTTTCGATTATACTTCGTTGAGTTAGCCAAATTGTAAAGTTAAGTTTCTGTTTTTATCAAAGTGTAATTGCGTATTTGAACTAATTTCCATTTGCTAATTTTGTTTACTATTTTTCCTTTTTGTGACAACTATATCATGACCCGCCGCCCCCGGTATGCCGTCACTGCGACGAAAACCTGTGGCGTCCTCGAAGGGATGCTCCCTGCGCCGCCTCCTGTTCTCCTGCTAGCGCACTTCCTGTTTTCCTCTAGGTAACTCGGCGATCGACCAAAGGGATTAATTGTTTTCCGCGATTTTCCGGATTGTCCCTCGTTTGTTTTTTGCGGAGTCGAAGGACAATTGACTGTGGAAAGCGGAAATTTTGGGAAAACGGAGTAAACGGGGAGTTTTCCTGAAACTGTTGCCAGGACGGTAGGAAGGCGAGAAGGTACGGGAAAATACGCCGCCACCGGAGCCCGGAAACGGACGAGGGCGCAAGCTGCCGGCGGAGCTGTTCGTAAACGCGAAATATCCGGATTGCATGAGCTGAAAGCTGTTGATTGATAATAAACAA
The DNA here is from genome assembly GCA_025024175.1 of Rhyzopertha dominica. Taxonomy (NCBI): domain Eukaryota; kingdom Metazoa; phylum Arthropoda; class Insecta; order Coleoptera; family Bostrichidae; genus Rhyzopertha; species Rhyzopertha dominica. The sequence continues at coordinate 49,369,635 of QCXZ01000003.1, forward strand.
TAATAAAATAGGCACTCTTCCAGTTATTGTACTGGTGTACCACATTGTGCAGTTGAGAAAAGTATTAAAAAAATTAAAGATTGCTTATACCGTTCATCTGAAAAGTGAGACTTAGTAAAAAAAAGTTTTATCCCCAATTCAAGGAGTTGGGTTGTTATCACTTTAAATTAGTAAAAAGTGGTGTTTACATTTACTTAAATAAATTCTAGTGGGCTTGCTCCCGCAGTACCTGTACCTCAAAAATATTGCTGAATAAAAGGTTGTTTTTCGCGTTATTAAATCGCTGCGTCTTCGGTTTCTTTTTAGTGAGCCTAATGTTTCGCAGGCGTCCGTAGTCTGCATTTTCCGAGACATTTTCAGAGGCGCAGTTTCTAGCTGGACTGAACCTTGCAATGCTAATGCCTTAACTGAAAGAAAAGTGTTTCTGTTTGTTCTGCAATACATTTTAATTGATAAAAGAGATAGACAGTAGCTGGTAACGATTACGTCTGCGGAGTACAGAGAGTATTTTAGTAATTCATTTTCATCGCAATATGCGTGTTGCATGCAGATCCATCCTACTGCAAAGCTTTAATATATATCCCATTTCTCCGTGATTCTCTCTTGGGATTGCAATCACCACTGCACAGATATTATGCATTTCGAACAGAGTTGTAAAATGGCGATCATTTTAAACACTTTGACAAATGACGGTCATATGACCATCATTTTGGTCAAATTKATAATCTTTGATAATTCGTTAATACCTCACTTTTTTAATTAACGAGGGCAGTTCCTGTTCTGTTAAGCTTACTATAGAAGAACACTATATATAAATCAAATAATCACATTTAAGAATAACAATTACCACCACAGGCAACAGAAAAATGCTAATTAGAATGTAAAAAAAATTAAAGAAACAATCAGAAATTTATTTAAAAACAAGAAAATATCTCAAAGTAAATTAGAAAGTAAAAAATAAAATTATTCTTTATTAACATATTGTATTTAAAAGTCTTTCTTCAGTTTTGGATTCCGTCGCTGTCTAAGTTTCTGTTTCCGATCCTAATTCGGTTCGCATTTGTTCCGAATTTTGTTTAAGAGGATTGGGGTCAAAGTGATGGTCATCACCTATTACAACAGGAGCTTTGAAAGTATGTGTTGATGATGACGCGCACATGTGTATGTCACTTCTGATCTCCCGGACCTTTTTAAACCCTTAAACTTAACTTCAAAAACCTGAAACTGGAGAACAAAATGAATTATACGCCTTAAACTTTAAACTATTGTAAATTAAGAAATAATTAATGGTAGGCACCAGACATGACACTATAGTTTTATCTAAAGATTGTAGTATTTACTATTTTACTTACGTTTGTGGCGTAGAATGCACGTCATACACAACAAAACGTCAACACGTTTATTTTAAGGTTATGTGCAAAATGACCTGACGGTCATTTTCGAATGTGACCTGACCGTGACCGACGTCATGACAGCCAAAATGATGTGGTCATATGTCCGGCTCACATCACTGATTACGACATTCAGAAATTTCGTAACTCCGGATTTCTGACACATTCTTCCGATATTGCAATTTCGGAATTGAGAATATCATAATTCCAATATTCATAAATATTCCAAAGTGACATTTCTACAGTGGCAGCTCCCGAAAGAGGGCTCTAAGACATCGCCCTCCTAAAGAAAATTCAATTCAATTAATATGTATCATATACGAGGGTGAATGCTTTCAGCGTCCATAAATATAAGATAATATTTTGTCGGATAGATCGCTGTCATGTACGTGTAATTGCTATGTCTCGTCATGGTTATCGCACCATTCCACCCGAACTAATATTTGCGTCCATACGGGCATTCTGGACTCTGCTGTGCGTCCACAGTCCGTATTGCCATATTAGTGCATTTGCAGCAAATACAGTAGGTTGCAGCGTAGCCTTGCAGGTTTGTAACAATGCTACTTAATAAATGGTTGATATCGTTATTATTTATATAATTTCCATTGAATACTACTAACAAAAAAAAATTAACGATAACATTATCAGTAACGGGTTATTTGCAAACCAAGAGTTTGATGGACGGTATCCCCGAATTTAATAAAAAGGTTGTACGATTCTTTTCTCTTCGCGATAATAATATAACTTAATCGATTGCGTAATAAACGTTATTTTCTGTATTTGTACAGCGTTTTTAAAAGTACCTATTTCGTTAGCTTACATTGTTAGGTTAGGTCATATCGTGAACGCTACTGGCGTGCCAATCTTATTGCTTTATTGATCGATGATTCAAAATCCGCGCGCGATATTTAAACACAGCAGGATGTTACAAAATCTCAAACAAAGGTAATAGGTTCGTTTCGCAAGGATATCGGAGGATGGAATTCCATTTTTTGAGTCTAAATGGTTTTAAAAGTCAAATATTTCGCAAGTTTTGTTTTAAGCTGCTGGGAATAATAATAGTACTGAGCCCCTGCAATTGGGAGGGCCACGGACCGCTGCTGCATTTCTAGGAAATATTTTTTCATGTTATCGCGCCTACAACCTACACTCATCTCACAGTGTCACACCAGCCTTCGATTATTTCTATATCCTTTGCTTTAATATAATCTTGAAATGCTCAGTGTGTGCATCTGTAGCCGCCTGCGAGTATTTAATTGAATTTCAGAGACTCTTTTATGTCCTTTGTAAGACCTGAAAAAGGTGCTATACGTCCTATATTTCGTGACAGACATAGTGGTATAATACTTTTTTATATAACTAGGTACCTACGATTTATGTCAACATTGATTATTCTCGTAAGTTAATACTTTTACCAATTTTAATTCAACAAATGATTTATACTTGCTGCAGTTTCATTGTTATTATTATTTATAACTTTTTTCATGACTCAGAGTTCTTTACAACTTTCTATAAACAAAATGAATTTCTGGTTGGAGAATGATCATTCAGTGTAATAATTTCCATGATTCAAGGCAATTTAGCCTTTTAAGTATTCCTTATTTCACTAGTCAAACGTTTCGTGTCCTCCTGGAATGTCCGAGTGTCATAAAGAGGGAAAGATCTTCATAACAGGAAAATTATCCAGTCGTAATTTTTTATTAATCAATTACCAAAACGCATAAACATACTTGAGGAGGCAGCAGTTTAAAAGCGGTGCTTATAATGGAATGCGAGTTTGACTGCCGTAAATCCTAAATCAAAAGCGGCACAGAACCGCTGATTACAAACGATATTGGATCTGATAAGGTTAATTGACAGGGTCCGCTCGACCCGGGGTGCATCTAGATCGTCGTACGCCCAACTTTATGCCCGAAGAAACGTCCATGTTGATTATGTGGCGCCAGTTTTAGCATATTCTTGAGCGGGAATACATGCGAAGACACGTTGCCGTGAATTCCTACGTCTAGCACCTGAAACACCACATGACTTTTATCCTGCTACAACGTCACTCAGTAAATTCACTTAATGACGGTTATAATTGGTTCGATTTTGTTTTATGGACTATCCACTGCGTTTTGTGGCTTTCTTATTCAACGCGCGTATTGTCCGTTATTTAGACAAGAAATTCTGCTGCCTAAATTTAATATTTTCATTTATACAGTTATGCACTTGTAACAATTAATGAGTCAATATTTATTTAATTGCAGGACATTTTTTCAGTTCTTAGTCGTTTTGTAGCTGATCTACTTTAATTTTTTCTCGAATTGCATGTTAAGGAAATATGCTACGGATAGTAGGAAGTGATATAAATATCACTAGATTTTAGTGATACCATTTACATATCTGTAAATTGGGTACCTATACATATGTAGTGCGTGCATTTTTTTTCAATTGTGCTGTAAATATAATGCGACAAGATAGATAATTTTATATAGTTTAGAACAAAGAAAGCTCAGTTCAGACATTATTAAGCAGGGTGGCCAATTAGAGCAATTAAGTGCCACAACTTTATGACAAACTGAAATATTCGAAAAATTTATTCAGAAATCTTGAATTGGAACACACTTTATACAATTATAGAAGGTGTTCTGTGTTATTGTGTTGTCATGTCAGTAAGTTCGTCTTAATGGTCCACCCTATATATTATGCAAAAAAAAATTAATAAAACTTGTTACAAGTGGTTTGGAAAACAGTTTTTTGCACTCTTTTAGAGGACCAGGGCTAAGTCGTGAATTGAGGAATGTAAAAAAGTAATGATATCTATACTCTTACTAGATTAGAAGTATTTTATGATCACTAGGTTCTACAGCGTGCGAGAATAAATTTAAAATGATGTTTCTCCGAAAAGGTTCATTTTAGCGATACATAACAAATATACTCTTCAAAGTAAATCTACCAATTGCTAAGAACATGTTTACAATTATTTATACTACAAAAATATTGCAAAAACAGAATAATAAAAGAGCGTCTTGAGCGCCATCTATGATTCAATCATATTGTAAATTTTCTGCCTTATTCGAAATGATAGGTATACCTCTGTACAGACTTGAATAAAATATTATGAAACACAAAAGAGCAGACGAAAGAAACAAAGTAAAGAAAAATGACTTTGAATGCTTATAATCCGGCAAGGAGACAAAGTTTTTTTGACTCAAGGGAGATACTACATGGTCCATTCGTTACTGGACACCCTGTTTAATAGGGTTATGCTTTTTTGAGCACTCGCTAAATGGCGATAGATATTTTTTCTTTTCAAACGAAAGAGGTTTATGTAAAAAACGTTATGGGTGAGTAATATTAACAGATTTAATCAGTTATTGTAACGCGCGGCTCCTTCTGGTTCGTGATATCTTCAAAAGTTGAAATTACAACATCAGTGCTAACACACGACTCATCCATAACATTGTCTCCATGCAACTTTTTCAATTCGTGATAAATATCACAAAAACGAACAATTCTTGCTTTGAGAAATCTAATCATACCTCTAACTTCACATCTCAACTGGCGGCGTTCTCTATTTTCTTGGATATTACATTAAAACGTAATTTTGCACAAACAGAGCAGACATACAGGGGAAAGGGTTAAAACCTTATCCGGTGGTTACTCTTTTCCCCAGCGCTCCATACGACGCAAACGGATAATATTTTACGGATGACCCTTGTACTTGAATATTTCATTTCCACATATACGGATAGGAAGGTTATCTGATGACATTAAAAATAGAATAAGGAGTTGCTTTTAGCTAAGTCAGTGACCAAATGTAACGACATCTCAAGAGAGACTGTAGTTGTATATTAATGCAGGAGAAAATCATTTTGGACATTCACTTTAGTATTAGTATTAATCTTGGTTTTTGTAGGGAAATACTACTGTTAATACTGTTCATATGATTTATTTTAATGTTTTTGCTTGATTAGATTTGCATCAATGAAATGGATCTGTATAACAATTAATAGTTAATAATACTGCTTCTTTCTGCATTAAGAAACAACTTGATAAAAATCGAAGCAATTCCAACGCTTGTTAAAATATTGCCATTTTTTGTCGAAATTTTAATTATTTTTCCCATTGTTATCAGTTGTAACCATTGTCTCTAATAAAAATGAAGGAAGAAGATCCTTCAATTAAGCTAAAAAATACATGAAAACCTCAAGAAATTAGCATCTTAATATTGTTGACTAAGGAAACTTGTTTAGCACGCCTCGTATAACATTCTTCACTTACTTCGCAATGGCGACTTAGCTTCGGTCTTTTAGAATAAAGGTGCTCTAATTTTTTTGCACAACATCTTCGAGAAAGACCTGGCTTACCGGCGAGATGAAGCATTTTTAAACAGGTTTAAAAATACAGGTGTGTATAAATCGATAGTACTCGTATATACATATATGTGTGTTAAAAAACTTAAAGCACCCATTTTATACATATTTTTTTAGTCTACTATGGTATGCAGTAAAAACCTTTAACTGATACATTTATTATATATTCATTACAACCAAACTTTGCAGATTATTCAAAATTTTCGTTATGCACCAGTAATTTACGGCATTGCGATTCTAATAACTTTGAATTTCCCTTCCTAAGCTATTCGAAGAATTCGGATCTAGTTAACGGGTACACTACAGTCGTAAAGTTGAAGGCCGGCATTCAAGATGCTGTTTCAGAATGGCCGTAGACAAATTGCCACATTTGAGTGACAGGTTCGTACAAACAACTGATTACACCGGGAATTCCTTTCGACGGCTCTTCTGACCACACCGCAAATAATTAAAAAGCTTTAGTCCGCGCTTTGCAAGTAAGTACCGTTTCCGTCGGCCCCCGAACCTGAAATTCCTGCTTTTATTCCGCTTCGGAACAATCACTTTCCAAAAGCTTCGAGACAGTGTACCAGATGTTTTTTTTTTATTTTCGTGTGGCATCTGTTAATATATTTCTAATTTTTGTGAATTAAAAAAATATATGTGCTAGTAATAAGTCTCCAATAGAAATGAAACCAATTGAGAATTTATAAATAATAGTTTTATTGATTACACTTTATAACAAGTTCATAATGGTGTAAACCTAAACGTCGCATATCACGTGCAGTCTTTTAAACTAGTCAACTAGTTTAAAATTAAATATACGTATTTAAACCAGTGCAGGCAAAGCAGATCATTTGTTGCTGCCAAAGGAGTTTATTCTCATTTATCCAATGTTTCCGAAACTGCTTCCTCTATCTCTCCTCCCCGAGCTGCGCTAGCCTTTGCAAGTTCCTTTTGGCTTCGATAATGCACAATCCCAGCTCCAAAGGCATCACCCATAACATTTATGGTAGTTCTGAACCGATCCCTAAAACAAGAAAAATTCTAAATGTTTATCCGCAACTTATAATTTTCCTGTGCTACTAATTTAAGTTATTTGACTGTTTATTACAACAATGGTGGATTTAATATTATACGATATAACGGTGTACCACCAGAAATTGTTGCAGCAATCCACAATTAAAATTAATAAATAAATTACAAATAAGGAAACGTACAAAACACCTAGATATCTTACTTCAAAATTTTACAAAATCACTAATTGTTATAAATCCATAAAAATAATGTTCTCTCGAGCCAATACGATTGGCAGTCTTTATGGTAATTATTTGAAGCCATTATGTAAGAAGAACCCATTGATACATCAAGAATTCGTCAGATTTGTTGATGTTATCAAAGGACCTAGTTTCGCTGTTTATAAAAGTAAATTCAAACTAATGATACGAAAGGCAAATCATCTAAGTAATGTTTCAAATTTACTTATTTCGTACGGAACGGGAATTTTTATGAACAAAAATCGGGTTGTGCATTGAGTTGACCGTTAAGGTTTAAGGTTTACAGTGTTTATGGAAAACTTTGAAAAGCTATCGATATATATTTTCCAGTTTATAGGAATGTAATGATACTGTTGTTATTTAGCCGCAGAGTATGTTAGTTGGGTAAGTGTCTACTCTATTTGAATTAACAAAATCCTGGTAAAATTTCCATAATAAAGGAAAGTATGAATTGATTGATATGTAGAAGACAATTTTGTAGTTTTCTTTTATTAAGTAGCTTTTTATATCTAACAAATAGATCTGTTCTGGTCGATTGGTTCCTGGGTCATTTTTTTAATCTACTTTTAGAAAAGCAAGCTTTTGAACTTTAGGGCAAATGTATTTTAAAGGTTCGCTCTTGAAGTACTCGAAACGTTAGTTTGTACTTGTTGTCAATGTTTGGATTAGTGACATCGTTTCCTCCGAAAACATAATGGTATTAATCTACAACGTCAAATTTTTATAGTTATTTTTCATGTACGACTAGATTTCCTTATCATTTTAACAAGAAATTAGAACTTGCTTTCCAATATTTCTGTTTTTCTAACTATTTTTGTTGAGTTTACGCTCATGCTCATTGCATAATGTTTCTTTCAATTTTTATTTTATATTTTTATACGTGTGAAGCTTTTTCTGTTATTGAAATCCAGCTTCTAAATTACGACATAGTCCTGAATTTCAGAGTTCTTGTCTAGCGTTCCCATGTTTTTCGGCAATTTATCGACATCCCGTAATCTATCACAGCATCTATATTACTATTTGAAATGGACCTGTTCATATCAATAAAATGGACAAATATAACAACAATTTAAAAAGAAATTTGTTGTAAATACAAATGTAGTTGTAGAATGTTACGCTTCTACATATAATACTATTAGAAAAATACAATCCAAAATATATAATTTTACCGCGAAAGACTTAAATTAATGTTTTGAACTACTTAAAAACATCTATATTTTTAAAACGCACATCTGTGATATGCGTCTGCACCACAACCAACTCCAAACTGAACCGTTTCGCTTTTATTAAAGCTCGTCAGTGCAGTTTAGTTCTCGTGCTGTTAGCATGGAATAGAAATAGTTTTGCGTATACACCGAACTAATAATAAAATGTAAGTTAAATTTTGCAAAAACCACCGTGGGGGGCTGCTTTAAATAAACCTAGCGTGTGAAGTGTATTTGAAGTTGACTTCCCATTAGAGGAATTAGCTCCCAGTAAGGCGGATAGGTTTCTTTGTCAACTCACTCAGTTGTTTGCTGATAGATGGCACCTCATTCTGTATTTTTATTTAAAATGTAAGTACAGCATTGCTGGTTTCGTCGTCTTTTTCTTATTCCATTCCACAAAAAAACACTCTCAGAAATAACACCTATATGATTCCGAAACTAATAAGTAGATTTATTAGAAATCATTTTCTTTATTGTCGTGCTCTCTCTATATCATTAACGACAAGATCAACACTGGTTTAATTATGTAAGACATCAGTACATTTTTGACAACATTGGTTCATTAATTTCAGCGGGGATATATTTCTGTAAAATTGCCCGACACGCACATGTATTTTATTTAAATATCGATACTTACATTTTTCGATTCATTTGTTAACAACTCAACTCGATTTTATTTAAATCCAATTCTATTATTGTATTCAGTTTGAATCAGTATACAAATCAAATCGATGTTTTGCCCAGGGACAGTCAAAATAAAGTCTCAAATAAGAAAATGATGTTACTTACAAGAGCCAATCGACAGCGATGATAAGACTGACGTCTTCCGCCGGCAATCCCACAGTGTCCAGCACCATGACCATCGTAACGAGTCCGGCCTGAGGTATTCCCGCCGCCCCGATGGCCGCCGCCGTGGCGGTAACGCTGATTGCGATCAGATTGCCGATGCTCAGATCTACGTTCCTGACCTGCGCTATGAATATAGCGGCGACGGCTTCGTACAGGGCCGTACCGTCCATGTTGATGGTGGCACCTATCGGCAGGCAAAATCTGGCTATCCTCGGATCGATCCCTATGTCGTCCTCGAGGCACTTTATTGTGATCGGTAACGATGCAGAACTGAAATAATTAATCAACGGATGTAATGAGGGGCTTCGAAGCAGCAGATCGTGTTTAGATCGGGGAAATGTTATTAAATTGGCGGCTGGCGGACGAAGACGAGATGAGGAAGTTATTTGCTGTACGTCTGCTTCAGGACGGTAAGAAACGATGTACAGATCAAATATTACAAATACAAGAAATTTGATACATTAAAAGTATTTTATTAAGCAAATCTATAAATGAAAGCGAAGCCATATTATTCTGTTTGTCTGTATACGCTCACTTTTCTCTGCAACCCCTAAATCTATAGAATCGTGGTTGTAGACGTGGATAGGCTGCATTTTCGAATTGATAGTGAAGCAGTTTGCTTGAAGTGGATGTGAACATTGCAGAGCTATGGAGGTGTGAACCCTCGTGAACCCATTGCTGAAACTTTCTTGCCGTGGAAGAATTTAAAATCGACCTCTCGAGAAAGTCATAGAACATTATGGGAAATTCATCGCAGGGGGGAGTAAAATATTTGACATTTCGAGAATGTATTCTGAAAGATTAAATAGAAGACAAGGAGACAGTCAGGCGAAATCGTCTCATGCTGGGAAACTCAAAAAAAACGATGCTTCTAGAAGGTCAGAGAACAGTCTATAAAATTTGCCAGAGGACTAGAGATACTAGAGAACCCCCAAGTGTGGCACATTTCCGTAACCGTTTTGCGGTGGAACTGTCGGAAATCGTCGTTTCAAGCAGTTCTAAAATTCTATATCGTCTCGCGATAGAGATATCGAAAAACAACCTTTTGAGAGGGTCATCTCAAGGTTACCACAATTTCCATAGCTTTGTGCAATCTTCCTTAATTGCATAAAATGTTCTACTAAAGTGTTTTACATATTCTAACTGACCCAGCGAAGCTGGTCTGCACCAGCTAGTTATAAAAATGTAACCAAATGTTACGCCTCGGAATATAAGCTATCATGATCAGTGTACTTCTTCTGTTMTTTTTCGTCCACGTAAGAAGTGMGGCCTRGATGTAGAAAGGCAGTAATCAGATAGTAGAATCTGGAGAATATGCTGGTAGGAGTTCAGTTTCTCCCAGTTTATGGATTTTCTGAAMTGTTATTTTTGCTGTAGGTATGTAGTGGTGCGTCGTCCTTTTCAAGAATTTGGTCGCTTTCCTAAGCGGGATACTTCTGCACCAATGTTTCACATACCTACTCGCTCCGGCTGTTAAAAAAAACACATGCAACACTGTAAGCAGGAACAATTTTAGAAACAAACATGACCATCAAATTTTCCTCCGTACATACATCACCATCACCATTTTCTCAGATATTCCGCGCAACTGTTCTAAGTTCTAGGATTTACCAATCTGATTTTATTTGAAATGGTTGTAATGATTAGTCCAATAAAAATGTATCAAAATTTATGGGTCATCCCAGTGTTGAGAATCAGGTTTAAATTGGAAATAAATTGATGTTTGATGTAATTTTTCGCTAGCTCGGTAACTGTTGACAATCTTGCAGTGGGTTTGACAATATATTTCCTTACATGTAGGTGACAAAAATAATTTAAAGGTATAGGTACTACTTATTTCCATGTTTTTATCGCGCAGCCTAAAGAAAGATGTATTGCACAAATTGTTTCATCTATTTAGACGCCTACGGGATGAGGCAGTCAAACCGCACCTTTTAGCAAAACTTGTATGGCGATAGCGTCTGTGATGGGGGCAACTGACAGTAAACCTCCCGTTTTGATACATTCGGAATTAACAACCATACAGCATTGGACTGATGAATAGCGAGGTCTATCTGTTATCGCTTATTTAGAAAGCCGGTCGAAGTTTCTTACTTACACAGCGAGAATTCTGCCTACATTATCTTCTTCCTCGTGCTCCTGTTCCAAGCGGGGAAAACCATTTTTTGTTTCGATTGACAACGTGAAAACCGCAGGTTAAATAGCAAGAAGAAGGACGGTAGTTTAAAATCCCGAGAATGTGGAGGCTGTACGAGTAGTGATTACAAGAAGCCCTCAAAGGTCTTCCAGGCAGCACAGCATTGTTGTCGAATTTTAAACTCAAGGAAATACTTTGCATCAGTATAAGATTGAAACCCTGCAAAATATGCTTTTGTGAGCACGTTACAGTTGTTTGCGAACGACCCACAGTTTATCCATAATTTATGAATGAGCGATAAGGCTCATTTTCGCCTCAGTTGATATGTAAACAAACAGAGTTTTCCCTATTATGCTACTTTAGGACCTTCACCGAAAGACATCTGCATATGGCTAAAGTGGCAGACTGTTGGTACAATTGGCCCATATTTTTTTTTCAAGTGTCATGGTAGCCGTGCACTTACAGTAACATCGCTACTATGAAAAGCTGGCAAAAAATTTGATTCACTTATTTCCAACGAGATAAAACAACTAGTCACACAGTCAGGGTGTCAATAAACCTTCTGAAAGACTTTTTCCCCAATCGCCTTATCAGCTGGTATAAAAATATCCATTGCATTCCACGATCACCACTCCTAAGCTCTTCGAATATTTTTTAGACTTGACCAGCATATGAATTAAAAGTGCGAATTGAAGAAGAAATTGGTGCGTTAACATCAGCGTTACTCCAACGTCTTAGCTAATATTTCCATAAAAGGCTCAGACAAAGAGTGGAAAACTGTAGTCATCACCTTACCGGACTAACATTTATTCTGCTTCAATACAAATTTTCATTCTTATTCATTTGTTCCAATATACGACCGAAAAAATGTTTATGTATGTTCTTTTTAATACGTATAAAAGTGCAGTTTGACTACATTCCCCCATATTTAGCAGAGTACCTCCTTCGACTGCAATAAATTGTCTGCCATTTTTGACGTAATTATAAATCGGCTATCTAATGTTTTACCAGGCAAGACGTTCCATTGAGTAAAATCTCAAAATACTTAAGAGGACAATAACTGTTCTTACCTCGACGCTGTACCAAAAGCTGTTGCTATGGGTTGAGCCATATTAGACAAAAAGTGTATCGGCGATTTTCTAGTCAGCACTAAATACAACATCGGTAGAATGATGAAGCCCTGAATCAGCAGTCCGGCCAAAAACTGTAACGAAATACAGTCCAAGCTGACTCATTACTTTTGAGAAGCTGTCCATTTCAAGAATCTTGGCAGCCACCAGGAACATAAACTCCTACAGGTGACAGCCATATAACCCAGTGTGTGTGATTTTCATCACGGTGCCAAGAGACAAATCGAACAAGTCCCGGAGAGGCTTCCCTTCGGGTCCCAATTGAGCCAAAGTGACCCCCATGACTGCAGAGAAAACCACCAATCCTATGATGTTCATGGGAGTCGCTGTATTCGCCGTCTATTTCCCAATCGTATATATTTGCTGTAAGATTTACATTTAACGTAATGTATTTGTAACACCAAATGAATTTACTAAATTACATGGCTCCTCTTGTATTTTGGCGTGAAGAACTTCATTTGAGTGACAGCGTTTCGTGTACTTTAACAAAAGACGTTATCAGACCATCTGGTAGGTCTGAGGACATCTCCTGTATAAGTAAAGGAAACGCCTCTACTCTCTAGCATATCAATCGATTATTCAGGAATTTTTACATATCGTTATTTCGTCTGCACCATCAGGCAACTGGAAACAACATATTGAAAAACATTATCAACGTATGATATACTTACTAGATGCATTTTCTCCTTCCGGTTGAGTAAGAACGGTGCTGTACTGAAAATTAAATATACTATGGAATAAATTAGAGGTACATTTATCGATTGTTGTGCGTTTTATAGCACCATGTTATCAAGCTCATGTTTAAGACGCATTAGCATCAGGTCGCATACATTATTTTATATTTTCACATGTCATAAAAGCTTTTAGTTTAAATTTGGAACTTTTGAAAAGGCCGAGAACGGGTGTATTCGTGCCTAAATAGGCCCTATTGGAATCCTCTCGATTCTCTTATGGTACTGCGATACGTATTTCAACGGTTGTGAATGAAACAGTAAGTTATCCATCCAGCTATTTTTAAGGATAACTTTGCAGATCCAACACAAATAGATATTAAGTAATTGTCAATTACCAAATAAATATTTGAACTAGTGATATTTATTAAGCTAGATGTTATAACAAGCCTTAAATACTTATCTCTGCTCAGATTTTCAAAATGTGCTGACTGGCACAGAAATAAGAGACTCGGTAATTCTTATTTTCATTAAATAATTTGTGCTATAGCAGTACGGACGAAATACGGATAGCGGTAGAGGCTGCGCAGATACGCATTATGGTCCGGTAAACCATAAGCAGTGGCGTATTAGTGGTGTACGCTGCTATTAAATTACTTTAATATTCTTATCCCAGAAAGTGAAGAAAAAGTATTCCTGGGTCAAGTGATGGAAAACGAGTAGTGTATCGTGTTTATACGTATTTCAAAAATGAA